>JAJTUV010000251.1:1665000-1975000 GCA_021653895.1 Mastomys natalensis | reverse complement strand
AATCCATCCATAGGCAGAAAATGCCCCAGAAACTGCTCTCAGCACGCAAGTACTGTTAGCCCAGACTGAGCAGGTAGCAGGCTGTGTGTGGAACCCTGGCACCCAACTGTGCTATGAGGCTATAGTCTGCCCCAACCCAACACCCTCCCCACAATTCCCACTCCCACCCCAGGGGCAGCTGACTGACTAGCTGATGGTTCATTTTCTGCCTAAACTCTCCTTTCCAGCTAATGCAATGTTTCTCTAGTTAGTTAAAAAAAAAAAAGTGTTTCTGGGCTAGGGTGATGCTCAGAGCCTTGAGGCTCTGGTTCTCTCCTCAGAACTGAAAGAAGCTAGAGGGGAGAGAGGGCAGGAGGAAGAGAGAAAACCTGTTTCTATTTAAACTTCTGGTCAAATCTCCGTTTTTCTTCTTCACAAACTGTCTCTGTAGCCAGGGGAACCAGTGTTAGAACAAGCAAGTAATTATAACATTAGTCATAAAATACCCAACCCTCTGGAAATGGCTGTGGCTCTTATGTTTTACCAGCCATCAGCACATTCTAAGCAAAAAATATTCTGGGAGTTTTACACTTTGACTTTACCTGTCAAGATCAAAGTGAATTCATTTCTCAGGATGCTCCGTTTCCATCTTCAAAACCAAAACAAACCTCCAGCATGAATTATGGGCGGAACACCGAGATAACATTAATTACAGGTCATCAAGCCAAGTGCAATTTGCTCTCTTCGTGCAGGAGGAGGAGTTTCCAAGGCACCTGTCAGGGCTGGCAGAACTGTGCGGCTCTGGTGGCAATAAACATGGGACCTACTCCAGAGAGGCACGATCTCTGCCCATCCTTTTACACGGCCAAGTGTAGGACCACGCTGGGAAGCTGGCACTTCTGAGAGAAACCAAGCAGCATGGGATTCCTGCCCACTGGCCGCACAGGGCATGCAGATATCCCTCAGACTAACTCCAAGGTCACATAGGAGTTTGGTGCTCCTTTGATTCCTCCTCTTCTGCATGGGTGTAAAGTGCTGGCTTGCATTTGTGTCCATTGAGGGTTGTGGAATGTGCTAAGGTGAGTAGCATCATAGGTGGAGGCCATGAGGACCCCAGCTTCCCCCACAAGTAAAATAAAGAGATGTTCAGTATAAACAAACTCTAGTTTAGATGTGGTCTCCATGGCTACAGCCGTCCCCTTATGCAAAGGAGTGCTGTCTGAGATGTAGGTTTGTTTTCTGAAATGGAATGAGTAGGCAACATTGCTCAGGGTGGCCTGGGATAGTTGAGCACAGGGAAAAGTCTCTGTCCTGCAGCAGAAAGGGGGCATTCCAACTTCTCCACACAGTGTATATTCTGGAAGATGAGACATCAGAACCTATCCAGACGTGCCCAAGGACAGCCAAAAATATAATGGGTTTATTATTTTTATATATAAAAAAGGAGATGGGTTTGGCACAAAGAGGCAAGAATAGTTTCCTTCAGTGGACAGAAGCAGCCACACCCAGACAGCCTCCATCTCTGGTCACTCAACAGTTCTGTGACCCAAGGTGTTCCTTTATGTGTTACAGCTACACGGACAACCCAGATCTATCGCTTCCTGGCTGAGTGACTTTGGGCTACTTAACATCTTATTTTCTCCAGTTTAGAAGCAGATTAAAATTAAAATTACATGTGGGGATTACAGAATGGCCAATGCTGGACTTGGCACTAACAGCACCCCAACAACAGTAGATGACGGTGGACGTTTCTGAGCCTCCAACACAGGAGGAGGCTGCTTCCTACTTCCCGTTCTAGGTAGGGAAACTAAGTCCTACAGGATTTTCAACCTACCGGACTGGAAGCTTACAGCTGGAGCCTCAGTGGCTTTGGACTTCTTAGTCAAGACACATGGTCATCTGGAAATTTGTAAACAGAGATCTGTGTTGGAAGGCACAGTAACAAGCCCCCCCATATTATTCCAGGGTGAGTCCTGGAACATGCCTGTATATCTTCACACTATAACCTTGGAGCCGAGGCAAGAGACACTCTGCCTCCTCCATGAGGCTTCCTCTTTGCATCCTAGCCCAAGATAAGCCCTGAATAAGCCCATCACTCACTTGTCATGCACATCCTTGATGACCCGTGTTTGCTTCAGGTCCCTCTGGAAGCAGGGGCTGAGGCTTAATGTCTCTGCTCCAACACTTGCTTACCCGAGCGAGACTTATCCAGCTCTCCCCATGGAGGGCCTGCCTCAGGTTCCCGGGTAGACTGCAGCTCCTTGCTGTCCTGCAGCCACTGGAGCCCCACTCTAGGGTAGCCCCACTGTGTATCCCTAGGTGGAGGAAGGGACATCACAGGGACAGTTCCAAGTTTGTAACCGATCAGGGCTGAAAAGTGTGGTCTGAAGTTGAGCCTGGAGGCTGACTTTGAGACAAGCATAGGCAGGTGTGTCCTCCACTGCCAGAAAGTTCACTTGCCAGTTGGCTGTTTGGAACTGGGAGTGTATTTCCTACATACAGAAGTAAATATTCTTGAAACAACCCTGTAAAACATGGCAGGCAATTGCTAGAAACCACCAGAAATCATCTGCTTACTCAACCCTCTTTCTGGTTCTCAAAGGAAACTAAAGCAAACCAATCAAGGCAGCTGACCCCCGTGCAGCCTGGGGAGGTATCTTCTAGTGCTTTCCAGGCCCTTGAAGGGCTTTTTCAAGTTGCTAGTTGGAATTCCTTATTTCATTTAACTTAAGTTCAAACCAGCCCTAGTGGCTCACACCTGTAATCCCAGCACCTCAGGGCTAGCCTGGGCTAGGGCAAGACCTAGCTTAAAAGAACAAGAGGGGAAAGGATTCAACCCGGGATAGAAAACTTTTAGCAGAAGACAAAATTATCTTATTTTGTTGCTGCCACCTATTTCAATGTGGACAAGCACAAAGAAAGGCAAATGGGGTATGAGGGATGGGAACTAAGTTTGTTTCACAGTGCCAGGGATAGACCAAGGCCTTGCACAGGCCAGCCAACTGCTCTATCATGAAGCTGCACCCTGCCCAGAAATCAAGATAAGACAGGGAAGTCCCCCCTGCAGCCCTGCTTTTCCTCCCTTCCAGCATATTAAAAATACTGTCATGTGACACAGATGTGATTAAATGCATGACAAGCAAGGGGAGGGAGGCAGGAGAAATGATCAGTGGGTGACATGCTTACTCCACAAGCCTGGGATCCCCGGCACACACATAAAACTGGGGCGAGGCAGCAGAGTCTGAAACTCCGACATTGAATTGGAGGTAGGTTTTGGGTGGGTGGGGGGAGTAGGAGGATAGTGGAAACAGGAAAATCTCAGGGATCCCCTGGCCCGTCAATCTGAGAGTTTTAGGTTCAGTGAGAGACTATCTGAAAACGTAAAGTGACGTTGGAGGACACCAGCAATCAGCTTCTGGCCACATGTGCCCACACAAGCAAGTGACCGCCACACTCATGCATACACACTCGTGCACAGGGCAGAGAAAGAGGAAAGAGAGACAAGACAAAACAAACAAAACAAGACAAAACAGCTCTCCTCCCCCCAAGTAGTTTACAAACCAAAAACTAACCCCACCCACTAAAGAAGGAATCACTGAGACAGGCAAGTCAATACCAGCCAGAGGCTGGATTACGGATGACTTTGTGCAGAGACTCCGCCCACTGCAGGAAAGTGTGCTCATGGAGACTGTCTTCATTCTTTGGGAAATTTCCCTGAAATATTTAGGGGTGAGACATTTGAGCTTCTACAGACTCTCAAAGATCCGCCAGAAGTATTATATTCTATTCTATAACTTGTACTATATTGTGATTTATTATAATTTATTATGTATTTACTATAATTATTATATTATCATTTTATTATAACCAACATTCTATCTGTTATGTGTGTGATTAAAGCAAGCAAAGCTTTCACCAGGTGAGGAAGGCATATACTTGGCAAAAGTGAATGATTTTTGACCTTTTTGGTTTTGGTTTTGGAAGATAGGGTCTTATTATGGAACCCAGGCTAGCCTTAAACTCCCAATCCTCTGCCTCTGCTTCCTGGTCCTGGGATTGCAGATGTGAGTCACCAAACACTATTTCATTCAAAATCTGGGAGAGGAAAAGTAATTCCAGCCCCTCACCCAGGGTTGGGGACAGGGACTGCTCAGCATGGCTCACCCCGCCTCAGATCTTCTCTCCTCCTCCTCCTCCTCTCCTCCTCCTCAGTATAGCTCTACCCCTCCGAAACAAGCCAACAAGAAATTTAATCAGTGAGACATTTAGCTAGGGGACAAGTTCTAGGCCTGGCTGGGTCCTGAGAGCCATGGCACAGGTGACTTTTCCTCTGTGGTCATCTGGCCCCTCCTCTCCCTCATTTTAGGCCCCTTCCTTATGGAGGTAGGGATGGGGGTGGGGTGAGATGCACTCAGCTGAATAACTTAGTTTACTCTTATTATTCCACAAGTCAGAAACAAGGGAGACAAACTGTTTGGGCTTTTCCTCCTTGAACATGTCCCAGAAGGCCACACAAAATTGTGAGACTCCATTCTCCTAGCAACTGGCCTGGGCTCCAGAGTCTCTCAGAGCACCCAGCTGTTCCTGAACTAGCCCCAAAGCATCTTCAGGCTATCCTCTGGCCTATGCAGCCCCTTCTCAACTCTGTCCTCAGTACTGTAAATGCTGTCATGAAAAACCATGCCTTGGGACCCCAGGACACCTTCCTCAGTGCCTGAGAAACTGAGACATATCCTCCACAAATCATGTGCCAGGGTGCTTCTCTGGCTTTGCAGAGTCACAGAATCTGTCCAGTTGTGGAATTTAGCAACATATGACCTCATCCCTAGTATGTCCCTTAAGTCCAGCAGTGTTGGGTAGGAGCTTGGGAGCTGCTGCCAGATTCTATAGGAAGCCAAGCAAAGAGGGCGATGAGCACCTCCCAGCTGCCTCCTCTCTGATTTTGTCGCCCTGTTAGACTGGGAAAAATCACTTGCAAGTTTGTGTTGTTAATGTTCTGTAGACAAGCATCTAACTTTCCAATTAGGAGAGGAAAACACTCACACACACCAGGCTTGAAGAACCATCCAGGCAGCGCTGTTGCTCATAGATTGGCACTTTCTGAATACGGACCAAATTCATTGTCAAGAGGTCAGCCTGGAAATAAGGTAGTTGTGTTGGCCCAAGGTGAGTCTCATGCCCACCTCAGCAATGTGCTGCCCCTCTGTGCTCTGGGACCATCAGGGTGCCAGGTTTCATTTTAAAAATTAACTTGATCTATTTTCTACCTGGGTTTCTCCTAGGAAGTTTTTTTTTTTTTTTTTTTTTTTTTTTTTTTAAGCATGCTGTTTTGTGTAAAGAAGCATGTTCCCTTGGAACTGACTCCTGGAAGACAAGCTCCAGCTGGAATCAGGTAGGAATAAGCAGGTGTTTTGTCAAATGTGGGTTTCCTACCAGTGCCTGCTTGGCCAGACACAGAAACCCTCAGAGGGAATACCTGTATTCCTGTGTATACCTAGCTCTCAGCTAGCAGGGATCACTCTGGAAGTCCAGCTCCACCCACTAGCCAGCGTGTTAGGCTTATAGGCTTATAGGAGTCTGAGTGTGCAGAGCCTCTGCCCTTGGCTGAAACACAAGGAGATCCCAGGAAGTCCCTGCCTGTATAGTATTTTGCATCATGATTACAGTTTGTGTTTTGAAAGAGGGCAGTTAGGACCACAGCCACAAGAGTTTGGGCATTGTGTTCTCCCTGGTCCTTCTATGTCCTCTTACTCAAAGCCTTGGTTCATGAGCCCCAAAGGACCTCCAGTGTTATTGAAAACAGCTAAAGCCCTCTTTGCCTTCCCAACATGAAATGACTACACAATGTCCCATCTGGCCATTGGCATTTTAAGAGTTAAGTCATAACCATATCCTGTTAAAGTAGTAATCCAAAGTAAAACTCAGCTTCTTCAGACTGCCCTGTGTGTCCAAATGATAGCACTCGAGTACAACCAAGAGGTGCCTAGGAATTGGCTTCATTTCCAGAATTACCTGTGTTTCTCTTGGGCGTGGGCACCCAGTGTATTTTGTAAGCCTGCCATAGAGCCCAACCCATGTCCCTAACCCCTGCTGCTCACTCAGCACCCTCCCTCCACAGTCACCACCTATCGGGGAAATTCTTCCACATGCACCCACCCCCACTGCCACTCCCCACCAAGTTTCATCAAAATGCTCATAGGATTCTAAAATTCCCCAAAGAGGAATTTCTGAGATCTTGGTTAACATAGGTGTTAACATAGTCTGTCTCCTCTTTTCACCCTGGGGATATATATTTGTTATATATCATATATGTATGTGTGTGTGTGTGTTGTGTGTGAATTTTTTTTTTCTTTAACTGGAAACTGAACCAGGCTTGAGTTCCCGGCTGGGAATTCCTGCTCTGAAATGTGGCCAACGGAATTTCGTGGATCCTAGGTTTATTGGGGGAGGAGTTTCAATTTGCTCTTGTTCAGGCTTAAGAAGAAAAAAACTCCATTACCCAACTGAACAAGCTGCTTGGGGTGGACCCTTTTATTTTGCTTTGGAAGCAGAGCTTGTGTAAGCAAAGCTAGCCTTAAATTAGCCAAGAAGCTGAAGATGACCTTGAACTCCTGAATGCTACAAATATGCCTTATCACACCAGGCAGAGTCAGCCTTTCTTTCTCTCTTTTTACCATGCAAAGTCCTACAATGCTCCAACCTAGGACATTTCAGAGATTAACAGCCAGGCTAGGTATGCAAACCCCTTTCTTTTCATGTAGTTTAGTGGTAGGATGCCTGCTCAGGGTGCAAAAGACCCTGGGTTCAAGCCTCACAGCCGCCCAAAATAAATAAGATTGCCTGCACGGCAGAAGAGCCTACCCATCAGCCTTTTCTGGAGCAGTCGCTCTTGCTGGGGATGTTCGAAGCTCCGCACAAAAGTGAAGGGCCATAGTCAGAGCTTGCTTCTCCCTCCACGTCCACCCACCAGCCTCTGATGCTGTCCCGGCTCTCTGTTACTTTTAAACAAACCCCTGTGTTGCTTTCTTAGACATGTTTCCCATGTAACTGAAAACACATTAAATATTTGATTTCTCCCCTTACTAAGATGAGCGCTAGCAAGTCCATAAATAATCCATTGACCTGGTTCATTTTTTCTGGACAAAAAAATTGATCATAAAAATACATACACATAGGCGTTTGTGTTGTCTGCCTCTTAGAAATACTACCCTTCAAATTCTTGAGCACTCTCAACTGAAAAGAAGAATAATTCAATATGCAACACACAACACACACACACACACACACACACACACACATGCAAAAAGGAAATCTTCGCATCAACCAGCCTTTTAGAAACAATTTGAATGTACACCCCCTACCCCCGCCTCCAGGAACTGTCGGTTACACACTTCAGTAGTGTAGCACAGCCCACTGGCACTTCCATAAATTCTGAATGGCTTGTGAGCTGTCTAAGTCGGCACGCGCTCCCCAGCGAGACCATCCGAGCGCACACAGAGAGGTTTGACCCTCTTAAATGTCTCTCAAAAGGTTTCTCCTGTTATGTGGGCATTTGTGTCTGCCAGCGTCTTTGCATAAAGCCACCAAGCAGCCCTTGTCCCAAAAGTAAAGCCCAAGGACGAACCACGACTGGAAACTACAGCAACTTTTGCCAAGCGAGGCTGCGCTAGGCCAGCGCTGCGTCTCCAGGGTTTCCATCAGGTCCCTCGAAAGGACCCTGCGCGGTGCAGACAAAGGCACCCTAAATCCAGGCAGCCAAGCGCAGGGACCCAGGGCTTCTAAAAAGAAGCGTGGGTTAGAGACAAAAAAGAAAAGAAAAAGAGAATAAGAAGAAAGGGAAAGCGACCCACCTGCGGGCGGCGCGGCGGCGGGTCCCGGGCTGCGGAGGCGGCGCGACCCTCGCGCCTCGAGGCACCGGCGCGGCCGCTGGAGTGGCGCCGCCCGCCGCGCTATTTGTACTCGCGGCCCCTCACATGGTCTGATCTCTAGATAGCCGCCGCCAAAGAGCTCCGCAAGAATTTTTTGCGTCACTTTGAGACCGAAGAACTTAGTTTCTCTCCGCTGCCGCAGCTCAGCTCTAGCTGGAGGGGGGAGGGGCGAGGTCCACGCTCCCTGACCGATGGGAGGGGGACAAAGACCCCCACTCATTTACTCATCCACACTCACACATTCCTGCACACATATCAGCCAGGGCAGGGCTAGGGAGGGCGAAGGAGCTGACTCTTCTGCTTTTGGACTTGTGTGGCTAGAGGGTGCTGCACAAAACGAGGTTTACTTCTTCCCTTACCAAGTCTGCCCCAAATTATGTTAAGGTCCTGCTCCGTGTCACTTCCTAAGAGCACTGTTGACCACAGCCAGGCACCACCCGATGGCGGTTTCGGACTATCTTTCCAAGGATCCCTGACATTGCTCTGGGTTCTCTAGGTGGGATGTGAGCTCAGCCCGGGAACCTCCCCATCCCGGGAGCTGCCGGCAGCTGCCTACAATAAAAGTACCCCCGGGAGGATCCGAGAGTGCTGCGGCTTTGCTACCTAGCCACAGATGGAAACATTTAGCAGAGAACACTGGTGTTGGTCCGCGGACCCGCCTGTGCCTGTGGGGTTGGGCACTGGACAAACTACCAGCCTTTGAAGCCGCTCAGTATTTCAACGGGAGCACACTATTTTCAAGTCTATATAGATTGTTTTGTTCACACACACACATAACGCGCGCGCGGCTTAAAAATGAACTTAGTGTTATCACATTCTTTTTTCACCAAATTTCGGGACTTTTTCTTTTTTTTTAAGAGCAGATGTGTTACTTATTTTGAGGCAGAGAAGTCAGGACCTCGGCTAGCCAGCCTGTCTCTCCTCATCCGGCTAAGGGAATGAGGAAAGCTAGGAAAGAGGTAGTAATGGCGAAGTCTGTGGCTGCGAGAAAGCCCCGGCCCCTTTGTTCCATAGGGCTTGAGCCTAGAAGCCGCAGCTGGGCTGAGCTGGCACCGAGAAAGGCTGGACGGTTCACTGTCCGCAGGTGTGGGCGGCTCCCGGCCGCAGGGATCACCAGTACGAAGCTTTGGTGCCACCTAGGCGCCAGGACCGGGATTGCAAGGAGAGGCCCTAGTGCTGTGGGGGAGCGGACTGGTTGGGGAGCGGACCTTAGGCAGGCATGGCCATTCCATTATCTGGACAACCCCAGGGTCCCAGGGCCCTTACTGGGCTCCTCCCTTTCAATGAACACAAGTGTCTGTCTGCTGTCTCCCTTCAATGCCTGTAACTCCTGTGCAGACACAAGGCTGCCCAAGAACAAGGTGGTTCTGTGGAGGGGTCCAGGCAGACGGAGGAGAAGGGGCAACTTGAGCATCAGCTAAGACTCCTGTCTCCACTCTGACCGTCCCCATGTGGATTCAGTCTTACCGGCTCACTGCTGACCTTCCTAGGCCTTGTTCCTCCTGCCCGGCTGCCTCCCCTTTCTTAGTACTGCCACATTGTGAGCTCTGGGTGTTGGTGACATTCCTCCGAACAGGATGAGATAGATACAGGCTGAAACCCTCTGTGGGTTGGATGAGACTCTTAACCACAGAGTCCTAGGCCTTGTCTTGGAGAATGACAGGCTGTGGGGGGATGGAGAGGCGCTCAGCAGATGTTTCACTTCAGCTGGGACTAACCCCAGGCCGTCTCAACTCTTACCCCTGCTGAGGGCTGTTAAAAAGTAACAGCTGCCCAGACCATTTCCACACCTCATTCCCCACAGCCCCCTGGCCAGAGTGCACTTATCCCCTCTCCAAGGGTTTTTTTTTCCCTCTTGCCTTGGAAGCAACTCTGCAAGAGCAACTTAGCCCAGTCTGTCCTCCAGTCCCTTCGGCGGGCCTGGTCCCTCTGCCTACAAAGCTGTCTGGCTATGTCGCCCTGCCTTCCCACACATCCTGCCTTCCTCCCTGTTTCTGACACTTGGTAGGGACACAGGGGGAAATGCAAGTCAGACACCCACAAAGGCGTTGCACTAGGCTAGGGAACACTACAGAAACACTACAGAAGGGCTGAGGCGACTTTGATGGAGTGGAGGAATGCCAGACATTACTCTCTTTGCTCACTAGCTCCATCCCAGAGACATGGAACCTCAGCTGCTACCCGCAGCCAGCCTCCACAGCAACAGACACACATTAAATGCACACACACATGCCACCACCACCATCACCAAGAAGACTTGCTGGATTCCCAAAACCTAATGACGGCCAGGACAAAGTCTTGTGAATGCCAGCCGCTCCCTCCGGAAGCTCCTGGTGCCATCTGTCTGTCTGCCTGTGTTCTGTTTACACGGTAACAGAAGAGGAAGCCCTCCCTTCCTTGTGAGCTTCTTCTCAGGCCCAGGAAATGGCTACCACACCCCTCCCTCTCAAGGAATCTCTTTGTTTCGGAGGGTCCTCCACCATAGGCCTGGGATCTCTACAGCAGCCACCCGAGGCTGAGGCTGACCTAGCTAATCAAGATGGAGCCAAAAGAAGAGGTGCCAGGGAAGCTTCAGTTAATGTTAGTGGGCTGACCATGTTAGAGATGGGGGAGGGCTATGCACAGCTCTGGAAATGGCAGGAAACACGTAGGTGGACTTTGTCTTGGCCACTTTTTTCTGATTTCTTCTCAGCAATTCTTCATGAGCCCGAGGCCTTTGAGAGGCAGCCTCCTCCAAGTTCCACACCTCCCTGACTCCCCACTCTTGCCTCACCAGGCTGCCCTCTCTGGAGTGCCTTTAATTCTTCTCAGAGCTTCCTTATGGGAGTGGTCCTTCCTCTGTAGCCCATGAGACGACACCCCACCCTCACAGGAGCACTCATGGGGCCACCGGTGATTAAATAATGCTAGACCTCCACAGAGCATCTGCCAGGCGCCTGACCAATGTGCTCCTACCACCCGGCCTCATGAGCAACTTAGAAAGGATGAAATAAAATACTTGTCGCTTTAGTGATGTGAGGGGTACTTGCTGTTCATGCTTAATGACTACTTGGGCTTTTCTTAAAGGGGAAGAGTGGGAGCTGCTGATGTGAAAACTAGCAAGGGCGTGTCTACACAAGGAGTCAGGAGGATGTGACTTTTGGACAGTGACATCTCCCTGTGTAGTCCAGGCTGACGCTGACTTTGGAAACTCACTGCCAGGCTGAGGCGGCCTCCCTAGTGCTGGGATTAAATGTGCATCAGGCTTGAACCAGGTTTTTCGTTTGTTGTTTGTTTTTTGTGCACGTGTGTGTGTGTGTGGGGGGGTGTGAACTGGAGGCCAGGAGGTTGATCTTGGTGTCTTTCTCAATTGCTCTACAGAGGTTTTTGAGACAGAATCTCTCAACTATTTGGCTAACTGGTACTCTGGGGAATCCTGTCTTCCTAGCACTGGAATTAGAAGCATGTGTGTCTTCACACGGCTTCACCCTCCCTCCCTCCCTCCCTCCTCCTTCCCTCCTCCTCCCTCCTCCTTTCTTCTCTTCATTTGTTTAAATAGACTCTGGGGATTGAACTCTGGATCCTCATGCTTGTTCAGCAAGTTCTTTGCTGATTGAGACATCTCTCCATCTCCTGGGCCAAGGTTTTTTGTCTTCATACCCATCCTACTAGTTCCTTCCCCTACCTGTAGGCACCCTTAGGGTCACATTCTGGTGGCCACTGGTTTCCTACTCTACCTTGTTGGAGAAGCCGGAATCACAGAGTTCCAGGAAGGCCCTAACACTGTGTGTATAGGTGTGTACGGCACTTCTGTCTCTATACACCTGTCCCCACAAAGCTCTGAGCTCTCTCTCACTGCACCTTAGCACCTGCCATGAGGTGCCTAGTGTACAGGACTGTCAGGAGTTACGGGGCAGCTGCTTGGAAGTTTGACGTGGTAATCAAAACAAGACTTTAGGGATGGGAGGGAAACCATGCTGTATCAACAAGCAGCCTGGGGTGAAGTGTATGCCTTTAAACCCCAGGTAAGGTGCTACACAGACTCTGTGTCCTACAAGGAGTGGGAAGAAGAAAAGTGGGGAAGAAGTTCCATACAGTGGTTAAAATTTAAAGCAGTCTGACATTGGAGTACACCAAGATTTACTGATAAGTGGGGGGATGGGTGCACAGAATAGGGCTATGCACACTCACTCAGCTAAACTTCTGTAGAGATACAGAAGAATCAGGACAGAGTGAAGCCTTGGTAAGAAAGAACACTGGAGGTGGAAAGAACTCACTGTTCATGGTATGTCTTTTTTGTTTGTTTCAGTTTTTCAAGACAGGGTTTCTCTGTGTAGCCCTGGTTGTTGAGGAATTCACTCTGTAAACCAGACTGGCCTCAGACTCAGAGATCTACCTGCCTCTGTCTCCTGAGTGCTGGGATTAAAGGTGTGAGCCACTACTACCTGGTTTACATCCTTTTTAAAAAAAGATTTATATGTGTGTGTGTCTGTGTGTGTATGTGTATATACATTGTATGTGTATATACATACATATACATACAACATACATATACACACCAGACACACACACATACATACATATAATACATATTTATATGGTGGGTGAGTAACTCACCACAGAGGCCAGAGGAGCACATCAGATTCTCTAGAGTTGGAATTGCAGGTGGTTGTGAGCTACCTGATGTGGACACTGGGAACCCACACATGTAGAAGAGCTCTTAACTATAGAGCTGTCTCTCTAGCCCAGTGTGCACATTTCATACTATTAAGAATCTGCAGTAGGGACTGGAGAGATGGCTCAGTGGTTAAAAGCACTTGCTGCTTCAGAGACCCAGCATCCACAGGTAGCTCACAACTATCTGTAACTCCAGTTCTAGGGATCCAATGTCCCCCTGGCCTCTGTAGGTACCAGGCACATGTGTGATGCATACACATACATGCAGGCAATACACTTATACACATAAAATGAAAATAAATTTTTTTTTTAATTTGCAGTAACGCTTTTATAATTTTTTTTTCCCAGAAAAGCAGGTTTTAGATCTGCTAAGCAAGCCTTCTACCAGCTACCATGGCCCTGCCCCTCAAACCAACATTCTTTATTTTAAATAATACATAAATCAATAAAAATGAGGAGAGTAAGACATTTTAAGAGTCTAAGCTTCTTGCAAAGCTGCCAAGCCCTGGAAAACTACTGGATTCCCTTGACACCGTAGACAATGGCCTTCCATGTGGGTAGTGACTCCTCAACAGTGGTGTGTGTGTGTTGTGTGTGTGTGTGTGTGTGTGTGACAGAGAGGATGCTGTGAGCCTAGAGGGGAGGGCCAGTGCTCTGCTCAACAGTTCAGGGCTGCAGAAGTGAGCAGAAGCCATTATTTCCGTGTCTCTGCCTCCCTTCCCTTCCCCTCTCCTGTGTGAACTCTCTTGGGCTCTTCTCTCCCTGACCTCACTTCAGTGATAACAAGACTTTTGCGTCTGGGGAGTTCCCCACAGGCCCTTCTTGGTAAGCTGGTTACCCTCCTCCCTGAAGTCTGCGGTCCTGTGGATCAAAAGTGTGGTATACTGCTCCTTGCAGATCCAGGCTGTCACAGTCCCCTTGATGCTGTGTGAAAGCCTCACATATAGTCACCTTCCTATTTAAGCTTATTTCCTACCTCAGTGACAGACTTAGCTGGGGATCAGGGAATTGTCTTAACTCCCCAGGGAGGCTTAGGGCCACACCAGGCAGGCTGGAGAAGCTTGGGAGAAAGGGTTTAATAAAAGCTGCCGTTTTGTTGAGTATCTTCTAAATACGTGCATAATGTTCTGCCCTCTTCCTATCTTACAGGTTAAATGCTGCATTATTAAAAATAAATGAGTGTTTCTCATGTTCAAGCAGAGCTTTCATACTTAATGAATTTTAAGATAACTTTGTAATATGGATAATATGGAAAGCAAGGCTCAGAGAATGTCAGTGGCTTCTCCAGGCTTGCACCGCCTCCAAGCTGAATCACCAGGCCAACTTGTCTGTCTTATCTTCCTTCTGCTATTCTTTGGGCTTGGGCTAACTAGAAATAGGAAAGGTTCGAGCCAGAAGAAAACTGAGCAGGCCTTTGCTCATTTCTCTGCCTCTTCTCTCACGTATGCAGTCCCAGGTACCTAAGAATGAATATGGAGTCACAGGGGCTTTGCTCTTGTTCAACTTGTTCCCACCAGCTGTTTACAGGGAAGCTGGCTTCAGATCTCTGCATAAGCTTTTAACTGATTACTGCCATCAGATCGTGGGGCACATTCAATCAGTCAGCCTGGTATTTACTTGGAGCCAGTTCCTGCTCTTGGGAAGCTGGCAGGGATACTGACTTTGGGGAAGCCAGACAATACATATACATACATTCACAAGGCCTAAAGTGCTGTGGTGAAAATAGATTCTCGTAATAGGACAGACTGACAGGTGTCCAAGGGAAAAGGGATAGGAGGAAAACTGGCTCCTTAGATGGGGTGATCTGATGGCCTTTGACATTATTTATGACCTGAAGACTGAGAAGCCAGCTGTACAAAGACCCAAAGGAAGAGCAATAGGAAGACGGTAGAGCGGGCAGGTAGAACTGAAGATCAAGTGTTTGAGAGATAAACGGAGAACACTGGGTTTGGAAAGGTGAGCTGGGTACGACTGTCCCTGTCATCAAACATGTCCTAGTAGGAGTTAAGGACTGCTGTGGATTCTGGGGATGTTTAGGTCTGGTGAGCCATACGGATCTCTCTAGGTGAGACTCAGAGATGACAGGTTTCTGCACATGGCACTGCAGATGAAACCTAGAGCCCTGCACATGCTAGGGAGTCACATGAAGCCCAGGGAAGTCACCACAGTCCTTCTGTTTCTGCTGTCCTAGCCTTTGACAGATGGTCCCATAAGGCAACTGTCATGGGGCAGCTGGAAAGAAGAGACCAGGGTTCCTGCTGCTCACTTCCAGCTGTGCTCCTGCATTGGGGTCCCTCGAGGGGTAGGCAAGAGTGAGCAAAGAAGGGCCTCCGACACTCTCCCTCATGCTGGCATGAGCCTAATGCCCGCTCCCTCCTCTCTTCCTTTCCCTCTGTAGGAATGTGGAAAAGACTGACTCTGAAAGAGAACACAGAAAACTCTGACCAGTTTATTCCTAGTTTCAGTATCTGTGTCCCACAAACCTCAGAGACTAAGACTAAGCATCTCCATAAAAAAGCATGGAAGTTATGAACATGTCCTAAATATAAGAGGGCTCATCTGGAACTGCTTTAAAAAACAAAATCCACAAATGACTAACTGCAGCCATGGTGAGGCAGGGGCTCCCCCCCCCACAGGAGGTACTTGAGGAGAGTGCCTAGTACCCACAGATGTCACAACCACATGGGAAGTCATGTCCCATTATCAGGCCTTGGTTTCTGACAGTCAGCATGACTCACAAGAGAATTCAGTGCTGGGGCCTTCCAGAGTCACCAACTTTGCCATCCGGTGATACAGTAGGACAAACCCTCACCTTCCGTTCCGGGAACCCAAAGACATGGTTGCCATTTTTTGCTTCTTCCTTCTAGATCTTCTTGGTTTGTTGTTACTGTTGTTTTGTTTTTTGAAGACAACAGACTCACTATGTAAACCTGGCTGACCTTGAACTCTGAGATCTGCTGGCCTCCTCTTCAAGAGTGCTGGCCTGGGATTACAGGATCTCACTCTAGCCTGGCTAACCTTGAACTCTCAGCAATCATCTTACTACAAGACTCTCAACTGCTGGGAATATAGGTGTGCACCTATCTCCATGCTCATCTGGATCCTGTTTTTGTTGGGGAAAAAAAAGCCTTTATTGTTTGTTTAAGGACTTCTTACATCCATGTTTGTGGGTGAAATTTACATGGCTTTTGTTCTTTTCTTATCAGTTATACCAGACTAAAAAAAAAATAATTATTTAGGCCATAAGACAGTCTATTTACCCTGTCATGTGCACATGTATGCATGTGCATGTGGAGGCCAGAGGTCAATGGCAGACATCTGCCTGTCACTCTCCATGGTAATTTTTGAGAATGTCACTGAGCTGTTTCTGCTGGACTGGCTGGCCAGAAGCCCTCAGAACCAGCCTGTCTCCTGTAGCACAGACTGGCTTCAAACTTGCTACACAGCCAGAGGACCTTAGCCTTCAATTCCTGATCCTGCTGCCTCTTCCGCCTCCCAAGATTTCAGGGGATATAGACACCAGCCACCACAGCCATTCAGGTATCCTTTTAAAATATATATACCTGGTGAGTCTTACATTTGTTAATGTACTTTCACTTTTAAAATGAACTCAGGCTGGAGAGATGGCTCAGAGGTTAAGAGCACTCATTGCTCTTCCAGAGATCCTGAGTTCAATTCCCAGCAACCATATGGTGGCTCACAACCATCTGTAATGGGATCTGGTGCCCTCTTCTGGTGTGTCTGAAGACTGCAAGGGTGTACTCACATATAAAATAAATAAATCTTAAAAATAAAATGAATTCTTGGCTTTGTGGATCCATTTAGCCTCTGCAGGTATCTCTTCCTTTAATTTAATCCTTCTGATCCCTTTTGATATGTATTTGTATAATTACTTATAATTCAGGTTAAATTTCCCGTGTAATCTCTTCTTGGGCCCATGCGTTAATTTTTAAACCCAGGACACAATTAGACTGGTCTAATTTTGGTTTCTCACCTAAGTGCTGTGTGGTTGGAGTGTGGGCAACGGAACAATCCTGTGACATTTGAGACTGACTATACTAGAAAATGGTTAAATTTTACGAAAGTCCTACATGTGCTCAAAACGCATGTGCAGCTGTGAGCTGCTGGAGCCTCAGATGGCCCTGGGAGGGAAGCAAACACACCGAATACTGTATCTTTTATACTCACCAACTTTCTGCTGTTTGATCATAATAGGTTAAACTCTATTATGATGTGGATTGTTTGTTTTTTCATATAATGTTCAGGTTTTTTGTGTGTATTTTGAGACGTTAATTAGCACAGTAACTTATGGTCTTGATATTTTTCTGGATATCTGAGTAAAGTCATGCAGAGAGCCCATCTCTATTGACATTGTTGCTTCAGTACCTTTCCAGGGCTGCTACGTCACCCAGCTCCAGGGAGGCAGTCAAACGGCAGCCGGTGTGAGTAATGCACTCTGGAGTTGAACTGATGGCTTATTCTAAATGGCTTCATTTTACAACTTGTAGCTTCACTGACTTATTTTGGTTAGTATACTACCTAATAAAGAACTTTTGAGAAAGGGCCTCCTATAGCCCAGGCTAGATTGTAACTGGTTATGTAGCTGAGGAGGTCCTTGAAGTCTGGGTCCTCCTGCCTCCACCTTCCAAGTGCTTTGATTACAGGTGTGCATCTCTATGGCTGGCAATGCACTTAATACTTAACACACAGCTTACTTTCCTTCAAAAAATGCAACTAAATATTCCTTAAAGCTCTGTTTAATCCATTTATACAAACTATCCAGTCCTTGAACTCACAGAGATCCTCCTGCTTCTACCTTCCAGGTGCTGAGATTGAAGTCACAAGCTACCACCATACCGGGTCATGTACTTTATCTTATTTTAATATTTGTGTTTTCCTTTCCCCCCTACTCTGTCTTTTTACATATTTAACCAAGTAAAATGGCTTTTCCTGTGTGGTCTGTGTAGGATTCTTATGTGACGTGTAAAGGTAAACAGACATGCACATGCCATTCTGAGGCCAGACAACTTTCAGTTGATCCTCTCCTTCCACCTTGAGTCCTGGGGACTGAACTCGGGTGTAGGACTTGCCCAGTGGGCACCTTTCTCAGCTGTGTGGTCTCACCGGCCTTCTATCCTTCATGGACTGTTTTGTATTTTCTTACCCTGCTTATCCTCGTCTAGGGACTATCTTATGTTTACTTCCTAGGAGTCTAGAACGTTTCAGAACAGGCACTGATACATTCCTGTCTAAAGTGACCTGATCTTCTACCCCAAGGTAGAACTTTCAATAGCTCAATGCCAATGTCCCCCATCCAGCTGTTTTTAGGGTTGTTTGTTGAGGGGGGATTTGTTTGTTATTTTGAGACAGGTTTTCATATGTAGCTTGCCTGGAACTAGCTACGTAAAAAAGGCTGGTCTTAAACCCATAGAGACCTACTTACCTCTGGGTTTTCTTTGTTTTAGTTTTCTTCTGAGCTTGACTTGGCCAGTCATGTTTTGTTTAGATGACCAATGTATTTACCACAGTCTTTGCTCTGTGTTTGTTTATTCATTTTAAACCTCCCATATTGGATCACTTCCTTCTTTTGGGAAAAACTCAATTTTTCTTTTTTTCTAAAAATGCCCTTTATGTTAACTTCTTGAAAGGCAGTTTTATTGAGTACAGAATTAGTTTTTTTTTTCTTTCTCATTATCTCTTTTTTGTTTGAAACAGGTTCTTGCTCTCAGTCTGGGCTGGAACTTACTATGTATCCTAGGCTGACCTTGAACTCTTGGCAATCCTGACTTAGCCCTGCAGTGCCAGAGCCACTACACTGCACCTCTCACAGTGCCCTAACTCTTTCTACAAATGTAGTTACAAATGAGAAGTTAGCTTTGGTTCCCTTGGCCTCAGTTGGAGGTGACCTGTATTTCAGGTCTGTGGTTCCACATGTGTAGAGATGGATTATCACCCTGGAATAGAAGGACTTGAATACTGTGAACATACTGGGTAAGGCTAGTCTTTATATAATTTGACCTTGGGAAGTGCCACAACAAACAACATCCCCTGCTAGGGCTGAGAACAATTCTGGGGAGCCAGAAAAATCTGGGGTGCAGACACTGGTGTAAATGCTAAATAGGAGCTCCGCTCTGATCAACAAAACAGAGATGCAGTCTGTCTACCCATGCTCTTAGCCCCTTCTACGGCAAGACCACCGGAGTTCCCACCTTGGAGACACTAGGTCTGGGTGAAACGACGAAGCAGTGTTGAATGTCAGGAATACAGCCCTCAGACCCGGAGCATGAAGGGCCTCTGCAGAATCCACAGGGTGGTGAGGGTGGGTGGGCTCAGGCTAGGATCATGTCCTGCAGAGCAGCTGAAGGAGGAAAACCCTGAGCTCTGCTCCGTTTTCTTCACTTTGAAAAGGCTCAACCATGTGGCTGCTCCCACATGGAGTAGCTAAGTAAACACTTGTTGGCGTTTATAGATCAAATACACTGGCTTATTCTCATTTAGCAAAGTATTTTATTCAAAAGCTTCTCAGCACCATCAAGTTATCAGAAAGAATCACTTTTTCTCCCCACCCAACCCCCAACGCAGAGACAGACGGTAAAGCATTCAATGGGGTGCCCTTCGTGATTAGTTGAGCCCCTGACAAGGTTTCTCTAACCCTGTTTAACCTGGCCCAAGTGAGCCCCACGGTTCAGAAGGGAAGGAATCATGTCAGAGCCGATCAACCTTCCCTTTTTGAGCTATTTAGAGTCACATGAAACAACCTTGCAGAAGTTGAATTCAGCGACTGCCAGTAGGAAGGACAGTGACCTGTGAGGCAGCATGCAGCGTTGAGAGTTCAAATCCTAGCTAACCCTCCCCTAATCTACTCTAGGAACAAGGAGCCCAGGACTGTTTGTTCTCCATACACCTCAGCTGCTCATCTTACTCTGTCTTACTACAAACACAAAGACCATGACAGTGAACAATTACATCCAATTAGAATGCTAAGAGATCCTGAGCCATCAGAGATGAGGAGAGCAGACAGGATGCCCCAATCCTTCCCCTTTATTTTTTCTTTCATGAATATTTTGTTTTAGCATAAAGCATTTTTCTCAAAGAGGTTCCTGGAGGAGACTGGAAACCCAAGAGTCTGACTGTATCCTGTGGGAACAGCCACCCATGGTACTTTGGTTTCAGTCCCTGGATCTGTCCTTGGCAGCTACATCCAATCCCATGAGAGGAGGAAAGAGCTGGAGGCAGTCCACTCACTCATTCAGCCAAAGCCCCCATGGGGTCCCATGCCGGCAGGACAATGGGCTCCTGCTCTAACACAGCCAGCACCTCTTCTGGGACATGCTTCTTGTCCACCACCACCTCGTAGACATACTCAGAGAACCACTCATCGGTCATGCACAGGTAACCTGGAAAGGAGAGAAGAAACACTCCTGAGTTTAGAGGGTACACAGAAAGGAGAACTTCCTGGTACTACAAAAATGTCTTCTACAAAAATAAGAAGTTTCCAGCATTGCCCTCTAATCTCATTTGAGTTCCAGTGTTACTAGCAATCTGTGAAGCAGACAGGACAGACACTGCTGTGTTTTTACCAACTGCGAAAAGGGGTTCAGAGTAACTGATGTGCCTGGCTTCAGAGAAGACCTAATGCAGGCCCCATGCTGCCCACACTCAGCTGCCTCTGTGATGCTGACTTGTACATCCGCAGGTCAGTGGAAGTGTCTGGTTCATTTTCACCGAGGGAGGATTCATCTCTAGGGCAGTAGGAAAGCACAGCGCCCCACCCTCATCTCACCCACACTCCTAGCTTCACTGGCTGCTCTCGCTCTCACACACTCTGGTAGCAACCAGCTAAGATGCTAGGGGCATGTCACCATGGCCAGCAGCCAGACACTCTTTTGCAGGTGACACTGGGTGATCACACAGCCCTTCCTTTCCTGAAAGGGAATGTGTAATGCCAGGACACTAACACAGCAAGTGGCGCACATTCCCCAGCACAGTAACCTGATTAGCAACCCAGCTCTTCTTACTGGAGAGATTAATCTTAATCTCAGGCTCCGAAAGGTCCACACAAGTTCTTCTTCAGGACCATGTCTTCAACAAACTCGTGAGCAAATACTCAGCCTAAACCACTTGCAGAATGAAGAAAAGAAACATGCAAGCAAGAGACTAACAGAGGGTGTGTTTAAAAACGAAGCATGGTTACTGAGCTAGGGAAGGAATGCAGAGCGCAAGCCTTTGTAAGCACACACCTAACCAGGACTGCATGCACATCAGAGGGTGTGCAGGAAAGAGCATCCACGGCCCACGAGATGCAGCTGGCACCTGCTATAGTAGACACTTTAGCCGCCTTCCTGTTTATGTAAACCTAGTAGTATGAATTCCTATACAGGACGAAGAGTAAGGGAGAAGAAATACATGTTTCTCCCAATAAGGTATTCTAAAGCCAGGTGTGGTGGTGCATTTGGGAGGTGAAGGCAAGAGGATCAAGACTTCAAAGCTATCTTTGCTACATGGGGAGTTCAAGGCCGCCTGGGCTACATGAGACCCTGACTCAAAAATAACAAAGCAAAATAAACAATACACAGCCAGAGACACAAAGACAAATACACATACATGTGCTCTTCCTAAAAAACTAAAACAAGAAACAAAGAAACCCCAAAGCATTCTCTAGTCAAGCAGCTCCCAAGCTTCTTTGGCTTTAAGACCTATTACATACTCTTAAAAATAATTAAAGAAAGCTGGAAAGACAGCCCAGTGGTTTAGGGCTCTTGTTGCTCTTGCAGAGGATCTAGGTTCGATTCCCAGCACCAACATGGTGACATAACCATCCATAACTCTGGTTCGAAGGACCCAATGCCTTCTGCTGACCCCCAAGGGCACCAGGTACACACTCAGTACACATCTATTCCTGCAGGAAAACCCTCACACACACATAATTAAATAATTAAATCTAAGCTGAGCATGGCAGCAAGCTCCTAACACTGTGACCTTGGGGTATGGAGAGAGGTGGATCCCAGGGTCTTGCTGGCCAGTTGCAGTGAGTTCCCAGTTCAGTGAGAAAAATTAAGGATAGAGATGACAGCAGAGGACTTCAACGGCTGATACTCGATCACATGTGCACACCAGCAAGAGCACACTCTTGAGAAAATGCTCTAAGGAAGTCAGTGCTGAGTGCTTGCCTACTGTGCAATGAACTCTGGGCTCCAGTACCCAGTATCACACAGGCATGTGCACACATACAGTGCACTCAGGGGTGCTGAACCAAGACTTGTCAAGGGATGCTCACCTGGTGAGTACTCTCTTGACTCAAGGCTGTTTCTTCAGATGGCAGGTAAGCATCTCTCCACACAGAGCAGTGCTTGTTACTTCTGATCTGTCCTGACTCCACCCCTTGGACCTCCAGCTCTGCTATGTCAATTACTCAGGCCCTCATCACCTGTATCAGTGCTAGTCAATCCCACTCCTGCTACATCTTAAGTGTGCACTCCTGAGAAACTCAGCATTTGTCTTGTCAAAGAGTATACTGGTTAATACCTGGATTCCTAGCATGTATGAGGCTGAGATAGGCTCATGAGAATTGCTGCAAGTTTGAGGCCAGCCTAGGCTACAAAGTTAGACCATCTCAAAAGCCCCCATACACCACCTGAGACATCAGGTATCCTCCCCCCAGCACAGTGCAGGCTGAGCATGACCTAGACAGCTCTGGACAGTTGGCGAGGCAGGTAGAGGATGGAGGCAGACTCTGTAATAAAGTTCCATGTCCCTTCTAACAATGCTATCACCACACAATCAAATGAGTCTTCAAAGACAGCCCAGAGAAAACGCACACAAAGTACATCTGCACTATCTTGTTCCAAAAGGAGATCACATTAAGTCCTCACAAATTAAATCTCCTATCAACTGCAGTCCCACCCTTTCCATGTCCCTGCCAAGAGGACCTGCCTTGATTAGCCTCTTTCTGC
Organism: Mastomys natalensis; assembly: GCA_021653895.1. Taxonomy (NCBI): domain Eukaryota; kingdom Metazoa; phylum Chordata; class Mammalia; order Rodentia; family Muridae; genus Mastomys; species Mastomys natalensis. The sequence continues at coordinate 1,952,484 of JAJTUV010000251.1, read as the reverse complement.
AGGATATGAGTTCTTCAGGGCCCACAACACCCTCAGTGAAAGCTGCCAAGTAATTGCACCCTGGGCAGATAACAGACATGCCAGCTCCAACTGTTGACACTGCACTCTCGGAGTTTCACAGAGATTAGGATCGGTATAGCTGAAGTCAGAAGTGCCAAGAAGAGTCTGAAGCCCAAGGCTGTGGGGTGCAGCAGACTGTGGGTTTGGGGCTCTGAATGGAAGGCTCATCTCCCAGCCCAAGAAAGAACAGCAAATTGGAATCCCAAAGTTAAAGTTTAGGAAGACAGACAATGTATAAAGAAGTCAACTTCAGAAATACAATTGCATTTAAGAATTAGTTCTTATTTATATTCTTTGAGCAAATAAAATAAATAAGCAATCCTAAAGCAACTGGAATGCAATGCTTCTGAGTTTTGTCTGGGAAAGGGAAGAAGCCAATGTGAAGGGCAGGCAGAGTCTGGGATACGCCTGCGGACCCGATGCTGGGACTCACTTAGAAGACCCCCAGGGGACTAGCTTATGGATGCAAGTGCTTATCTGAGCTTACTGACATTCTGCCAACCATATGAGATTTAAACCTTGCAGACTATACTAAAACAACAAAATATTACCATTTATTCTTTAAACATATTTTTAATTATATGTATGTGTAGAGATATGTACACACAACTGTAGACCCATGGAGCCAGAAGAGACAGTTGGATCCCCTCTTTTTGGGATTACAGGTGGTTATGAGCTGTCTGCAAGCTGCTGCGAACTGAATTTAAGTCCTCTGGAAAAGAATTATATGCTCTTAACTGATTTTACCATTTATGAATTAGAAATATTTTCTAGTTTTTATCACTTTTGTTCTAAGACATAACTGACAATTTGTAGTTAATTTTTTTTTTCTATAAAAAAAAATCAAAACCTAAGTCTGGTAAAACACAGTCATTAAACTAGGTGTGGTGGTGCACAGTTGTAATCCCAGCAGAGAGAGGGTCAGAGAGGAGGATCACATATCTGAGGCTGGCCTCCCCCATGTAATCAAACTCTCTCTCTATATATAAACAAATAGTGCTTTGGGGAATATTCCAAAGGACTGACCTAAGGAAGCAGACTTTCATTGAAGCCCTAAATGAGGGTACAGCAAAGCTTCAGAAAAAAACAAAACCTGTCCATGTCCAAACTGCCTAAGACAGAGTGACACCTTACAAACATGTCAGCCACTGAGACAAAGTGCAAAAAACACCTGACAATTTTTGCTGAAATATTTAAGAGTAGAACAGACATACATGGTACATCCCCTGAACTTGTATATTACAACGGGATCCCACAATCGTAATACACTGTACACACACTCCAACACACAAAGGAGCTAAACACATGCCACACTGTGAGGCAGCCCCATTCTCTCCCAGATAATCTGAAATACTCTATATCTTTTAGATACTTAAACGTTCACCAGACAATTCAAGTTTACTTAAGAAAATACATTTAGGAACATGGTAAGAAGGGGAAAAAGAGAAGGAAGAGATAACTTAAAACTACCTACACTACTAGAGGAACAATCCACATCATAACCTTACACTGCTACTCAGTAAAGCTAACTACCTGCAGACTGCGCCACAAGGGATAATCACAACAAACATAATTACACATCGCCATATACTGCTTTTCCAGTTCCTCTCCTTCCATGATGGTCTATCTCACTCTAAGTGTCAATCTGTGTGATTCATCTACTTCCTCATAAGTCTATCTTTTTCATACTCAGAGTAATACTAAATATTCTGGAATCAAATCTGTATCTGCACTCTCATATCCCCAGGTGTCTTTACTGGAGCTTGAATAATTAACTGCCAACTTTCTTTTGATCTGACTGAACCATTTTAAGTTTTCTTGTATTGAGGGCTAGGTGGGTAAAGCACTTGCTGCCAAGTTCAATGACCTGAGTGTAATACCTGGAATTCACATGGTAGGAGAGAACCGACTCCTTTAAGTTGCCCTGTGACTTCCATACATATTTTGTGGCATACGCACACACAAGAACACACACAGCTATGCATACACAGAAATGCACGTATGGTGATATTGCAAAGAAAAGCAATAAAGGCTGGAGAGATGGCTCAGCAGCTAAGAGCCCTTGCTGCTCTTCCAGGACCTGAGTTCGGTTCTCAGAACCCATGTTCGGTAGCTCATAACCATCAATAACTAACTCAAGGGGATCTGATACCCTCTTCTAGCCTCCAAAGGCACCTGTTCCATGTGCACACACACACACACAAAGAGACACATATATACAAAGGTTTTAAAAGTCTTTAAAAAGGCAATAAACTATCTGAGGTCTTCCCTTATCCTCTGTGTACACCTATGTGCAGTATGTTTTCAGGGTTGTGAATGCACATGGAGGCCAGAAGCTGACATCAAGTATCTTCTTCAATTCCTCTTCAACTTTTATGTTGAGGATGGGTCTGACACTTGAATCAGCACTCACCAATTTGGTTAGTCTATAGCCAGCTTGGTCTGGGGAACCCCTTTCTTGCCTGCCGGGTGCGAGCTACGATCTATACTTCAGTCAACATGCTTGGGTGTAAGCACTTTTCTTACTTTACTGGGCTGTTTCCCGAGCAACCTCTGCTCAGTTTTAGTTGGAGTGTTTGCCTTTTCCACAGTAATCAGTAACAGCATGTTATATATTTATTTTGGCTGCAAACTTTCTTCCTATCATGCATTTTGCCTTCTAATTTAGTTTACATTTTTTATAGCCTACTAAAATTCCTTCATTTTTAGAAAGTTGTATTTATCAATCTTTTGGTTTTTAACTCTGGTTGTATGCTTAATGTTTTTTATATTATAATGAAAAAATAAATACAAGGGAAAAAATTAGGGTAAGGGCTTAAGAAAATACAAGGTAGTCTTTAAAAAAGAAAAACAAAAAACCTCAACAGTTCATGAAGACTTTGGCACAGTCTAATTCCCAACCATGAACAGAGATAATTTAATTAATCAAGAGCAGACAATCTGTCAATCACTTTTGTTAGATAATCAGTGTGTGAGGCCAAATGTCTTAAATTAATACAGTGTGCTACAAATGTGCAAACTAACAGACCCCCATGGTACAGAATTTGGCAATATGCAGAAAAGTTAAATATGCATTTGCACTCTTCACTAAGCCACAGTCATTCTAGGATAACAATAGGTATTTATGTGTAGTTTGGCCAGGAACTGTTTTTCACACTGTACATGGAATAACCCATCACAATATTGTCTGAAATAGGAAAATACTGTTAATCCATTAGTTAGTCAGTTAGATAGTCAGTCAGTCAGTCCACTAAAGTTCCATTAGTTAGGGAACTGGTTGAATAAACCATGGACATCCAGATGATAGAAGATGACGAACTGGAAATGCTTCCAAGGCAATGCTGCTTGAGGAGTGAGGCAGGCACAAAGCACTGTGCACGGTGTGCTGCCATTGGCAGAAGAAAAGAAGGCAATAGATTTACATGCCTTTTGCTATATTGACTTTAGAACAATGTAATTTTATTATCTATTAGAAGGATTTAAAACACACATACAGCTGGGTATAATGATGCACTATTACTCTCAGCTCTTAGAAGGCAGACACAGGAGGATCTCTGTGAGTTCAAGGCCAGCCTAATTTATACAGTGAGTTACAGGAGCAAGGGCTACATAGTGAGACCCCACTTCAACAACAACGACAACAACAGAGATGCCATGTGTTCTAAGCATCTTTAGGAGACAGGGTGATTCAAATAGGTTAATGTTTTAAAAAGAAAAAGGCAGAAGGAGGTAACCAAATAACCACTTGTACTTATGACTGTCACTTGGACAGTGACCTAAGAAGCTGCTTCTCCCTCCAGACCAGACACAGATGTCTGGCTAGGCTGAGGACACATTCATGGTCATGAACCTTTTGAAGATAACAGATGAGATATTCATTGAGCCGGATATTACTGGTGGCCTCTCTCAGACACAAAGGCTATAGACGCTATGGTGCCCCTGCTAAAGGCACAGGAAAATGGGGCATGGTGAAACAGCAAATATGGTAGGGAAGAAGGGCTGTTTGGATATCTCTAAAAGCATTTACATTACATTGATTTGGGTGTGCAAACATGCCATGGTGTGGGAGTCAGAGAACAATTTGTGAGAGATGGTTCTCTCCTTCTACCATCTGGGTCTCAGGAATCAAATCTCACAGGTAAGGTTTGGAAGCAAGGTCCTTTGTCCAATGAACCTTTCACTGGCCCCACATTTTAAAATGACAACAAAATTCGATAGGCAAAAGTATACCCATCCCAAGAGGCCCAGATGACAGTTGCTCACCTCAGGGATGCAGTCTCCTTTCCCTGGACCATGAGTGAAAGCCACACAAGCTTGAGACTACATGGCACTGAGCCAGGTCAGGATCTTTTCTACCCAAGGGTCTGATTTTTTCACAGGTTAACTTCTCTCTGTTCCCCAAACCATCACTCTTGCTACTTGCTCTAGGGCAAGCCCCCTGGATGGTAGGCCATATTTCTGCTTAGCCACATACCTCTGACCTGTCCAAAGCATGCTCCAAATGTAAAGAGCTGCTGTTCGAGCTACTATCTCCGTAGCCTGGCAAGAAGCCCTAACCTTAATCAAGCTGTCTCCTCCAGAACTCCTAAGGAGGACCCAAAGTTCACTCTCCTTATTCACCACCCTGTAACCCTGTACTTATTCCTATGTTGTTTTACACACACACACACACACACACACACCACACACACCACACACACACACACAACACACCAAGACTTACAGCTTCACCTATCTCACCTCCAATATCCCTGCTCCCATTGTGCTAGACCAGAAGACACTGAGTATTGAAATGCTGGTTTGGCACACAGGATAATCTCTTGCAGTTCCCAAAACTGCCTGTGAATCTAAGCCCAATGCTTCTTCCCTTTGCTCTGTCTGCTTTGCCATTATATTACTGTGGTCCCCACAATCTCCCAGGTACCAACACCTTTGGCTGTTGAGGTAGTCTTTCCACCCTCATCTCATCAGTAACCTCAGCTCCTGTCCTCCTCATCTCCCCACTGAGGGGCCACCCAGCCCTTCCTCTGTCCATCACCTGCCTTCCTGGAGAAGTCACCTTCTTAGTTTTTCGGTCTATTTCCCCCGTATCTTACAGTCTGAGGAGCACACCATGAATGCCACTTCTGTCTCATCACAGCCCTCTTCAACTCCTGTTTCCACGTCCCAGGAGATTAAGTATGAATTCCTCTGAGGGTCAGGGACATTCGTTCCATCATGGCTGTGCACGGGTCTCTGCATCCCACTGATAAATGTGAGTTGAAGCCACTGCTAATGGCCTTTCCTCAGCACCGGGTTTACCCATCTTTGCCATCTTTTCTCACGAAACTAAGCTTGCACTGTGGGGCACCTGTCCAGTGACTGTGACGTAGCAGCAGTCATGCTGAGATCTGTTCTCAAAGAAGCTAGAAGCATGGGCAAGTTAGTCTTTTCTGAATGAGAAAGTGAGCAAGCTTCCTGCTCCCATCTGTCTAAAGCATGAACGACAGCAGCTGAGGGTATGGTGCGCTTCCTCTGTATTTCACAGAACAATTACAGGCCACTGTAGTTATATTTATAGATGAGAAAGTTACACTCAGAAAGGCTGGATGCCATGACAATCCCATACTCAGCCTGGATGGGGTGACACCTGGAGGTACCCAACAGCCTGGTTCCAGATTAACCTTCATCTTAAAAAAACGGCAGAGACAACTCCTTACGGCGAAGTAGATTCTTTTACAGGAAAAAGCACAAATACACACATTCCATTTTGTTAACTACAAGAGGAATTCTCTCAGGAGGTAATGCCTGGTTTGAAGCCTTGGATCTGTAGCATGTCTGTGTCCATAGTGGCAGCTGTCTCCAGACCTGCATGTCAATAAGGAAGCAGCACCGAAGCAGACAGACTGTGCGCCCTCTACTCACACGGACTAGGTTTTAGCCCAAGGCATGCAGGCATTTAGTTAATAAAGACAAGCAACGGAAAGTCCTTGCACAGAACTCAACTCCCCAGATGTGACCAGTGGAGCAACATCAAACACTCTACAGTGAGGTAACAACCTTGTATCTTCACCAATCCAGGAAGTCGGGGACTGCTTTCAACTGGTGACATTACTCTTATTACAGCCAGTTTATTATTTGAGGTTCTAGCTCTCCATAAGTGAACCTCAAACACATTAGTAAATACTGGTTGTTGTCTGTAAGTCATCTATAACTAAGAAATCTATGAGACCTGAATCCCAACTCTGCTCCAATCCCATGCAAACCGTACACATCAACGCTGTTCAACAACCTTCATCTGCTTCACATGCAGCACAGGTGCGATCACACACTCACATCCTACCAGGACGCCATGCAGTGAAATGAACACACACACACAGTAGCATGATATTGGACATTATAAAGCACATCATATAAACTGACAAGTTTCTTTCGGATTAATACTCAATATGCTGAAGTTTCTCTAACAGAAAAAACACCATAAGGTTCCTTTTTAGGAGCAAGTCTGGACATTTTACTAAAATTAAATCAGGACCAAGCAGATTTACTTGAAAGATTAAAAAATATAGGTTAAAATTACTTCAAAAGCTCATGTGTCTAAAAGATGCAAAGCACTAGGAAAACTCATTGTGGCTCAGAATAAAAAAATGATACAATTTTTAAAAGATAAAGATTTCTATACAATAAGGAGAATCTGTAGAATGGAAATACTATCACCTCTGAAGAGCTGTGTTACACTATTACTTTTCATGTAATCTTAGCCTCAGGAGGCTAAGTCAGGAGGATCACTGAGATCCTCCTGGGCTACAATGCAGGATACTGTCCTCAACACACACACACACACACATATACACACACGGAGGGGAAGTTAGAAAGCAGACTGAAGCCGGGCGGTGGTGGCGCACGCCTTTAATCCCAGCACTTGGGAGGCAGAGGCAGGCAGATTTCTGAGTTCGAGGCCAGCCTGGTCTACTGAGCCAGTTTCAGGACAGCCCGGACTACACAGAGAAACCCTGTCTCGAAAAAACCAAAAAAAAAAAAGAAAGCAGACTGAATAAGCACTAAGAACCATGTCATAACAGTTCCACACTCCAGATCTCTGCTTGGTAGCCAACATCTAATAGTACTGCAGTCTCAAGACTGATAGGCCAATTATGAACAAAACTTTAAGACTGATCATAGGAGAGACCATCCAACAACCTGATAACACACACACACACACACACACACTAATATCCTTTTGTTTACCTTTAATATATTAGAAATTCCCTCTGCCAATAAGTTAAAAATTTAAAAAGAAAGATGGGCAAACAACTTGGGAACATGGGCTGGCTGTATCTGGTCTGTCACTTTCCAGGCTTCTGTGTTTCATGTTTCATGTTTTATGTTGGTCACAGACTTCCTAAGATACCTCACCCTGTTCAGACTCTAGGAGCCTCTTCTAACACCACTGTGTTTCCAGATCCTCTATAAAGTTATAGAGTTTTATGTCCCCTTAGCCACTGTTTCTGGTCACCAAAGAGCATTGTCTTTTTTACTTTTCTATTGCTGTGGTAAGATACCATGACTAACAAAACTTATAGAAGAGTTTATTTGGGGCTTACGGTTTCAGGTTAGATCCACCACCATCATGGAGGGAGCATGGCAGCTGGCCGGCAGGCAAGGGGCTAAAGCCATAGCTAAGAGCTCCACTGAGAACACCCACAAGGAAGAGGGAGAGGGATAGGGAGGAGAGGGAGGGAGAGAATATACTAACTGGGAATGGTGTGGACTTTTGAAAACCCAAAACCTATCCCCACTGACATACCTACACCAACAAGGCCACGCCTCCTAATACTTCCCAAACAGTCCCATCAACTGGAAACCAGGCATTCAGACATACAGGCCTACAAGGCCATTCTCACTCAAACCACCTCAATCATGAATGGTCTTGTGATTTCTATGAATGGGCCAAATGCTTCCAAAAACAGAAATTCCGAGAAAGCACAGTTTGGCAGTCAGGAAAACCAGCTCTTTTGTCAGGCTGGGTTGTGATTTTGGCTCCATCACAGATCACTGAGGGTCTGTGGGTCACTCTGGTGTAAAGACTATGCTCTCTCAGATCAATTTCTGGTTTCCTTTATTATTTTTTGGAGGAGAGGCTGACACCAGGTCTTATGACACCCAGAATAACTTTGAACTTCTAATCCTCCTATGTCTACCTCCTAAGGCTACAAGTATAAGCTGTCACCACTAGTGTTTCCTTGAACTTAAATTTCTAAATAGCTTACAGAATGTCTTACCAGATCACCTTTTTAAACTAAAAGATAAGGTGGCAAATCCTAGTCTCTTTCCGAATCTCACTATGAGATCCGTTTCTGACAGATTCCATAAATGAGGCTCAAATGGGGCCAGTACTTCCAGCAGGGGAGGAGCCAGCTCCCAGGATATTGCTCAACATGTATCCCTGTTCTAGTCCAGCAGACTGAACACTCAGTCCCCAGTAGGAGGTGGCATCACGGTAAGAACCAAATCTTCCTTCTGTCTCTTTTGGTCAGAAGGCACCTCTGCCCATTTTGTGGACAAGGTTATTTAATCTACCCAGTAGTTTCTGGGCAGGAAATTCCAGGAACACGACCAGTGGAGACCAAAGCCAAAAGCTGGCCCTGGGTAGAGCAAAGGCAGCTTGCCTAGTATCTTTGTTCTGTTTACCTCCAGCTTGTATTACCAAAGTTGCTTTGCAAAAACATGGATCTTAACAGACAGAAATCCCAAAGTGAATAGTAAAACAAGACCCTGAAGTAATAGTAATAGATCCTAAGACCCTGAATAATCCTGTAATCCTTCAGAAATAAAGTGCTGCTTCACACAAACACAACCCTGCCAGCCAGTGTCTACCCAGATGACAGACTGGGGACTTTGCTGGAGTAAGCACACACTGTCAACAGAATAACACACTAGGTGATCACTAAAGGACAAATGTGTCAATAAAATTAGGTCATGTTTTCCTTCCTTCCTGTTAAGTCAGAAAGGACATTACCAAGAAACACATGAGAGGAATTTATTTTGGCTTTAAATAAACTATTCCTTGCCCATTCCCAGTTCAGCCTCTATCTTTTTGGCTCTACAATCCCAGGTATTTTAATTATTTGAAAACAACAACCAAAAAAGTATTCAGCCTTCACTAATCAGGGCAGATTCCAGAGAGTGTAAGCATGAAGACTCCAGTTCTGTCAACACAGCAAAGGTTGTGAGACTGAGAAGTAAGATGTACACTTCATAGAAGGGCAAAAGGGTTCATGTGACAGGAAACTAGCAAAGAGGCCACAATACTCTGGAACACATATTTAGTGTCAGAGTAGTAAATGTGCCACATGGCACAGAGAATACTCTTAGCTTCACGAATGTTCATCCTTTGAAGGAAAAGAAAAATTACTTGAACCCAGTATTTTAGGTTTGCTACAAGGAATCCCATCCTTTTTACACAAGCATCCTCTTTAAAAGAAAAAAAAAAAAAAAAAAAAAAAACCATCAAAATGGGAGAAGCACGAACACAGTCCATGCCCACTGCTGCAGATTACACATGTGAGTTTTCTGCATTTGGGAAATTAGAGGGGTCAGCACATTGGGAGCAGTGGATAAGTCTCACTCTGGGAAACCACCGTTGTGACTCTACCCTGCCAGGCAGCTAATAAATGTACATTTCTTAACTGATTTACAGACTTAACTGGATCACCTTCACTTTTTGCTAGCTTTGTTAAAGCTTCTAACTCCCAGATGCCAATTTTGTTTGTATTAAAATGAAATTTATCTAATAAGAAAATAATTTTTAAAGCACTGCATTATAATTTATTATAGTGAACTTTAAAATTACAGAATCATGGAGCTGGAGAGATGGCCTAGCAGTTTTGGAGCACTAACTGCTCTTCCAAAGGTCCTAAATTCAATTCCCAGCAACCACACGGTGACTCACAACCATCTGGAATGGAAGCCAATGCCCTCTTCTGGTGTGTCTGAAGACAGCAACAGTGTACTCACATATAAAATAAATAAATTGTTAAAAAAAAAATTAGACTCACAGAAGAGGGGCATGTGATCACCAAACAGTGACAGAGCTGCACTAACAGGGCATGTATTTGTTCATATACACATGGAGCTTCTCCACTTAACTGCAGTCCCCAGGAGTGCTTAGCCAAAATCCACCAGTGATCATTTTCACGAGGAGGAGGAAGAAGCCTGGAAGGGCAACTTAACAGTCTCTAGGTGCTGGCCTTCACATACAGGGCTGTGCTGCTCAGCTACATACTCAAGTCCTGTGAAGCTCATGTTAGACTTAGTCTAACAGGTTCATGGTTAGACTCAGACTGAGTACAGAGATGAGTGAAGGAAACACCATCACTTCCAACTTCCTTTAGTGTCTGGCCTTGGACATCAGAATTCTGAAGAGCATGGGGGAAAATCACTGTTCTAACAGATGGGACCTAGCAAGCAGGGCTGCAATCTCACCCTCCTTTATCCTCCCTCCTTCTAAGCTGTCTGATTCCTGCTGGATGAGATGTGTGCTTATTTGGTTCTAAGTGCCTATCTTGAATCTCTGTTTCCACACCCATTCCTTTCATTCTTGTAACTAGTCTAGCATGCTGTTCCACTAATGTTTCCCAGCTAGAACCCACTGACCAAAAGAAAGGAAGACCAAACTGAGAAAGCTAGCTACAAAACACCACCAGCACAGGAGATGCTGGTCCTATCACACAAATGACTGTAGCTACTGCTTTTGTTTTACGCTGAGGTAACAACTGTGCCTCTAGGCCTGCATTCCCCTCTTTCTCCTTGTTTCACCCTCCCTGCTGCTGTCCATACTGAGGACTGACTAGGTAGGGCTATGCCTGCTGAAGAAGCATGCTTACCACTGAGCTAGATCCCCACATCCCATTTTCAGCTTGAAGCTCTAAAATTTAAAGCCTAAAACCGCCTTTAAAATCTTTTATATATCAACAAAACAATCTCAGTTTTCCAAGAACATGTAAAACTATTAATCATTGGTTAGTTAGAGATCTTTTCTTTTATTTATACATATTTAAAATTTTTCTACCACTTGTATATAGCTATGTTATTTAGCTTTGCACTGTAACTTATTCTGATTTCTACCAGGGTTTGGATTTCAGTATAAAAGTTTTAAATGGTAACTTTAGACTTCATAATAAGAGAATCCTAAGAGATCGTTACAGAGAGTTTCTTTTTGCCAATTCCATTCTCCCTTTGGAAGGTTTCTTCCTAATGTGCTGGTGTGTGACAAAAATATGTATGAAATGTCACATATCAAGTACACTGCAATGGACTCACCATCTTCCATTCAGCCAAGAGGGTCTGTTACGGTCCAGGACAGTCAGCATAGTTTGGAACAAGTAACAGCATACACTGGTCTCAGTTAACCTGAGACTTTAGGCACATGTAGGCCATAGGAACCTTGGGGGCTACAACATGCTATTTTCCTGCAGGACAGGAAAACCAGAGGGACTGAGTACCAACAAATCCCCTTTACTGGAACAGCTTTCTACCCCGAGAGGCAGAGTGGAGCAGACTCCAGGTACACTGAGTTGGTAGTTGAAGCTTACCTTTGTGGCCGTGGTCTTCACCCCATGAATTCTCTACTCTCCATTTCACAAATGTACCTTCCTGATCATCCTGCCAGAAAGCAGACAACAGTGAACAGTCTGAAACAAGATTCTCCCAGCTGAGGTGTCATGTCGGTTTAACTCATCTCAGGCTACTCAGAATACCATAGGTGAGCAGGGCCAGGTATTTCCTATTACCAGAAGACACTCCAATATTAGTGCAACTTTAATCTCTTGGGGGTAAAAATACAATAAAACAAAAAACACTACCTCCTTTTTTAAAAGATCTATATCTTATTTATATGTGTGTCTATGTGCTATGTGGATGTGAGACCCTCTGGAGCTGGAGTTACAAGCAGGTAATTTCTGAGCCCTTGACTATAATTCTGGGGCACAAAATCTGGTCCTCTGAAGATCAATAAGCTCTCTTAACCATGGAGCCATCCTCTGGCCCTGCTATCTACCCTTTATTTCCTAGTCTAAGTAGAAAAGAATATGCACAGAGGGCTGGTTGGAGGCTCGGTGGGTTAAGTGCTTGATACCCAAGCCTGACAACCTCAGTTGGATCTCTGAAACTAGGTAAAAGTGGATGGAGAGACCAACTCCTCAAATCCCAAAGCTGTCCCGGGAATGCTTGCTTTCACTCAAATTCTTTGAAAAAGCATCCCAAATGCATTAAAGAAATGATTCTAAGATCTGGTCAAAGTTTTTAAAAGGCAAACTGAAAATATTTTCATCATGATATCCAGTTGCCTATTTAGGGAAACTAAGCAATTATATCCTCAAATGCGTTCTTTTACTGATTCAGTTACATAAACACTGAATTTAATATAAGAGACTGAGTGGCAAAGAAAAATAAAAAGAGCAACTTCATAAACAAAGCCCAGTCAATTCAGCTGTTCACCTTCTTTTGGCTTCATTAATAAGCTCAGCTTTCATAGTCTTAAGGAGACAGTGACACTCACCATGATAACCCTCATTCAGTCTTTATTAGACACACAGAGAGGGACAAAAGGCACGCTCTATTTGGGAAAAATGTTTTTCTCTTCTGTTTAGCCAGGACACTTGCTGATGTCAGAACTGCATGCCTGTAGCATGCGAAAAACACAGGCCTTTGTGCCATCGGCCAATGATTTCAACTGTTAACCCGTTTGCATACTGCTGAGGACTCAATTTCCTCTGGCTTTGCTCACCCCAATAATCTACTCTTAGCAAGTTTCTTAGATCTTGGATTTAGCCAACAGATAAACCCATTGGAATCAAACACCTGAACTATCCACGCTGAGTGCAGCTTACTAAACCTATGCTTTTGCTTTCTACCCCACTGCAACCCTCTCCCCTTCCTCTGAATATCACCATGAGAGTCAAATCTGTTCTTGTCAGTAAAGGTCTAAGAATGTTTGCTGTTCTTTTTATCTCACCAGAGGATTCCTGAAGGACCTAGATCAAGTTGTCCTCTAGATCACGTACCACCTCAGAGTGATACACAGTCCTGCTACATAGAGATTCCATGAAATCATCAACATTAGAGGAATATAAAATTCTGTTCTTTCTTTCTTTCTTCCTTCCCTTTTTTTTTTTTTTTTTTTGAGATAAGGTCTCATATTGTAGCCAGGCTGGCCTTGAATTCATGGCAGTCCTCTTGCATGTCTCTTGAATGTTAGAATTATAGGTATAAGTTACAATGCTTGGCAAATGTTTTCTTTTTTTTTTATGTGTAGGAGTGTACTGCTGTATGCATGTATCTTCTGAATGCTTTCTCAGTCTACAAAGGCCACAGGCAATTGTATTACACACATCTGTCTATATCTTGGTGTGGGGACCTCACTAGCTATAGAGCTGAGAAGATAGAACGGTGAAGAAAACAGCTTCCTGGCTGTTAAGAGCTCACTTCTGCATCTATTTAAGAAAAGTGCATGAGGGTCAGGAATGAGCACAGGCTACACAATTAGTTCAGGATGCTTCATATCTGGCACTGCGCTTGAGCTCACATAAAACTGAGAACATCTCAGAGTCCTACTACTTAAAGACCAAACTGTGTAATTTGTATAAATGTAATTAACTCTGTAAGATAAAGTTTTGGTTTTGGACTCTTCTGCTTTGAGGCAGAATCTTGATTGACTGCCATTCAGTCTTCCTGTCTCGGGCTCCCAGGGCTGGGCTGCAGGAGTGCACACTATAGTCAGCTAACATCTAGAAGTGACTGAGAGAGCATAAGGTTCTGGAGCACTGTGAGGAGAGAGGAAAATCTTCACATGAAGTGGTCAGAAGGGATAGGAGGAAAGTATACAATGAAACTCCATCCCACTCTCAGTTTTGCCTAGAAAGGACACAAAACAATTCAAAAAAATACTTCAGAAATATCAGGACTTCTAGGAGGATAGTTAAGAAAGTCTGGCATAACAATATGCCAGATATTTCTAAATGCTTTAATGATCAGAAGTCTAGTGGGCAGCATAGAAAAACAATTAACAAACTATTTCCTAAGATAATGTAGGTAAGGTAGTTAGCCGTGAGTGCCTTTCTGGTGATGGTGCTGTAGAGAGAACATGTCTGCTTATGAGGGTAAAGAGCTAACGTAGTTCAAGTCTTCTTTCCTGTGCTCCCTGACAGTTTTACAGCCTGGAACAGACGCCTAACTATGAAAGGGTTCAAGAAACAGCAGAGCTTAAAGAACCAGCATCCCAGCGTGTGTAAATCCAGTGATGGGCATGGAAGTCACAGATTACTGTGTATGACAGTAACTCATGAATCTGAATGACCAACACAAAGGTGAATGTGAGCAAGGCCATCGAGATGCAGACAACTAAGAGCCCATTTCAATTTCTTAGAAGACATTTTTTACTAGGATCCTTCACTCACCTTCCAAAGTACAAAAAAGAAGTTACCTCTTTGCTCCTCACTGACCTAATTCTCATCTTTACAGTGTATTATCGTTTTTATTACTACTGAGCAAGTAGCTAAACACCAAGTGATACAGGAACACATCTTACTTGGAAGCTAATGTTCAACAGGAATCAAACATAGTAACTGTGACTCTGCTGGATGGACAGTCTGCAGGAGCGTGTGGATCCACCTGCCCATCAGTGGACTCAGCAGTGACATGCTGGGAGCCTACCTTCTCTGAGACAGCAGTGAAGGTCATGGCATGGGTCATGAGTGATTCACCAAAAGCCAACCTCTCGGCTTTATTCATGTTCTTCAAGGAGACACCGAACACTAACTCATGGTCATAGCTGTAAAAAAGGGACAGAGTGAATGAAGAGAGCTCAGCCTGACTATATGGGGACCCTGAGGTAACTAGAGCCTGACAGCCCCAAAGGGGTGGCTCTGCACATGGCGTCTCAGTGAGCTCCATGCCTTACACCTCACTACACTGTGCAGGACAATACAAGAGCACTAAAGACAAACCCTCGAAAATAAATATTAAGTTCCATTTGTACTGTTATTCTGGCAAAAAAACCGTGTGTGTGTGTGTGTGTGCTTGTGAGAGAGAAAGAGAGAGAAAGAGAGAGAGAAGAGAGAGAGAGAGAGAGAGACAGACACTGGGTCTCTCTAACTGTCCTGGAACGCACTATGTAGACCAGGCTGCCCTCTCATTTAGCAATCTGCTTGCCTCTGCCACCTGAGTGCTGGGATTAAAAGTGTGCATCACTACAACGGACAAGAAAATTATCTTTTAAAAAATAAAAATGCTTTTGAAGTAACTTCTTATAATGGTCTCTTTCAAGTTTGTAGACCCTCCCAGTGTCTGAATCAAACTACTGACTGTGGTATGTGTGTATGTATGCATTCATTCAGTCAGTCAGTCATTCAGAGGCAGTGTGGATATAGCCCAGGCTGGCAATGAACTCGCTATATAGCCATTGACTCGAAATCTTGATCATTCTACCTCCATTCTCCATTTCAAATATAAAACCAAAAAGTTTCACCATTAGTTTTTTTTCTTTTTCTTAAATATCAAGACATTACTGAACTTTTCTACTAGTCAGAATTATTTATGAGTAAATCAAAAATAATGTATTTATTTTGTGATTTTTGTAAAGACTGCATATTTGTGTCTGTGTGAGTATATGTCCCACCCAACATGTGTGCAGGTTGACCAAGGAGGTCAGAAGAGAACATCAGACCCCATGAAGCTGGAGTTACAGGTGGCTGTGAGCTAGCTGACACTGGCTGGGAACTGAACTCAGGTCCTTCCTCTGCAAGAGCAACAAATGTCTTAACCATGCTCAGCCATCTCACCAGCTCCTAAAATGATGTATTTTAAAATCAAGGAATCTTGTCTGATTCAGCTTGGAAATGAAGCTTTGATGTCATCAAAGATGAAGGAGAATGAGTTAAGGTAAATATATAAATTAACCCAACTTGTCCTAAAGAGAATATACACAAAGCATGAAAGGAAAAGAAGCATTTAAAGATGGATCAATAAGAAGAGCTCCGGAAAGTCTCTCATTACACCCCTAGTGTGCTGAGTGGCTTTCCAGGTCATCCGCTGCATGTTCACGGAGTCTTTCCCACACAGGACAGCATCTAGGAACACGAGTGATTTCTGCTCTAGTGTGATCTTGGTTTCCAGGGTTAAAGAAGTTACACATGTGCAGTCTCTGGCAGGAGCGGACAACTTCACAGATGCAGAGAAAGACCCACCCTCAGGCCAACCTCAGTGTCTGGATGAACCTGAGCAGACACTTCAACCATCAGTGCCCTCCAACAGCAACAACCCACAAAGAGCTTCCTGCTTTGAACTCTGTGCACTCACACATTCATGTCACTGAGGCCCAGCTTGCCATTGAAGTGTTTTCCAACATCACAGCCAAACCACACAGCCTAGAAATAGAAGAAAGTCAACATAAACCAGAGTAGTGAAAAGGAAAGCAGCAGCTGTTTTAACCCCCATGTGGGAGACACAGAAACATAAGGAGTACTAACCTCTCCATCTTTGATGGAGGCAGCAACCATCTTTTTCAAGAAGTCAATGGGCTGGTTGTTATACAGCGTTTTTCTCCCTCCAACCATATTGCTCAAGTAGTCTACTGTGTACAATTTATTGTACTTGTGCTGGGGCCGTGGGTCATTCACAAAACAAATCTTTTGAGATCAAGAACATGTATATTAGAGCACAAGACCAAGGATGTCAAGTAAGACACAACCTCTCTGCTAGATTGCTATGGTTACAACAAGCTCATTCCTCTAACTACAAGAATAAACACTAAAGCCACAAGGTAAATGTAACAATCAAAAACTGGCAAAGCACATGTGAAGAAGGGTACTACATATTCTAATTAGCTCAAAGAACACACCTGAGAGCTTTCTCTACCTGTCTTCCCTACTGGTAAAAACTGCCCCACATTAAATCTGTCACACTGCATGTAACCCATAAGGCACCACTCATGGAACACTGTCATAGGCCCTTCCTCAAAGAGTAAGAGAGGCTCAATATGTAGCAATGCAATTTTCTTGGAAGAGGGTCAAAAAGCCCACCAGGGAAGGAGACCCTGGTCATCCTCTAGGCAGATGTAGAAGAAGGAAGGAACAGCAAACAGTGGATGCCCTCTTTAACAAGAGTTTCCAGAAAGGCCAGGAGATCAGCGTGCTCTGTGCTCTGAGCCTATATGAGCAATCCAATATACCGCCATTTTTCTTTGTACCTGAGATTGGTCTGAACCTTAAATTTCAAGGAGGAAGGTTTCTCTGACGAGAAACACTGGAGAGAGGAGACCCTGGTGTGCCTACTTCTGTCAGGTGAATACAAACTTCATGAAACATGCACTTTAGCCTGAGAATCTTATACTCTCTGTGTAAACAATAGATACTTGAAAGTAAATAGACAGTGGCTGCTGGCACCAGTCTCGAACCTTATCTTGCATATTGAAGAGTGGCTTCACGTGTTCCTTGTAAAACTGCAAGGGTGTTATGGGGCCAATCTTGTGGTAATTTTTATCTTTGTCTCGATACTCCCAGGTGAAGGTCTCTGGTGGGTTACCCAAACAGATGCACACCACTCTGAATATCTGAAAGAGAGGGGGTGAGTAAGGGTTTCATTTTCCATAAGCCTGAAAAACAGTAAGACAGCGAGGTTTCAAATCCAGAAATTGCAAAAAAAAAAAAAAAGTCTACAACTGTACCAAGAGGTGGAAGTTGTCACAGTCAACATCTAAGTTCTCAGATACTCTGAATGTGAATATTAATCCTTAGCAATGTGCAGCAAACTACATTTCTCTAGTTAAGAAACCTGGCTGGGCAGTGGTGGCGCACGCCTTTAATCCAGCACTTGGGAGGCAGAGGCAGGTGGATTCTGAGTTCGAGGCCAGCCTGGTCTACAAAGTGAGTTCCAGGATAGCCCGGACTACACAGAGAAACCCTGTCTCGAAGAAAAAAAAAAAAAAAAGAAACCTGCCCACATCAGGCATGGTAGCACATGTCAACACTTGGGAGGCAGAGGCAAGTGGATCTCTGTGAGTTCAAGGCTAGCCTGGTCTACAGAATGAGTTCCAGGACAGTCAGAGCAAAGAGTGAGAAATCCTGTCTTAAGGAATGAAAGAAACTTGTCCACCACTAATACCCAACAAAACTGAAGTTGTTACTCTGCTAAGATCTTGTTTATTTTTTAAGATTGTATTTTTTATGTATATGTTTGCAAACTTGTATATTACTACGTATGTGCCTGGTGCCCACAGAGCCCAGAAACCACCAGATCCCGTGGAACTGGAGTTCAGCTGCCATGGAGGTGCTGGGGACTGTACCTGGGTCCTCAGCAAGAGTAGCTGAGCCATCTCTCTAGCACTGCTAACGACTGTCAAATAACATATACTGCATGTTTCTCTTCTCTCTTTGTAGGGGGTGGTGGTGGTGGTGGTGGCACTAGTGAGAATTGAACCAGGGCCCTATTCATATAGGTAAGTGCTCTATCTCTGAACAATATCACCAGTTCCCCAAATAACGTATGTTTAAAATACTTTACTTTCAATTATGTGCATATATGTGTCTGTGCAGGGAGGTGCAGGCACAAGAGCACAGGTGCTGGAGGAGACCAGAGGCATTGGATCCTCTGCAATTAGATATAGGAACTTGTAAACTGCCCCTTACGGACACTGAGAATCAAACTCAGATCTTCTGCAAAAGCAGTACATGCTCTTACAAGCCCCAAATAACATATTTTATTAAAAATATAAGAAGACTTTTGAGTTAGCATTAATATAATTCAAAGATATGCTTGCATTATTTTCATTTTCTACAAAGAAAAAAAGAATAAATACTGTGTACATGACTATAATATATAAAATATTTCCTTTTCTATCTCAAATTTCCTTGTCTTTTTTTTTCTTCAAAAACACTGTTGTGGTGGTTTGAATAAGAATGGCCCCTACAGGATCATATATTTGAATACTTAGTCATCAGGGAGTGGCACTATTTGAAAGGATTAGAAGAATTAAGAGGTGTGGCCTTGTTGAAGAAGTATGTCACTAGGAGTGGGCTTTGAGGTTTCTATTCCAAGCCCAAAGTCTCTTTCTCTCTGCCTATGGATCAAGATCTAGATCTCATCTACTGCTCCAGTGCCCAACTGCACACTGCTCACCATGATGCTTTCCACCATAAAGATAATGAACGTTGTCATAGTTTGTATATGCTTGGCCCAGGGAGTTGCACTATTAGAAGGTGTGGCCCTGCTCGAGTAGGTGTGGCCTTTTTGAAGTAGGTGTGTCACTGTGAGTATGGGCTTTAAGAACCTCATCCTAACTGTCTGGAAGCCAGTATTCTGCTAACAGTCTTCAGATGAAGATATAGAATTCTCAGCTCCTCCTGTACCATGCCTGCTGGATGCTGTCATGTTCCCACCTTGATGATACTGAACTGAACCTCTGAACCTGTAAGCCAGCCCTAATTAAATTTAAATGTTGTCCTTTATAAGAGTTGCTTTGGTCGTGGTGTTTGTTCACATAAGTAAAACCCTAACTAAGACAGACATTAAATCTCCGAACAGTAACCAAGCTCCCAATTAAATACTTTCTTTTAGCCTTGATCATAGTGTCTCTTCACAGAAATAGAACAGTGACTAAGACAGTGGTCCATGTCTTTAATCCCACAATTTGGAAGGCAAGTATCTCTGTGAGTTGAAGGCCAGCCTTGACTATATAGCAAGTTCCAGGCCAGGCCAGGGCTACATACTGAGTCTGTCTGTCTGTCTGTCTCTCTCTCTCCTCTCTCTCTCTCTCTCTCTCTCTCACTCTCCTCACACACACACACACACACACACACACACTAATAATTTGCCTCTTCTTTCTCTACCTACCCTCACTACCCTGTTCTAGCCTCATGTCTTACTCAGCTTCATTCCTTGAACCACACACATGTATGCACTGCTATATTCAAGAGAAGTATTTACTATGTACTTCTATCTGTGCTAGATACTATATATACTTACTAGGTTCATTCAATTACTTTAAAACTCACAGAGCTGGGGACTGAACTGACAGATCAGGATCTGAACTGAGGTCACATGCTATTAAAGTATTGTTTCTTAGCTACAAGCTTGAAAAAGGGACCATTTACTGAAGGCCTACTGTGTTGTACTATAATCCACATACTTTAGCTCTCCATCCTTTCAACAAAGATGGCAGCAGTTATTGTCATTTTAAAGATAAAAACCAAAGCTCAGGCAGTAAGTGGCATGCTTTAAGTTCCAGGGCTTATAAATGGCAAAGCAGAACTGAGTTCAGACTTGAGTTTCTGTGATGGTTTGTATATGCTTGGGCCAGGGAGTGGCACTATTAGAAGGTGTGACCCTGTTTGAGTAGGTGTGTCACTGTGGGTGTGGGCTTTATGACCTTCATCCAAGTTGCCTGGAAGTCAGTATTCTGCTAGCAGCATTCAGATGAAGATGTAGAACTCTCAGCTCCTCCTGTACCATGCCTGCCTGGATGCTGCCATGTTCCTGCCTTGACGATAATGGACTGAACCTCTGAACCTGTAAGCCATCCCCAATTAAATGTTGTCCTTTTAAGAGTTGCTTTGGTCATGTTGTCTGTTCACAGCAGTAAAACCCTAAGACAGTTTCAAAAATACTAATAAATTTTACCTGGTGGCTTTCTGGGTTTCATATAACTTTTCTCCTAAATGTAGTGCAAGCTTTTTAAGAATAAGGACCAGAAAACTGTCCTCTGACCTTCACACCTATGTCATAGAATGCTTGTGCCTCCGTGTACATGTGTGTAGGCAAAAGTACACACACACACACACACACACACACACACATCACAAACACACACACACAGAGTTTAAAAAAAAAAAGAGCAAGGAGTATGGAAGACCATGTTCGTGTTGTCCTAAGGACACTGCACTGAGCATATGACCTGGATATACCAGCACACCTGGCTCATTCCCCACATCACCTCAGGGTAAACAATTTTGAAGCATAGCTTTTCCTGAGTCACTTCCCTGTTGAAAATTCAATAAAGCTTGCCTATTATTTCCCACAACAAATCCAAACTCCATGCCTTAATTTCTTTTTCTTACTTTTCTGTTTTCATGTTCAGGAAGTATGGCATGTATATCTACTCATCAATTCACTGTTTTTAACATACATAGAAGTCGGCACCACCTAGAACAGAATGCATTAAAAGGGGTTTCCTGGTTCTTTTTTTGTAAATAATTCACATAATTTCCCAAGGTAACTATCATTTAATTCCCATAGCTGGGGTTCAATCTTGCCTACTCTTAAACTTTGTACAAATGGAATCAAAGCCACTCTCTTTTGTGTCTGGTTTCCTTTTGGCAACATGCCTGTGAGCCTCACTCCCCTGTGCATATAAGCAATCTGTTCTTTATTGCTGTGATCCTACTGTCTTTATAGAAGGAAGTTAACTTTCAAAAGAGGGTCTGCTCACCTTTCATCTTGCTGTTTTCCAAAAGAGAAGCATCTTTTATTACTATTGGCTGTGTGCTTTATCAGCTTGCATGGCTGACACGTCAACCACTGTCTTCAAATACTATGCTCTCAAATTGGTTTCTGCACAGCAGAAAGGTAAGCAGCTATAAGCAACTATAATGAGTTACTCCAACCATGATCTGTGAGCTTTGCTTGGGATCCACATGGACCACACATCATCTTGGATTAGCTCAGTACTAAGGCTAATCCAAGGGAAGTCTAGGATTCTGTCACCAGGGGACACCACCACTGAGAACTATGGTAGAGACTATGATGTATGTTCAATTATTAACTGCTTAAATACGTGTGTTCTATCAGAGAAATGATCTGGTCAACTCTAAAGTAATGCAAAGGTGGTGAATCCACTAAGCTCTGGCCAAACAAAACAGAATGAAAGCTTAAGACAACCAAATAAATTTCTAATTACTTGTAAACATATTTTAAAGATAAGTATGAACTCTTTCCTCTCTAAGTTGCAGTGTACCTTATGATATATTCTGTCCCTACCTGAATACCTGAAGTAAAAAGTGTGGAGAGCTGCATTGTTCTGAGATAAGCCACGACTTGAGATGGCGCGATTCCCACCTTCCACTAGCCCGAAGCGAGTGCTCTCCTGGACATATAGTCCTTATTTGGCTGAGACTGATGATCAGGCTTGCTTTCGCATAAGTGTGCCTGTAAGCATGTGCCACGTGGCTTACCGGGGTTGGCAACCATGTAGTATTTAGCCTGTGGCGGGCTCTCCCCAAGGGAGAAAGAAAGAAAAAATTGTTCAAGGTTCCTGAATAAACTGCTTAAAGAAGAGCCGAGCGTTGTGTCTTCTTTGCTGGTCAAAGTTAGATGCAACAAAAAGTATTAAATTACTACCTCCTCCTCAAAGCTGCACCTCAGGTAACACGCACACACACTCCAGTGCATGCACACACATTCATCAGAAGAAATCTGGCACTGGCAAGATGGCTCAGTGGCTAAGGACACTGGCTGTACAAGCCTGAGGGCCTGAGTTCTATTTTTAGAACCAACATAAAGGCGGAAGGAATTAACTCCACAAAGATGTCCTCTAGCCTCCATATATGCACTATACCATGTATAACCCACAAAACACATCACACACACGCACACACACACACACACACACACACACACACTAAAACTGATAATAAAGTTTTAAAAACTTTATAAGAAATCTACATTTCTGTTATCTGACTGAATTCTCTAGTGAGCCCCTTGTAAGAGAGTACTCAGTCACTCACCCTTACAAATCTTAAGGTTTTTTTTTGTTTTTTTTTTTTTTTAAATCAAATATACATAGGCAGTATGTCCTCTTAGATTCAAAAGATTCTCAACTAAGATGTCATTTTGCAAGACAGGAGTAGCACACACTTTAATTCCGCATGGAAGACAGAAGCAGCCAATGAGAGTGAGGCCTCCCTGGTCTAATCCTGACCCTGTCTAAAAAACAAACAAAACGACATGTAGTTTTGCTATAAGTGCTTGTAATGGCTATAATTATCCAAAGTCGTTTCTCTTGAGCTCACTGCAGCAGGGAAGGATGCTGGTCCATCAATAACAATATGAACTTAATTTAAGAAACCCAAAGTACAATTGAGGCTCAGAACTGTATTTTCTTTTTTTTTTTTTTTTTTTTTTTTTTTGGTTTTTCGAGAAGGGTTTCTCTGTGTAGCCCGGGCTGTCCAGGAACTCGAGACTGTATTTTCTTGACATTTAAAAGAGTCACTGTTTTGAAATAACACTAGTTTCAGAGGTATAAAGTGACACTATTGAATATCCAAGTCTGCTCTCTGGTGGACAAAGCAGGAGTGTCATCTGAGTCTCACAAAACATAACTGGCATTCATAACAGATGATATACAAGAGCGAGCTATGCGCCCCAGAGTATTAGAACCTCCCACTGAGCCACTGGCGACTCTGGATCCTCACTGTCCTCCCAGTTCCCTGCTCCTCCCTTCATTTTCTCCATGGGACAATTACACTTTTTACACATTTTATTTGTCTCTGCCTACTAGAAAGTAAACTGCACAGAACTAGGGATCCCTATCTCATTTGTCCAGTGCTAAATTCTCAACCGAGAACAGTGCTAGGTGCATGTACCTTGTCTGTGTCTTGTACTGTGATTTTGGAGCCAACTAAGTGTCTAAGTTAACTGACTTAGAAAAACAAAAGTACAAATACAGTCAAGGGGATGGGCTTAGGAAATGTGGGCTTTCCAAAATATAGGAAAACTAAAGACAGAGAGATAAACAGCACAGAGCCCCCTGTACCTGATTCTACCTCCCCAAAGCCCAACCCAATAACTATGTGGTCTTGTTGATTCTGATTTAAAAAAAAAAAAAAATTCAATGCTTTTAGTTATTCTTCTCAGTACTAAGTTACTGGAAAAAAATTCTCTCATGTCTTTGACCCACTGAGACCCTTATCCCTCGCACCTTTGGAAGAAGCTGCACATGCCTCTTAAGGCCACCTGGCTTTCAATTCTTGATTAATTTAATTGCTAATTAAGTTGGAAATTTAAACTACTCTTACTCTGGGAATGTGTAATCTTTCTACTAACCTATAACCCTTCAGAAAAGCTGAAGTCTGTATAAGAAAGATCTAATTCCTATCTCTTGTTAAATACATCTTCTAAGGGGCTGGAAAGTTGGCTTAACAGTTAGAGCACTGGCTGCTCTTTGAAAGGACCTGGGTCCAATTCCCAGCAGCTTACAACCATCTGTAACTCCAGATCCAGAGGATCTGACACCCTCACACAAACAACATACAGGCAAAACACCAATAAATACATCTTCTAAGGAGGCAGAGTGTAAGTTTTGAGTAGAATTTTGCAAAGAAATCTATTTTAATTGGCATCTAACATGGCAAATGACATTATCAGCATAAGGACGGAAAGGGAAAAAAGGGGGCACAAAAAGCATGGGATTCAAACACTGCCCCTCAATTAAAGACACACAAATGAGGAAGAGTCAATTCTCTTGTGCATGGCCATATCTGGAAGACAGAGAAGTCAGACAGGTGAGGGAGAAAGGATGTACTAGGCAGGGTAGTTATAAATATTCCCAAAGTGAGAATTAGAGAATTTAAAGCCAGTAGACAGTGAATGGATAGAAGACTAGGAGATAGTAGTTCAGAGAAAACTGGTTCAGAAAGTTGGAACTATATATAAGTATCACAATCTTAGAAGCAATGGCTATTGAGGAAATCAAAAAATCTACAGCACAGTAAAACGTATTTACTCTCATTGTTCTAAAGTACAAGGTACAATGCCATTTTATTTCAAGATATTGTCTTACTATCTAATTTAGAGTAGCTCAAACTTGCAATCCTCCTGCCTCAGCTTGCCAAGGGTAGAGAGTACAGGTATGTACCTCAGAGCCCAGCTTGCTACAATGTTCTTAAGAAATCAATTACCTGAACTTCCTACTATTACTGATGGAGAAACTCGGTTTAAAGGTAAAATGAACCATCAACAGTCTAACCACCATCTTCATAAGGATGTGAACTTTGAAGGCAGTTCAGGAGGTCAGAGGATTATCTAATGAACCTCTGTGACTAAGTAACAAAGAGAGAGGGGACAGGAGGAAAACATTCTCTATTGCTTCCTGGTAGAGAAGACAAGGGCAATAGCTGCTTAAAAACAAAAAACAACTACCTAGGTAAGGAGACTTAAAGGTATAAGTCTATCTTTGGATAGAGCAAAGATGTATAAGGCACACCAGCGTATATGCCACTCTGGGATGTTAAGAGGTAATGAGCTCATGAGGTAACCAGAGAGTGGTTCTGAGATTGCTCCAGAGAGGTATATGAATTAAAGAACTAGATGTGCATCCCACTGTGGACCACTCAAGCTATCTGTATGTTCTGTAATACTTTACATAAACTTTAAATGTTTGTAAGTACTTCATTAGACCATATCTATCTTTCTCTCCTCTCAAATCTTCTCAATTATTATGTCTCTCCTTTACATTATTTTTCCCCACACACTATTCCCTTATTCCTGACTAAAGCCTTCCCTCATATTTCCAATCTTCCCTCAAGACACCATGACATCACCCTTCTTTGCCTTCCAGAGAGCTCACTGGCAAGCCCTAACAGCATCCCTTCCAGATAAAGCTGGGAGTCAGTGCTCTCCATTCTCACTCTCACTAACCCTGCCCAAACTGCTATAAGCTCTCGCCTGTGTGGTTACAATTAACTTTCCATCTGGTTTCTGTATTTCTCCAATCTGCTCTCAAAACACCCAGAGTGAAGGTACCTCTATCCACGCATGCACACATCCGTGTATGTATACACATACACACACACAAACACACACACACACACACACACACACACTTTCCTTGAAACAGGGTCTTACATAGCTATCCTGGCCTCAATCTTGTGATTTTCTTGTCTCAGTCACCCTATTGCTACAATTACAGGCATGTGCCACTATGCCCAGCTTCAAAGTACAAACTATTGGGTTAAACTCCCTAAAAGCTTCCTTACTAAGAGTAAGATGCAGTCTCTTCACCACAGCTCTGGGTCCTATATTAAGCCAGTTCCCATTTCCTCTATGACCGTTCCACTCGATTCCACCCTCACTTCCCAGGCTCAAGACACAGTGCCTTTCTGTTACTCAGGAACACCAGCTTCTTTCACTGCGGGGCGTGGCGAATTTGTCCTTGCTCTCCCTACCTGGCTTACTCTTGTCATTCTTAGCCCAGTTTTGTCCTCAGGAAGACCAATCTAAACAAGTAAAATATGAATCCTGGGGCTGCAATGATTGTTAAGGGTGGTGAAGAGTGCTAGCTGCACTTGCAGAGAATCTGAGTTAGGTTCCAACCACCCACATCAAGTGGCTTATACCCACCCGCATGTATCTCATCTGACACCCTCTTCTGGTGTCCTCAGACACTGCACTCTCACACACATATCCACGCACATGTACACTGTTCCTTTAATAAGCTTTGGAGGCTGGAGAGGTGGCTTAATGGTTAAAAGCGCTTGCTGCTCTTGTGGAGGACCTAACCACTATGACTCCCATTACAGGGATTCCACGGCCTCTTCTGACCCTGCAGGCTCGTGTATACACATGACGCACATACATACACTCAGGCACAGACACATACACACAAAACTAAAAGTATATACCTAAAAATATGTTTAGGGTATTGTTATAGTTTGTCATTGATAATAGGAATGGACATTAGAATAATCCCCAGAGAATGTGGAATTCGTGTTATCAGATCCTCCCACTTCTCATCCTCCGGACATTCAAGACCTTAAGCATGTTAAACAAATACTACACCACTGAGCTAAATCCTCAGCTCAATGTTTTGTTTAAGGTTTGCTTATTTGTTTGGTTTTTTATTGGTTTTTAAAGTCAGGGTATCTCTGTGTATGCCTGGCCATCCTAGAACTCACTCTGTAGACCATGCTGGCCTCAAACTCAAAGATACACCTGCCTTTGCCTCCTGAGTGCTGGGATTAAATCCATGCGCCACCACGAACTAGTAGGCTCATTTATTTTAATTTTATGTGCATGAGTATTTGCCTACATGTGTGCCTGGTGCCCAGGGGCCAGACGACAGTATAGGATCCCCTGGAACTGGAATTACAGATGGTTATGAACCATGTGGGTACTAGAAACTGACTCTGGGTCCTCTGGAAAAGCATCCAGTGTTCTTAACCATTGAGCCAACTCTCCAGCCCCATGAATGTTTTTAAGAACCACTGCTATAGAGTTTCCTAAGCCATCAAAATTACTTCCTGTCCCTTTTTATGGCCCTGACAAGTATTAGTTTTGGTCTTTGTTTTAGGATTTATTTTTAACATACCACATTTTGAAAGAGAATACATTGATAATCCTGAAGGGATCTGGAGACTTAAAGAGCAAGCCCATCGAGAACACCTGTAATTGATATGGCTACATGATTCCAAAACAGATCTGCTGAGTCTATCAAGTCTGCAAACCACCTACGCTCCTCTCTGAAAGAATGCCTTTGGCATAAACAAATTCTATTCAAGCTATCTTGGCTTCATGGTTATTCACTGAAGTCATCATTGAGACTTGCTCATAAGGCTAGATAAAACATAGGCACTAATTTGTACCTTTAAATGAAGCTAGACTCTTCATTTCCAAAGAGTTGGGTTCAATGATGAGGAGTTACTTGGAAGATTGTAAAAAATTAAAAATCTACCACATAGATTCTGTAGTGAATGGATAGAATAAATCATTAAGTAAACAATCCTATAAAACACCCATACTCAGACTTGGTAAAATAGTATCTCTAGATTTCAAGGTAGGGGTAAGAGAAGAAAACAAAACACAGCATGTAAAAATATATGACTCTAATTCTGTATCATTCATTGTCCTCTACTAATCCTATGGTTAGGACATAAATCTTAAGACATATTATTAATCCAAGGAACATTAAAGCAAACACCACAAGCCAATATGATACTTATGATCTATAAGAAGTATTATCTGGAGGCTAGAGAGATAGCTTGGGCAGTTAAGAGCATTTGTTCTTACAGATGACCCAGCTACCCTCATGGCCGCTCACAACTGTCTATAACTCCAATTTCAGGAATCTGATGCTCTCTTCTGACCTCTGTGGGCACTGCACTGCACTTCCTGCACTTAACATACATGCAAGCAAAAGACTCATGAAGTAAAAGTAAATCTTTAAGAAAACAAATTGGACCTTTTCCATAACCATTAGCACAATCTTTTTAAAAACTACTATATTGACTTACATATTTGTGCATACATGTGTGGAAATCAGAGTATAACTAACAGGATTCCATCTTTCCTTTCCACTATGTAGATCCCAAAGACTTGGGTCCTCAGGCTTAGAGGCACTACTCAGTATCTGCTGAGTCACTTGCTGAACCCTGATTGTACAGTCTTCATCCCTGCTAAATTCCCATTACCCTAATCGAATTGCAAGTTAATGCAATTTGTCAGGAGAAATGGCCTCAACAAAAAGCATTATTCCAAACGAGAAGGGAAGAGAAGAGATGGAACTGAATGTTGTGCAGGGCACTAGCACCTTGCAATCTGACATTTAATTCCTTATTTGACCTCCCTGCTACCCCATGCCCTCCCACCATTCCAAGGACGGAAGTATTTTAAATCCCAAGCCGGGACTGGGGATTTAGCTCAGTGGTAGAGTGCTTGCTTAGCAAGCACAAGGCCCTGGGTTTGGTCCTCAGCTCTTAAAAAAAGAAAAGACAAAATAAATCCCAAACCATGTTGAGGCTAGTGAGCTACCCAAGACAACAGGATGTAGGTAACCAGGTCAAAATTTAAGTCCATGGTACATCTAACTCTAAAGCACTTAGCAAATAAATGCTGTGCATTCATCTATTCAAATATGAAAGAAACAGCTGTCATGTCAGACACTGGACATGTAACCCATCAAACCAAGACTGGAAGTTAAATTAAGAAACCTGTCCCTGGTCATGAAGGCATCAATCAGACTCTATCAACATGCTCCTCTATGCCTACACTGCCTCCCTTAAACATTAATGTTTTCCACTGAAGTACCAAAAACTTATGCCACTCCATCTCCTGCTGTAAACAGGGGTCCCACCAATGTTCCCAAAGGCTGGAGAAGGTAGCATCTGTTCTTTTCAGAGAATTTCAGCTTCACATCTATTAGTACTGAATATGGATATTATTAATAAAGACTCTCATCTCCCTTGATAATAAATGCTGTTAACACCTAATATCTATTTGGCAACTTTTAAATTTCCCAAGTATTTCACACACATTATTTTTAACAGATATAATCATCAACAGCTCCTCATCTTTATTCTTGAATAAACCCAAACGCTCTGCTGTTTACCCAAGACCCCTTACATCCTACCCTACTGTATACACATTCTCCTTTGCCTGGGTTGGTAGTCCTTGCTAGTCACATGGTAAATTCCTACTGCTGGTTCAAATATCTTCTCTACATAACCTGAATTATGGAGAACCACACGCAGCCCTAAATTTGATCTCCAGGATTGGGAGGGGGAGGAGAGGAGAGAATACCACACAAAACCTAAGCTTTTAAGAACAGAAACTTGCCTTCTCATCTTTATTCCCTTAGTACCAAACTCACAGAAGGTATTATTTACAAAATGCATAAAAGACTTTTTTATATAGAACCTAAACTAAACTAGGAATTAGGAAACCTCAGTACAAGTCCTTAAAAGGCAAGCAACTGTAAATTTCATCTTTTTTTTTTCAGCTTTAAAATGAGTAGTAGTTGTTCTGTTTTGTTGAGACATGGTATTCTGTAGCCAAAAGATTATACAGCTGAGACTGACCTTGAACTCTTGAACCTTTTGTCTCTACCCTAAGTGAAAAAAGTAGCTTTCATTCAATTAAACATTCACAGCAGTGACTATTCCCTATAATGGGCTTAACAGGATATTCTGGGAGCTATTCAGACAAGCCACAAAGTCCAAACAATTCCTATTACCTCCTCCATCATGGCGTCTTGTGTAGATGAAATCTCTCCTTTGGTTGCTCCACTGTGTACCAGGTTCCGAAGTCGTATACAGAATTCTCTCATCTATGAGAGAAACTTATTCAGCATTCCAGTAGTTACACAAGGTGTTACTAAGCCTAACATATCACCACAACACAGCTAATACCTGGGCAAAGTTTATAAAAACAAATGATTTTCCCCAAATGATCCCCTTAAACAGATAGTGAAAACTACTTTCAATAAGGAGAAAAGATGTGGATTGTTCCCAAAGAATGCTGGATAGAAGTGATCTTGCTCTGTGACTCATAGCCCTCTGTGTGGGGGAGCGGGGGGGGGGACATCTGGCTCAGTGCCCACCACCCTTAGAAAAGCAGGAGGCAGACCATCACCACACTCAGCACTCTTACACATCTTAGTTAGAACTCTGTTTGTCATTAGCATTACCTTCTCTGCCAGTCACTATGACCATGACTGCATCAACCTCCAACATGGCTTTTGTTTCTTTCACTTTGGAGAGAGCCCCAACATGAAGGAGATTCCAAAATCTGAACTATAGTGCGAAAGTGACTTGTTCTCACTCAAAATAAAATCCAAAGTTAAGGTTTATGATCCTTTAGCCTTTGGATAAAGTCCCAGAGTTTCCTGGGTAAAAAAACAGTCTACATTTAATACTGGGGAAACATATCTGTTTATTTTTAAATGCACTCTTCTCCCTGGGGATAACAGATCTAATTTCAGCCTTGTAGATAAGAGTGGCGGATTTTGGCAACTCTCAGTTCTCAAAAAAGAGATCTGGCAAGCAAAGCCCCACCGCATTAGGCTTATAACCAACCCTGGGAAAATGTGGAGGAGAAATGATTCATTAAGGTTACTTAAACCATAAAAACAGTCAGTGACTACATCAAATCCTCAGTGGGTGGCTGAACCACACTGGTGTGGTCTGAGTAAGCCTAAGAACAAAGTATACTGTTAAAGAAAGTCTTACAAATTGTTCTGCTTGGTTTTGCTAGTGCATGAAATAGGCTCATTCCATCTCTACTAGAAGCAAGTGAGCAGCACAAGCCTGTGTGTGGAGACCCTTGTAACTGAACCCAGGATCTCTTTCCTTGAATATGTATTAGAAAACACTAAAATCAACAGAAACAAAACATAGTAATCTTAATCATTTCTTTTTGTTTTTTGTTTTGTTTTTGAAGGAAGTTTATGCCCTCCTCCTCTTAAATATTTATTTATTTACTTTATGTTATGAATATACTGTAGCTGCCTTCAGACACACCAGAGGAGGGCATCAGATCTCATCACAGATGGTTGTGAGGCACCATGTGATTTTGAGGAATTAACTCAGGTCCTCTGGAAGAGCAGTCAGTGCTCTTCATCATTGAGCCATCTCTTCTGTCCCTTTAATGATTTCTTGAAGTTAATATCTAGTCACACTACTTTTGATAGAACTTTATTTCAATAGTTATCATGTCTCTTTAAAAATCCAGTTACAAAGCCAGGCAGTGGTGGTGCACGCCTTTAATCCCAGCACTTGGGAGGCAGAGGCAGGCGGATTTCTGAGTTTGAGGCCAGCCTGATTTATAGAGCTAGTTCCAGGACAGCCAGACCTACACAAAGAAACCCTGTCTCAAAACACCAAAAAAAAAAAAAAAAAAAATCATTTACAGTTTAGGTCAAGTGAACTAACCCAGTCTCTCCTCCTATTTATTCTGTACCTTGTGATTCAGAATATCATTCATTCTTCTGGTGGCCTCTGTAGTATGTGATTCAGGAAAGCATTTCTTAGGGACAACACCATATTTTTCTAAAAGACAACAAATTTTAGTGTTCAATAAAGTAAAAATAAATTCTTATTAGAAATCCTCGAGAAATTATTGGCTGCTTTAAAATAGGCTGTATTAATAAACAGAGGTGGGGATTGGTTACTTGTTTGAAAAAGGGTTTCATGTGGCCCAAGCTGTCCTCAAACTCCCTATGTGGCTTAGAATAACCTTGAACTTCTGGCCTTTCTGCCTCTACCTCAAGAGGTAGAGGATTACAGGGACATACCAGTAGACCTGTTGTATTCGGTGCTGAGGATCGAACCCAGAGCTTTGTGCATGCCAGGGAACACTCTACCCACTGAACTTCATCTCCAGACATTTCCAGCTTATTGGTTTGTTCAATTCTACAGACTAGGACCTTGAGCACACTGAGAAAAGTATCTTACTACTGAACCATATCTCTAGCCCTTTAAAATGGGCTTTTAATATGCAGTTATCTACCTAGAAATTAATTTTAATAGTTTACCTATCATACTTTATAAAGTACTCAGCATTTCTCCCAAAAGAAAATGTTTGGTTAAGGACATTTTCAAACAAGTCAGGGTTTTGTTTACTTGCTCTGTTGTTTGGTTGCTGCTGTTTGCACTACTAGGGATCAAATATGGGGTCATGTGCATGGCAGGCAAGCTCTCTGCCATTGACCTACACCTCTAAAACAATTTTCTTTTCTTTTTCAATTTCTGTTTTATGAGTGTTTTGCCTGCATTTATTTAAGTGCACTACATGTGTGTCTGAAGAGGCCAGAAGAGTGTCTGGAATTACAGACAGTTGTGAACCACCAATAGGTGCTGGGACCTTAACCTGGGTTTTCTGTAACAGGAATAAGCACTCTTAACTGCTTACCCACCTCTTTAGCCCTATTATGTGCTTCTTGATTTCTCAGTGCTTCCTTTAAAACTATTTTGGTTTGTATGGATGTTTTGCCTGCATGTATGTCTGTGCACCATGTGAAGGCTAGAAGAGAATGTTTAGTACCCTGGTGGTTATGGGCCACATGTGGGTGCTGAAAATCGAACCTAGGTCCTCTGGAAGAGCAACTAGTGCTCTTTCGCCACTGAGCCATCTCTCCAGCCCCTCAGTGTTTTTGTTCTGTTTTATAATGGGAAGTTACTCCTAATTAATTCTTCTCCAACCAAACCTTCATAGTATCTATTTCTTTATCAGCTATTTAAAGAGAAGGACTTCACAAGTGAGAATAATAAGTAAAGGTTAATAACTATGTAGCCTTCTTGGAAGCCAGTCACTGTGTACATAACCACCAAAAAAATGCCCTATTCCCAATGGCAGAGTTTGGACTTTCATTAGAGAAAGGCTCTCACCAACAATATTGACAAGCATATCCCATTGTCCACCATCATTTGTAGGGTTCATAAGCAAATACTGCACCAGTCTCCCATCTTCAGGCTCTTTTTTCTGGGCTGTGTCCACAAAAGCATTCAAGAAGAAATAACAGCGTTCAACCTAAAGTAAGAGAACATAAATAAACTTAAAGGCAAAGGGAGCCAATCATGTTACTGGCATGCATGATCAGTAGAATGGGACTCCGAGGCCAACCAAGCATTCAATATAGTACATTTTTAAAACTGAAGTTGGTAATTAAGTATCACTATTTGACTTCAAAAGAATATCTGAAGTTTTTCTTATACTTTTGTATATATTTCAACATATTGCATCTGTGTGCTGCATATACATTCCAATGTTGAAATAAATCCTGCTATTTTAGAGTTTTTAATCAGTAAACATCTAATGGACAGTTATATTTTAAAGATTTTCAAAAGAAATAATAATATTTGTTGCTTTTTCTTCTTCTTCAGAAAAGTGCTACCAAATGAAGAAACTGAGTGCTTAAAAGATCAGATGATCTAGTAAAGATGCTTGAAAGGGAAACAGCTAAAAACAAAGTTTTACATTTTAAATAAAGAAATCACAAACAGTGAGTTAATAGATTTGTTATTTTCCTCAGAGAACACAGCCACCTACCAAACAGAAAGCAGCTGTGGGGTAAGAGTTCAGGGTTAAAGCTTCATCAACAGCACGCCAGAAACCCTGGCTCTGACCCTGACACCACAAAAGAAAAGCAAGGAAATGTCCTTCTGTCTTTGAGAAGATAGAGTTCTGATACTGGGGAAATCAGAATGGTATCACATGTGAAATGAAAAGATACACTGAAATGAGGAAAGCAAAATAATATAAAGGCTGTCCTAACTAGACTGCTATGAAAACACAAAGAAACCATGCAAGGTCAGTCCCCTACCTTGTCCCAAAAAAAATAGGTAAGATTGACTAAACTCAAATTCTTCAATGTTAAATTTTTTCATGAATGGAAGTCTCATGACATTCAAACAAGAAAAGATCCAGCATCGTCCTACAATGAGAAAGGAAACCAAGATGTTATTAACTGTTTATAGATTGCAATGCTCCAACTGCATTTCTAACATCAAAGCCATGGTAAGAGCTGGACATTAAGATTAAATAGGAAATAAGAGAAATATTAAATTTGTTTGGTTTTGAGACAGAGTACCATGTAGCCAACCTTGTCCTGGAGCCTACTGTATACAGCCAGAGTGGAGCCTTGAATTCCTGAGCCTCCTTCTTCAGAATTATATGTATATATCATCATTCTTGGTTTTATGTGATACAGGAATCTGTGCATGCTAGGCATGCTATCAACTTGGCTACATCCTCAACCCAGAACAGAAATATTAAATTCAGAGCAAAACAAAAGACATGTAGTTACATGGAGAAGTTTAGCATTTCTAACACCAACACACACAACGAACACACACACACACACACACACACACACACAAAAGCAAAACCTTGTAGGTTATGCATGGTGGCACATACCTATAACCCTGGTACTTAAGAGGCTATGAGAAGATTGCTATGAGTTCTAGGTTAGCCTGGATAATGTAGTGAGTTCTAGGATAACCTAGAAACACTGAAAGAAAATGAACAGAGATCATGAATAGATTACATGATGTTCAAAAAGGACACAGAGTGTAAAGACACTTTGGTTTTTTTAAGTTCTTAATAAGACATTAGTAAAGTGGGAAAACATCCTTCTTCTTCTTGACAATGCCCAAATTGGCGAGAACTTGGAAAAATAAGCATTCTGCTTCTGGACCAAGAGAGCTAAGGAGATGCAAATCACCTGAGATTGATTTGGGAACAAATATCTTAATTTGGAATGAACAAAAACCTTAAACTGGAATAGCACTCATCCTACAGTGAGTGCTAAGCTTAACATAAGCTATTTTCTCAGTAATGAGTTGTTGCATTTTAAAGGAGGTATTTAACTAACTGGGTTATATAAACATTTAAACATAAATGATAAGTTTGGGAGGAATGAAGCAGGAGGATCACTTCAGCCTAAGAGTTAAAATAGAATAATTTAGAAATTAAGGCATAAATGAAAAAAAAAAAAAATAAGTAAAGTACTTTCTTCTTAAACTCATGTCAACAACAACAAAGTCATGCTAAGAAGTGCCATTGTTCCAGGATGAAGATGTTGCTTAGTTGGCAGAAAGTGTAACTAGCATGCCATAAACCCTGGATTCATCCTCAGCACTGCATACATTAGACATGGTAGTACATGCCTGTGATCCCACACTGGGAAGTGGAGGCAGGAGGAAGCTACACAGCAGGGCTGTTTCTCTACTCTCCTGCTCAGTTCCACAGCTCCACACCCTTTATTTGCACCTGGTCACCAGAATCTCTGCTATCATTTGATCTGAATTTTTAACCACAACACACCACCGCTCCTCCATTTAGTATATGTCTGACACAGCGAAGTTCTAAGCCCACACATGATGGCGTCCCTGAAGATTTTATGGCAAGCATTAAAAACATAATCATGTTTTCATTTACCCCTGAAAATGCACAATCAGAGCATCTGCAATTTGCCACTATATCAATTTGAGTTTTTAAAGGTCTATTCCCAATGACACCCACCATTTCTAAGTGAGGTCATGTCTTTAGAACATTCAAATATTTTGCCTTTCAAAAACTGAGGGAATCTAATCTCTGTCAGCATTCCACACTAGTGTGGACTAGGGTAACTTCAGAATGCTGCCTTTACCAAAGCTCAGCTCCACGCAGGATAAGCTAGAACTGAAACGCCTCTATGAGGCCTTGGATTAAGGGTAGCACTCTCCTGGAGGAAAACTTGAAGGGAAAGTTTTGACATCTTGGATATAATATTTTCACAGATATGAAACTGTGTCTACAACACATGGACAAATGAGAACGTTTATAAAGGGCACATACAGAAATTCTTAAAGTATGCTTTCATATTAAAAACACTCATACAGAGAATAAAGATTTGATGGATAAACAGAAAAAAACTCTCTTACTGGTACTTTGCACATTTTCAACACTGAACAAGAGTGATTTTGTAACAAGAAAAAAATTAACTTGTGTTTCTGAATACAGTCATTTTTGTTTTAGGCTTACCTGTGCACTCTCTCTCTCCTGAATACATTCTGATTTCTGCTACTTCTGGGTGAGCTATTAGGATGAATACTTCACAGAAGCAAATTACATTGCCCATGGACTATGCTCATGTACTATTAGTATTTGGAGTAAAGTGATATACCACATAAGACCTGATCTATTCCAGATTAACATGTACCCTAAGAGACTTCGATCAAACCATGTAGGGTTATGACATGTTAACTAGTTAGTCTGTAGCCTGACGAACCACACATCCCAAGTCCTTCTGAACTAAGGCCTGTGAGTTCTACTACATAAGAAGATTATTGCAAGGTTATGATTTTTTCCCTTTAAAATTTAAGACTCAATTTTACTATGGTATAATTGACATTACCCATCTTAAATGTATCCTTTGAGCTTTGAATTGCTTCAAGTAGCAATAATGTAATTTTATGTTGATACACATGGAGTGGTTTCCAAATAAAGAAAAAAATGCAAGGTCCCTTTAGTTCAATTTCTTTTTGAGACTATTTCTCCTATTTAGATTCCTAGATAACCAATCTCTCAGTGTAGATGTATTTCTAACCGTTGTAACTGGACAGCAGACAGCAAAACAAGAATTCTCAGCCAGCAAGGAATGAGAACCCAAAAATACTACAAAGTAACTACTGACAGGAACTAACCTGTGAACACAGTAACCGCAGCTGCAACCACAGAGCATATTTAAAAATAGTCGGTGACACTTTGTTGTAATTACTTTAAGGTTTTTTTTCTATTTTATACATTTGGATTTTAGGGCAATTATGGGACATCTTCTATGATATGGGTATTTTTCCACTGATTATTTGTGACTAAGGGCACAGGCCAAATCTGTTAGTACATAGCTCATCTTTGCTTTAGGTTTATCTGTCTGCAACCTTTCCCCTATAAGCTGTTTCTATCTTCTGCTACTTCTAGATGAACTGTTAAGATAAAAATTGCATGAAAACCTCACATATGCAACATCACATAATATCAAAACAACATGGTGATAGGCATTCAAAGACCATCATCTGTCACAGATGATGTAAGGGAATAAACTAAATGCTAACTAAATGCTAACAGGCACATAGAACACCGAAACCACCACACAGGTAATGTTCTTGGGCCTGCCTTTTCTTGTACCTATTCTCTGGCTTACTACAAGTTCTTTCAATGTTACAAAGCTCTGTTATCCCAGGGCCATTTTTAGGACAACAAAATAGTCAAGTAGGCAAGAAGTCGAAGACCTCACCAGAGCTCTT
Source organism: Mastomys natalensis (assembly GCA_021653895.1). NCBI lineage: Eukaryota > Metazoa > Chordata > Mammalia > Rodentia > Muridae > Mastomys > Mastomys natalensis. The sequence continues at coordinate 1,914,901 of JAJTUV010000251.1, read as the reverse complement.
CTGGTTGGTGACCGGCTTGCCTTCCTGAGGCACAACGTGCTGAAACACATGCTGAGCACCCTGGACCGTGGCCCTCTTCAGACAGATGTCCAGCAGATCGTGGGTGGTCCCGACATTCTGGGCAAGTACGAACTGAGGGTCAGAATTTAGTTTATGGATCAAAGCAGCTACTTTCTCCGAATTTAGTCCTGTAGGGAAATCAAACGCCATTATAATTATACACGACCCCGACCCCGAAGAGGCGGACGGAGACAGCTTTAGGATAGGGTCACTGTAGACCCTGGATTTAACTTCGCAAGAGCATCCTGCAGAGTGCTGAGGCCAGAAAGAACTCTCCCGGCATCCTCCCCGCGAGATGCCTTCTCCCTCCTGGTGCTCTCCCGCCCTCCGGAGGCTACATCCCCGCCCGCGCCTAGGTCTCACCCCCATCCCACGGCCTTTCACGCCGCTGGGCCTCACGGGTCCACCAAACCCGAGAAAAGACCCCGGAAAGCACTCGTGGTACGAGCGGTGCCTCACCTGCGTTGTTCATGGCGCCTAACCTGCCTCGTGGAGAAACGTTCGTTTTCAGGGTCCTCAGGTGAGCTCTGGGGTTACACTACAGCCCGCTGCCTAGCTGGCCGGACCTGGTTCTCGCACCCTAAGCGCCGGAAGAAGGAAACCCGCTCAATGGTGGCCGAGAGAAACGGGGTCCGCGGAGGGACAAAACTCCCCCCTCGCGTTGCTGAGTCAGCGCCATTGGAGCTGGCCCCGCCCGGGGGAGGGCCGACAGGGGCGGCCTTTCAGGCGCTGGGGCCAGCACCCCAGCCTGGGAGCGGCCGGGCGAAGCCACCCACGATTGCAGCCCCCACTGCAGCATTGCTCACTCTTCGCATCGGCTGCGCCCTCCGCCATCTGTGATCCCTCTTCCTGGCTACAAGGGCGCCCTTCTGGAATCCCAAGCTTCTAGAGGAAGAAGGCTGAGGGTTCCGGGCTGATGAGCCCAGATCTCTCATTGTCTAGCATTGGGGAAACTGACACCCAGGACATCTTTTGGGAAGCCAGAAGGAGGTTTCGTGAGGTGAAAAAGAACTGAGGGGCCTAAAGTTAGCCACAGGACCCTAGTATGGGTTGGCAGATCTCAAGAAATCCACCCAAAGGCTTTTCCTGAAGGCACTTAGCTGACCAATCTGTTCATTTTTTCAATTGCAACTTGTTGCTTGGAATCTAGTGAGAACAAAGTTCTTGTATTTGAAAGGATTTTGGAACCAATCTCTTTCCCACCCACCCATAAGCTACTACCACGGTTCTACAAATACACATCTGCTCACTTCATCTACACATTCTGGGCTTCTCGAGGCTCATGAGTGGTTCCTACTGAGCTGGGCTTGTGCTAAGGAGAATGATTACGTCAGTTTTATGCACTTTTTTTTTTTTTTTTTTTTTTTTTGCCAATGTCTACAAAACCTGTAAATCACACACACAAACATACACACCCTTCAAGATAACTAATCAGTTTTTCAAGACAGGGGTAGGAGAATCCACTGCATACAAAATAGGTACAACTGTACACTGTAACCTTACTATTCAGATTTTCCATGGAGCCTAAAACATAAGTCTTAAATCGATAATTATCCATGGTTCATAGGAATTCTGATGTCTGTAAAGAACCACATGCAGACACGCATCTGTCATTTGAGAATTCAGTCTCTGTGTCCCTGAGAGACTTAGCTAAAGACCTGCCATTCGAAATAGCAACCATCTCCAAGGGAGCCCATCAACTACCTTATTCTGTGATTTTTTTTTTCTATTATCTGAAGAAAAAAAAGAAGCAAGCTAAAACTCATGCTGAAAGAAATCATAGGTCCTTTCTCTCTCTCTCTCTCTCACACACACACACAAAATGATGTTCAAACTTCCTGCCCAGTTGGATTCAGCCCAAAGAATAAAATTGTATTCAACATTTGCAGGGTAGCAGGTTCTCAGCAAGTTTCTGATGATATGAAAATTAAAAACTTTAGTCACCAAGAGACTCCTGATGTGGAAATGGAAGATGGCTCAGCAGATAAAAGCACTTGCTGCTCTTCCAGGGGACCCAAGTTTGGTTCCCAATACCCAAGTTAGAAAACTGTAAGTCCAGTTCCAATGGATCCAACCAACACTTCCTTCTGGCTACCATGGGCACTCATCCCATGTGCACATGTATACACAGAGACATACACATTCAAAAAAAATAAGGGAAAGACATGCAACAGAATCTATACTATCACACAGTAGTGCTATCTGAGTAGCAGTTAGTGTCGAGAGCCAGATGCTAGAAAACTAGCGGTGATAAGGCTGTGCTCAAGAGTAGAACACTTGCTTAGCATGCACAAGGACCCTGATTTTGTCCTCAGCTCCACTGAGAAGGGAGACAGGTGGTGAAACTTTGAAGAGTGGATGGAATTTTACGAGACAAAGAGTGAAAGGGCATTCAAGGTAACAGCAAAGACACGAGGTGTGAGAGCATATGACAAGATCAGATCCAAGCCTCCCTGCATCTCAATTTTGATGTGGTTAAAAGAAAGAACTGTGATGAGATCAGAGGCAAGGTGCAGGACCAGGAAAGTAGGTTGGGCCTGGGATAGGAAGGCTTTTATACGCTACACCTGAGCATCAGGACTTTATTCTATGCTTAATTAGAAGTCAAAAATAGGTTTAAACATAGGAGCAATATTCTCAGATCTGGTGGCTACAGGGAGGGGAGAGATTCTGGAAACGGAAGTTAGTCAGAATGCTATTACACTTGTAGAACATGTGGGAGATAACAACAGCCTTAATTGTGGAAAACAAAGAAGCATGGATAACCTCAAAGCTCTCGGTTTAGCTAGAAAAGAAAAGATGACATCATTAACCAAGGCTAAGCTTTTAAAACCATTGGCTTTAACCCCATATGAGATCATGTAACTGGTGGTGGGATGTGAGTTATGAAAAATTTTGCATTAGGGGCTAAAGAGATGGCTCATCAGTTAAGAGCACTGGCTGCTCTCCCAGAGAACCTGGGTTTAATTCCCAGCACCCATAGTGTGGCTCACAGCCATCTGTTTCAGTTCCAAGGACCTGATGCTTTCTGGCCTCCATGGACTCTCTGATGTGGTATGAAAACATACATACAAGTAAAATACTCGTACACATAATTTTAAAAAACACAACTAAATTTTTATTAAGTTGGCAATCATAAAAGGTTTCTGAACATGTGATGACCAAACTTCATTCAAAATCCAGTATTTGATGAATTTGACATGTGTCTGGCAACACTGAACCTGTGTTGCCTCATAAGGCATCACTGCAGCCTGGTATTTGAACACAGGATATGAAGACTGCCCTGTGTATGCTGTCATGCCAAGCAACACCAATGGGCAATGTCTGAGACACCTCGGCAGCATATCATCTACATTGTCTACTATGAATTGCAGCATTTCATTGTATATAAAAGATGTTCTTCTTATTGGAATATAGTAGCTTAATTATAAAAACATTTTAAATATCTCCCATCATCATTTTCTTCGTGGAAATGTCAAATTGGTATGTCATTAGATTTTTATTGTGTTAAAATGTTTGATTTTAAAGATTGCTGTTTGAGTTGCTGACTTTTGTTTCATATAAAAAAAAAATCATTAAATGACCTTTGACTTGGGGTTAAGAGAGAATTCCCAACACTTTCTGATTGTTTTCATGAGATTTTCCTGCCTCTGCCTGAGAGTAAAGGCATGAGCTACCATGCTTCTTTCTTTTTTAAACATTTCAGTATTTGCTTATTTATTTAAAAATTACAGCACTTCAAAATTCTATTTATTTTTATTTAATGTGCATTGGTGTTTTGCCTTCATGTATGTCTGTGTGTGCAAGGGTGTTAGATCTTGGAATTACAGATAGCTGTAAGCTACCATGTGGGTGCTAGGAGTTGAACCTGGGTCCTCTGGAAGAGCAGTCAGTGCTCTTAATTACTGAGCCATTTCTCAAGCCCACAGCAGTTTCTAAAATGACCCTAAATGTGCCTCTCCCATTTGTTATATATGTGCATGTGTGCATATCCACACACTCTTCACACGTGCCCTTATCTGCTAAGCCAGCTCACTGGCCAACTTCTGCCATTTTTCATTTTCTTCATTTATGCAAAGCATCATTCTCAGCATTGGAGAACATAAAACCAAACTATTGATCAACTCTAATCAATGCTGAGGATGCTTCGTGCCCTGCCATATCGAGTATTCAGGCAATACTTGATTCTTCTGAAAATAAACAAGCACTTCTGTCTCATCAGTATGAAATTCACCTTGGTCTTATATGCATGCCAAAGAACTGTACTAAAACAAGTTTGTGATTTATTAGCAATCCCTTAGAGGCATATAAAAAGTACTCAGGTGACAAGGATTGTGTGTGGGAAAAGCTTAAGAAACACTGAACCAAGAGAGGGATCACAGAAAACCCAGCATATTTGGAGAACTCCATTTGAACCATGACAACTCTGGGGTTCCTACAGGAAAGGAAAGACAAGAACTGCAGGAGACATATGAAAAGTCTAGAAATAGGTAAGGCACACCAGGTTGTGACCGTGGAAGATCACAGCAGGCGAGAACCAAAAAGATAAGGACCAAAGCGAGCCAGTACCCTGGGCCTCAGCATATAAGTGCACAAGGTGTTCAGGTCACATGGCACTAGGCTAAATGTGCTCAGGGGGTTGCAAACCAGTCTAAGCTCCATTTGCTGAAGCACATACCCTGGCCCAGGGCTGTGCCAATCAGGTTATTAGAGGTCTTTTACCATTCCTTACAAGGGTGCTGTGGGCAAGAGGAAAGCCAGGGAACTGGGAGAAAAGAAGCAGCCAGGAAACTTGGAGATAACCTGAGGAGCTATATATTCAAAATCCAGAAAGGCCAGGTGTGACGGCCATTCTTGGTTGTCAGCTTGACTAGTATACCAGGCCAGTAAGCCCACTGGCAGTGGTTCTCAACCTGTGGGTTGCATATCAAATATTCTGCATATCAGATGTTTACATTCTGATTCATAACAGTAGCAAAATTATAGTTATAGAGTAGCAACAAAAATAATTTTCTGGTTGTGGTCACTGCAGCATGAGGAACTGAGTTAAAGGGTCTCAGCATTAGGAAGTTTGAAAACCTCTGCTCTAGAAAGATGGGACATGGTGGCCTTAGACAGGGCAGCTGCAGTGGAAGTAGAAGGTGGGTAGAAATTTCACTGTAGTAGGAACTTTGCCTACTGGGATGTCTTAGTCAGGGTTTAATTGCTACAGCAAAACACCATGACCACAAAGCAAGTTTGGGAAGGAAGGGTTTATTTGTTTTACACTTCCAAACAATCCATGACTGGTGCAGCTGGCCATGGAGGGGTGCTGCTTACTGGCTTGCTTCTCCTGGCTTGCTCAGCCTGCTTTCTTAAAGAACCCAGGACCCTGGGGATGTCACCACCCATCATGAGCTGGGCCCTCCCCCATTATCACAAATTGAGACAATGCCTTACAGCTAGATCTCATGGAGGCATTTTCTTAGCTGAGGCTCCTTCCTCTCTGCTGATCTAACGTGTGTCAAGTTGACACACAAAACCAGCCAGTCCATGGGGGGCTGTGAACAAGGAGCCGGTGCAGATGAGAGATGGGACTGTATGTTAGAAAGCGTGCAGTTGCTAACATAAGCTCAGGACGAAGGCAGATGAAATCGCTCAGGAGGTGGAGGGGACTCGTTTTACAGCTACTGCCACCTCTTCCGTGCTGGTCGTTACATTTCTCCACCCTATGCCTGGAGATTTCTATCGCCATCTCCTCCCAGATCTGTTCTACCCTATTGTCAGGGTGACACCCTTTGTACCAGCTTTCCACCCAGCAGCTCACACCCATACACTCAACCCTCATGTGGGCATGGAGGGAAGAAACACAATAAACTGGTTTTCCATTGGGTCCTCCCCCAGGGACCCACCCAGGAAGACAATTCCCCCTCAGATAAAATTCTTATGATATTTCCTCTAACCCGGCCAAATGAGATGTGGTGGGACCCAGTGACACCTTATGGTGTGACAAAGATAAACCCTAGGGAACAGCACAGTGAGCCATGGCAGGTAGGCTTTCTGCCTAGAGCTTCTATGGAGCTTCACCCAGGTAGAGCAAACAGGACTGGTCTCCAGCAACTTTTCCATCCAGGCCCCTCCTTTATTGTCCACAGTCTTCGTCATATGCTGGTCATCTGGTTCTATTTTGATGGAAAAGGTCAGATTTTTATGGTGGATGGAGGTCTGGACCAGAATCTAATACAAACACTTTGCAATCATTTACAATTAAGTATTTCCCTGATAGTGCTGAGATTTGCTTTTGTTGAAAGTCCCAAAACTTAATAAGCTTCAGGATTTACACATTTGTAGTCTACTAAAATAAATCCATCTTCTAGGTGTTCCATTTGACCTGCATGGTGATTTGATATTTACTTTTTTTTTTTTTTTTTTTTTTTTTTTTTTTTTGGTTTTTTGAGACAGGGTTTCTCTGTGTATCTCTAGCTGTCCTAGAACTCACTCTGAAGACCGGGCTGGCCTCGAACTCAGAAATCCGCCTGCCTCTGCCTCCCAAGTGCTGGGATTAAAGTCCTCAGTCTCCACAGGGATGCCTAAGGCATACATACAGGGAGGTCTCAGGATCTTAGGATGTTCATTCCCTTTGTATAACGTCACACCATTTTTACCTGTGAAACCCTCCCAGGTAGTTTAAATCATGTGACACCACTGCCCGGCAATATTTACTTATTTTTAAGACAGGGTCTGGCTATACAATCCAGGCTGACCTCCAACTTTGGATTTTCTTCCCTCTGTCTCTTACATGGTAGGATTACAAGCCCACACCACCATATACCTAATTTGATTTCAATTTCTTTAAATCAATATTTAAAACTGAGAAGTTCTCTGCAAAACTCTGGGTAGCTGGCTTGTCTTAAAAAATGTCATTTCAACCAGGTGGTGGTGGCACACACCTTTGATCCCAGCACACAAAAGACAGAGACAGGTAGATCTCTGGGTTTGAGGCCAGCTTGGTCTACAAAGCAAGTTCCAGGACAGCCAGAGCTGCACAGAGAAACCCTGTCTCAAAGAAAAACCAGCCGGGCGGTGGTGGCGGCGGCGGCGCACGCCTTTAATTCCAGCACTTGGGAGGCAGAGGCAGGCGGATTTCTGAGTTCGAGGCCAGCCTGGTCTACAGAATGAGTTACAGGACAGCCAGAGCTACACAGAGAAACCCTGTCTCGAAAAACCAAAAAACAAAACAACAACAACAACAAAAACCAAAAACTTGACCTTCTGGTATACCCAAGATGAGTTGTAAATTATGTCCGAGTTTTTGCTTGATTTGTTTCCTGAAATATTGCCCAAGGATCTATTCAAGAGGATGTCCCTACAAATGTTTTCCTGCCTCTGGATAAGACACTACTTCCAGTCACCATTTTCCCAGGTGCTAGAAATCCACTGAATAGTCTAGACAGAGAAAAGGATACACACAGAGACAGAGGCCTGGATGGACCTGGGTGTGATGCAGGAACAATGAGACAGTCTAGTCCTCAGTCTCTACAGGGATGCCTAAGGCGTACATACAGGGAGGTCTCAGGATCTTAGGATGTTCATTCCCTTTGTATAAGGTCACACCGTTTTTACCTGTGAAACCCTCCCAGGTAGTTTTAATCACTTTAGATTGCTGATAGCACCTAATGTAATGTAAATGCTATGTAAAAAGTTGTTACATCATATTGCTTAGGGAATAATAAAAGTTGGTACATGTTCAGTAGAGATGCAATTTTTAAAAGTGTGTGTGTAGCTGGAGTTACAGGCAGTTATGAGCTGCCTGGCATGGGTATTGAGAACCAAACTCAAGTACTCTGCAAAAGCAGTACACACTTTTAACTACTGAACCATCTCTCCAGCTTCCAGGAATATTTTTTTAAATATAAATAAAGGCGTGCGTTGGTGGCGCACGCCTTTAATCCCAGCACTTGGGAGGCAGAGGCAGGCGGATTTCTGAGTTCGAGGCCAGCCTGGTCTACAGAGTGAGTTCCAGGACAGCCAGGACTACACAGGGAAACCTTGTCTCAAAAAACCAAAAAAAAAAAAAATAATAATAAAATAAAATAAAATAAAATATTTTCAGTCAGCAATCAGTTAAGCTTGCAAATACAGAATGTATATATCGGACCCATGGAGATGGAGGACCAGCTACATTGGTTAAGTACATTTGAAATGGCCCATTATAACAATTAGTAGCACCTCATGACAGGAACAAATTTCCAAGCAAAGAGAAGCCCTCATAATATCTAACATTTGTCAATAAATGTGTACTTTGTGGGTTGGAGAGATGCTTCAGTAGTTATGAATGCTTGTTGCTCTTCCAGAAGTAACAAGATCAGTCCCTAGCACCCACATCAGATGGCTCAGCTTCTATAATTCCAGCTTCAGAGGATCTGATGCTTCATTTGGCCTCCACCAGCACCCACAAGCATAAGAAGTGCGTGCACACACACACACACACACACATGAGATACACCCCAGTAGTGGTAAATCTCCAACCCAAATAGGACCGGTCAAAGAAAACACAACTCAATAATTATGAATATAAGTTGCACGCCTAGATTGGGCAGATTCACCACTACACTACTCTATTCCCAGCTATGAGATCCTTATAATTTGCGGGTTTTCCAAGCCAGGAGCTTGTCCTTCCACCTCCTGCTTCTCTGTCATCTTCCTTCTTCGTTGTCCTCCTCCATTGTCTTCCTCCCCTCATCTTGCCCCCCCTCTCTCTCCCACCAACCTTTATTTCTCCATTTCCCCTTCTATTTCCCAATCACTGACTCTAGCCTTCATTTTACAAATTAAGGTGGGCAGAAGGTTCAATAGAAGTCACCTGTGTACTGATTCACTCCCCCTCGGCAGCCCTTCCCAGGAAAGGGGAATTGGCATCAAAATATGAGGCTGGGGTTATCCACAACACACCCCCACACAAATAAAGAAAAAATAAATCTCAAAAGAAATGCATACTTTTTTGAAATTGGTAGTGGTGACGTGAACTAAAACCTATTTGTGCTATTGCCACACGGCGGAGCATTTTAGCTGGCAAAATAGCATCTGCTCTTGAATGAACTTATTCTTATTGCTAAGAGGAAATAGTCTTGAGTGGAGAAAATTTTGTGTGAGTGGTATGTGTGTGCGTGTGTGTGTGTGTGTGTGTGTGTGTGTGTGTGTGGTGTATACATGTGTGGAGGCTAACAGTCTTCCTCTATTGCTTTCCACCTTATTTTCTGAGACAGAGTGGTCTCTTGCTGAATCTAGAACTTGCCATTTTGGCTAGACTGCCTGGCCAAGCAGTACCCAGGAATTCCTGTCTCTCCTCCTGCCCCAGCACTTGGGTTACGGGCATGCATTGCCACATGTTTCACATAAGTTCTAGGATCAAAACCCAGGTCCTCATATATGTACAGCAAGCCCTTTGCTTACTGAGCCACTCTGGTGTGAAAGTTTAGGACCTTATCCTTTTTATAAAAACCAACTGCTCTGAAAATTACCATGATAGAAGTATAGAGTAGATGGTAGGAAAAAGAAAACATCTGAGAGGTCAAAAACAAGCCTGAAGGATAGTTTGTAATCACATCATAAAGACTTTGATGGTATGTACCCTTTATTCACTGGGATATTCCTTTCTTGTTTGTTTGTTTGTTTGTGTTTTCAATACAGGGTTTCTCTGTATATCCCTGGCTGCCCTGGAACTTTATAGACCAAGCTGCCCAGAACCCAGATCCATCTGCCTCTACCCCTGAGTGCTAGAATCCACCACTGCCCAAACCATTGGGCTATTTCTATATGTACAAAATCCACCAGTGGGAAAAACCTTTCAAATAATGTTGCTGAACCAGATCAGTCTCATCTGCTGTACAGTGTGCCAGCCATTGAAATAAAGTTTGCAAAAAGAGAGTTTAGGGGCTGGCTTAAAAATTAAGAGAGCTTGCTGGTTTCCCAGAAGACAAGCGTGCAATTCCCCATATCAAGCAGCTTACAACAACCTGTGTCACTAGCTTCAGGGGATCTGACACGCTCTTTTGGTTACCACAAGCACCTACCTGCCCATAACAAACACGTAAGTAAAAAATAAATAATAATAAAATGTTAAAGTCTCTCTCTCAATCTCTCCCCTCTGTTTATCTGCCAAGTAGCCACATGTGATGTGGAGACTAGGTAGCAAATTTCAAATGTTCACCCTGCAGGACAGGGATTGGGGGAGCAGACCGTCTGAGGATGGGAAACGTGACTGGAGGTTAGGAAGTCACCAATGCTCTGCGCACACACACAAACTGCAACAGCTTACCATGATGGCCTTCAAAAAGTGTTAACTACACCTCTCGGGTGGATGGATTTTAAAGATCAGCTAAAAGCAGATGAAAAGGGTAGAAACAATTTTCTCAAGTTCTCCTCCGACCTACACACACACACACATCCCACAACACATAACATATACCGTACAGCACAGAAAATAACCAAATAAAATTTGAAGAGACGTCAAAAGGAAAAAAAAAATAGCACAAAAGACCCAAATAGGCCACACATAAAAGGAAACATAAATGACAAGAATGATTGAACTGTAAATCAAAACTGAAATAAAATAGCATTTTATATCTCTATAATAAAATAACTAAAAGAAATCTAAAAAATAAGAAATAAACACAGTTGACAATTCTTGTGTGCCGCTCAGGGAAGCATAACTTAATATCATCAGTTAAGAACATTTGTCAATGCAGACCCACCCCACCTCCGAGGTCCCTGCTGCTGAATGACAGATGCGCATCCTAACTGCGCTGTTTAATTCATTGTGCAAACACACAGTGAGCTTGGATGGCAAAAATCAATTTTTTGATACCGGCTCTTGATTGATACAATCAGGATGTGATATGGCAAAGACAGGACAGATGAGGTTAAGGCTAATGTAACATGGCATGTTGTCTGGCAGTAAAAGTTTTTACATAAGTACATCCTTTAAATGGGCAATGAAAGGTAGCATGAACATGTAAACAGCCATTTATCATCAAACAGCATGCACTGTCTGTGCTATGCTATCACATGGCCAACAGTACAGCAGGTTTGCTCATGGCAGCATCCCACTATGGCCCTGGGACCCAAGATCACTAGGCCAGAGGAACTTTTCAGCCTCGTTATCATCTCACAGAAGCACTGTCGTTGACAGAAACATCCATATGCAGTACGTGGCTCCATTTTATTTTTATTTATTTTATTTTTATTTTTTAAAAGTTTTTTGTGGCTCTATTTTATAATGTCCAAAGTACACATACTCCCTAACCCAGTAAGACCACTCTAGAGCCACTCTGGCTACCAGGAGCTTGTGGGCTATTTAAAGTAAAATTTCAAGTATAGATTTGGAATGTATCTTGGTGGTATTGTGAGTGCCTAGTAAGTGTGGGGCTCTGGGTTCAACCCCATTGTGAGAAGTAGAACAAAACCTCAGTTTTTCAATGAAGAATTCTCATTCTACGTGTTCAGTATCCATATTTGGTTGGAGGCTAGGCTACTGTGTCAGGCTGCTGTATAACAGAAGACTTCCATCACTACAGTAAGTTCTGTTGGACAGAGCTTCCCCGGGAAAATCGCTGCTCTGGGAGTCATGGTCAAGACTATTTCAGCATTGCTGGTGATTGCACAGAATTTCAAAAAAAAAAAAAAAAAAATCCACTAGCTCATTCGGATGCACACTGGTGATGGTGCTGTAGTGAATGCTTGCCTGATGTGATGTGGAGCGTGAAGGAAGAGCTTTGAAGTCAGGCTGGAAACTTTGGAGGAAGTTTTGTCCAATTGGAAATTTGTCAAGCAACAATGCCTGGGGGAAAGGCATTCTAGTTGGGGTGTTCTAGTTTGCTCTCTGCTGCTCTGATAAGACACCTACCAAAAGCAACTCCAGAAGGAAAGGGTTTATGCTAACATGTCCCAGTCACAGCCCATCACTGATGGAAGTCAGTGTGGAAACTGGAACAGGGACAGAGGCAGGAACCATAGAGGAAACTGCTTATCCACTCTCTCTCCATGGCTTACTCGATTTCTTTCTCGGTTTATTTCTTGTTTATGTGTAGGGGTTTTGCCCACATTTTGTCTATGTAGTTGTACATGCAGTACCTGTGGAGACCAGAAGAGGGACTCAGATTTCCTGGAACTGGAGTTACAACAGACTATTGTGAGGTACTGGGAATTGAACCCAGTCCTCCGAAAGAGCATCCAACACTCTTAATAGTTGAGCTATCTCTCCAGCCCTCAACTTTCTTTCTTACACAACCCAGGACCACCTGCCCAACACCACCACATCAACCATTAATAGAGAAAATATCCCACAGACCAGTCAATGTGCCAATATTGGAGATGTTTTCTCAGGTGAGGTTCCCTCTTCTCAGATGCCTCTAGTTTGTGTCACATGAATTAACCAGCACATGGAAATAATAACTTATGCAGAGTGTCTTAAGGCAGTGGGTCTCTGTTAAGAAATTGAAGACTGAGCATAGCTAGAACTAAAGAGAGAGGAGGCGGAGAGCTGATTGTATCCACTGAGGAATCGAAACACAAAACCTGAAAGATTCATGGGAACTGCCTTCATTTCTCTTTCCTTATGTCGGGAATAAAGGAAGCTCCTTGTGAGAAACAGGAAAATGAGCCAAGGAGATAGCTCAATCAGTGAAGCCCTTGCCAGCATGGGACCTGAGTTGAACCCCCAGCGCCCATATTAAAAGCTACTAGGTGTGGCATGGCCCACACTTGGAATCCCAGTCTTGAGGAGGTGGAGACAGGCAGATTGGCTAACCAGCCTAGCCTACTCTGCCAGTCCTAAGCCCCAGCGAGAGGCCTTATCTCAAAAAACCAGGGTAGATGGCTCCTGAGGAATACTACTACATGAGAGGCTGTCTTCTGCCTCCACACGCAGGACACAAGTGCCCACACCCACATGTTCACACCCACCCAACACCCCCACCCCTAAAAGAAAAGAACAACAGGGTGAAGCATGTCAGTATCGTGGAGATCAGCTATAAAGGGGCTCCTGACTAAGCTCTGAAAATCCTTCACGTGTGAAGCCCTGAGTCAGGGTGAGGTTAGCGGTGGGGTGGGGGGGCACCTAATTTCTTCCATTAAATAAGTGACTCCCCACTTTTCTAAAATGCTCACCTACGATCGTTGATAGAGAAATTTTTAGCGAAGTATAGAGAAGTTGGACTGAAGACAAAAAGAAAAGAAGGGCAGATAATAGGAGATACGAAACTGGAGCAATAAGATCTTCAGGAAAACAATAATTAGATACCACTGGAGACCACAGGTCTTTGTTTCCTCTTAGGAATGCTGTTGGACTGGCTTTGCTTAGCTACCAGCGCCAGGGTTTTGATTCATCTCTTGTCTGTGAAGGGGATTCTATCTGGAGTAAACGTTTCAGAGCAACAATTGTGATGTAGATGGGACAAAGAATGAACAAGTTACTAAATACAGCGCACAGGGGAGGGTGGCTAGGCCCCACCCTACCCAAGCGCATCCTTGAGCTATTTTCCCATGCAATTCCTAGTTTTCAGTCTCACCTTGTTTTTCTTATTTTTCTTTCTCCCTTGTCCCAAGAAAGAATAACTCATCACATAGAAACGAAACTGAGTGTGATCACAGCTCAAATGGAAACCAAAAAAAAAAAAAGTAGATTGTTCCAAAAGTCTGCGGCTCACAGCCCTCTGTCCCTGAGTTGGAGGCAAGGTGGGAAGAAACCTGATTTCTTCAATTTAATAAGGAATATAGCACCTAGGGCGCTGACCATGGTGGCACAGGTCTGCAATCCCATCACTCAGGAATTAAGGCAGGACAATTCCAAATTTGAGGTCAGTCTGGGCTACAGAGAAAAGGTCTGTTTCACAAAATAATATCAAAAGAAAAGCAGTATAGAAATCAAAAAAGAGGTCAATATTTGAAATCCACTCAACTTAGAGGCACGTACAGTTACTTAATTGCTGAGTAGGTCCTCTTCTAAAAAGGGATGTTCCGATTTAAACTCAAGATATCATGAGTAAAATGATTCCAGTGCCAAATATCACAGGCTTTGCTCAGTCTTTGGTTGTTTAATCCCCATTAACAACCCTAAGACAGAAGTGGGTTTTGTTACTATCCCCGTTTTACAGACGAGGAAATATAAGCAGAGAGACTGAATGATGTTCATATCATCAGAGAGTGGCTGACTTCAGAGACGAAGAACTTAGACCCTCCAACCTGAAGATCAAAAGACAGTGTAAATGGACAAACCTGGAGAAAAGAGTTCTTTAGGCTGACTGCTTTAAATAATAAGCCCAGAGGTTTACAAATTGCTGAGTGTGGTTGCATGTCCTTTCTCAGCCTGCCACAAAGCAAGTGTTTAGGCTTTCTGATGCTTTGACAGACAGAGGGTGCATCCTAACCATGAAACATTTCTTGTGTACGTTGGTATTTAGGTTTTCCCGTTCATCCGATATTCGTGGAAAATAATGATGGTCATACAACATTCGAGCGAGGAACACACAGAAGCATCAGTATGATGATTAGCCACTGCGGGATCAAAAGGCACTATCCCTATCTCCAGAGTGACCAAGAGAGACTGTAAATCTAGCAGAAACCCAAAGTTGGCAATAAATATTTGCTTAAAAACAAATACAACTTACATCTCCAATTGGAACAAAGTCCTTCAGACTGGTGATTTCCATGTGAGCCAAGTTTTGTTATCAAACCGTTTTATGAAGTCTCATAACTATAAAATCATTGCAGGAATTTAAGGCCTCAGCAGCAACAAAGTTTATGTCCTCTTTGATGGAAATGTTTAATGATGCCCTTGAGTGTCTGTCAGATCCATAAGTAACAGCTGGAGAGAAATGACCAGTTTGGGACTGAGAATTTGCTTTGAAAGGAACACACCGTTTGCAGAAATGACATACAAGGTGGCAAAGCCTCCTAAGTGTCATTATTGTTAAATAGATACTTTTTAAATCGTGTAATATGAGGGTTCATGAGATTGGACAGAGAATGCTCCTAAATGGTCCCTCCATTTTGAATCTGTGAGAGACTGATTTCATGTGGTAGAGCCAGAATGAGCATCTGGTTTTTCAAAGCAGCTACTCGTATACGTCAAGGATGTGTCTGACAGCTACAGGTTTCCCACAAGTGATGTTGGCTGTGTGTAGCAGTGCGGCATAAAACCACCGGAACCTGGCTACTTGCTTCAGCACCCAGCCTAACCAACATTCCGAGAGAAGCTGTGCCTTCCCCAAAGACAAGATTTCAAAGTCAAGGGGCATAAACCAGCTTTCTATCACTGTGTCTGAATACATGAGATGTCAACTCAATAAGAGAAAGGATTCATTTAGGCTCACAGTTCAGGGCTTTCAGTTTATGGCTGTTGCATCCTGTTGTGTTAGTCCTGTGACTGTATTGTCAGGAACTTGTGGTGGAGCCATTGTTCCCTTCCACGATGGCTAAGAAGCGGGAGTTCCATAATTCTCTTTGAGGACACACTCTCACTAACCTAAGACCACCCACTAGCTGCCACATCTTAAAGGTCTCACCACCACACAGTAGCTCCAGAGAATGGATCAAACCCAGGTAAGGTACTAGGCAAACACTCCAGAGAACAGCACCCCCTTACATTCCCTATACAGTAAATCCTTGAACAGAGGAATCAGTCTCAGTTCCTGAGCTACTTACACTTAGAACCATGAAGGGAGCCAGGACCTTCCAGGGGCGTATTCCCCGCCTGGCTCACTGTAGGCTCCCCATTTTCAGAGTGATTAGGCCAAGCCTGGTCACTGGAACTTTAAATCATTCTGTCCTCTTGCTTCCTGCCCCCCTCTTTCTTTTTTTCTTTTTTTCTTTTTTCTTTTTCTCATTCTGCCTCCCTGTCTGTCTGCATCTGTTTTCTATTTGATGCTAAACTCGTCGATCCTGGGGTGTCCTTTATATACATGTGTGTTCTGTGATATAGGAAGTACCTTACAGATGTTCATTCTTGGTGTATGAGGCAAATGTGAACGGAAGTTTCTGAAGAAGCTTCCTCTATATTAAAACAAACAAACAAACAAACCACACCCTGCAGTCTGTACTTGGCTGGCTTGAGGACAGATGAAATCCCTAGATTGAGTTCCAAAAGTCTCTTGATTTATTGTAGACCCTGTAACAACCTAGCAAGACCGAATGGAAATAACCTGTGTTTGTAGGTCAAATTTTTTACTCCGTCTCCATTCTTCCTGTCAAATTGCCAAGGAGCTGGGTGTCCTGTAAAACCAAGAATCATCGTGGTACTTACTTATGACCAAAAGGCAGAGTGATAGAAAGGCGTGGCTCTCTTTCCTGACTGTGTGGCCTTGGACACATCACTTAACCTTTCTGAACTTTAGTATCTCCAATCATAAATCATAAACAATGGCATCATTACCTATCAGAGTGGCTATGTGAGTCAAAAAATCAGGTGTAAAATATTTTATAAATTATGAGGCACATGAAAATGTAAGAGAATGTCCCTCCTAATCTATTTAAACAGGCTAACATTTGCTGAAAGCATCAGAAAAAATAGAGGCCGGTTCTAAGTCGTAAGTTTCCACAGCAACACTTTAGGAATCTGTTGGCAGTGGCCCAGATTCCCACCCCACACTCCCATCTCAACTGTAAACACATATGTAGAAAGCACTCTGAGAACATGTTTTACAGCAGTATGTAAGTGCAAACAACCCATGATGCAAGTTATTTGTTACATACCCACCTTGATGTTGCCGAGATAAATTCTTCCATGAAGATTACCTAAGTCCTAAGACATCTGTGATTAATGGGGAATGTGTGTTCTCTGCAGTCCCTGGCATGAACTTGAGTAAAGTTTGAAATTTTTTTTGTTTTTCATGAAATGAGACAAATGGCTTGATTTTATTTTGGCTCGCATTACTGCTGCCCCATTTCCTCTAAGATGTGTTCCTAATAGATATAAATCTATTTGAAGGGATAAACATGATTTTGTGTCAAGTTAGCCAGCATTTTCTGTGACTTGGAGTCCATAGAAGAGGGAAGGGATAGGGATTAAGAAAACCACCCTTGGGTTGGCAAGATGGCTCAGAGGCTAAGGAACCTTGCCACCAAGCCTGATGACTTGAGTTTGATCCCTGGGACCTGCATGGTAGAAGGAGAGGATTCCTGCAAGCTGTCCTCTCACAAGCAGGCCACTCTCAGCATAAATAAATAAATAAATCTTTAAAAATTCAAAAGAAACTTGCCTTGAAATTAAACATTATTTTATTAAAGCTTTTTTCTAGACAGGATTTCTCTGTGTAGCCCTGGCTGTCCTGGAACTCACTCTGTAGACCAGGCTGGCCTCGAACTCAGAAATTTGCCTGCCTCTGCCTCCCAAGTGCTGGGATTAAAGGCGTGCGCCACCACCGCCCAGCTCTTTGAGAATTTCAAACAGTATATTTTTGCCATAAAACATTCCACTATACGATCCAACAAAGGTTCATCTTAAAGACTGCTCATGTTGTTAACTCATGCTGTTATCTGTTTTGTAAACTTATAAGCTACAGGAAACCCACTCAGATCTACCTCTCACGAACCAAATAGATGCCATCCAGATAAGTACATCTGCCTAAAGTTCCCACTTACTACCTATTACAAAGGGTGGGACCTGTCTGGGTTTCAAATGTACATCTTAGAAAATTTTTCTTTCTCCCAAATGCACTTAATCTTATTCCTTACATCTCGTCAAGTCCAGGTACATCCAGAACAGCTCCAGAGAAGCAACCTCCAGATGCTCCATCTCCTGTCACACACACAGCTGCTTCTGCTGGACCTGTTCCTTCTGGCCTATCCTCAGATGGCTTGCTCCATAGACCCCGGACAGCAGGCAACAGCCAACTCTCCTAAGACTGGACAAACATCCCCCATACCCAGGTTCCCCCTAAAGACACGTCGCCCCCAATGCCAGCAGGAAGTAGCCAGATATCACGACGACCCTTTCCTGCTTTCCTTTTTGACGTCACCTCTTTCTAATTTTCTTTTTTTAATTGAACCAAAACAGGGGAATATTAGTATTCTGTCTAAACTCCACCCCCACAGTTACCTGGCAATGGCCAGGTAGGCCTGCCCACTATAAAAGGGGCTGTCTGGCCCCTCCTCTCTCTTTTCCTCTCTTGCTCTCTTGCTCCTATGATTCCCACACTGCAGGCTCCCCTCCCCTCCCCTCTTCTACGTGGTCATGGCCAGCCTCTTCTCCTCTACCTCTCTCTGCTCTCTCTCTTCTCTCTCTCTCTCTCTCTCTCTCTCTCTCTCTCTCTCTCTCTCTCTCTCTTTCTCTGTCTCTACTACCCTCCTGGCTCCCCTCCCCATGCCCTGAATGAACTCTATTCTATGCTGTACCGTCGTGTGGCTGGAAGAGATGCCTTGGCACAGCCTGCTGAGACATCCATCATTCCAACATTGGTTTCCATCCCATCCATCCTATCAGCTACCACACCTGGTATTGTTAACCTCTAAAAGATTGCGTAGGTTAAATAAAGTATCACTTTCTTTGCCTTTCAGTGGAACTATGTTGAGTGGGCAATTGAATTATGCAAACTCAGACTAGCAAGTAAATGTTATTGATTAATTTTTTTAAAATTAAGGATTAAGATTAATTAATTAATTAAGATTATAGGGGCTGGAGAGATGGCTCAGCAGTTAAGAACACTGTTTTCCCAGAGGTCCTGAGTTCAATTCCCAGCAACCATGTAGTGGCTCACAACCATCTGTAATGGGATCTGATGCCCTCTTCTGGTGTGTCTAAAGACAGCTACAGTGTGTTCATATAAATAAAATAAATAAGAAATCTTTAAAAAAAAGGAAGATAGATTAATAAGTGGAATTTGATTGATTGATCCTCAGCACTGGAGAGAGAGAGACAGAGACAGAGACAAAGAGAGACAGCGACACACAGAGAGACACAGAAAGGCTGGAGAGGTGGCTTAGCAGTTAAGGACACAAGCTGCTCTTGCTTGAGGAATTAAGATCAGTTTCCAGGACCCATGTCAGGTGGCTCACAACTCCAGCTTCAAGGTGCCCTCCGAGGGCACTGCACTCATGTACACACACACATAATTAAAAAATTTTAAAAACAACAAAAAAATGAAGTTCAAAAAGAAGAGAAATAACAATAAAAGGTGTCCTCATTAATGGAAAGGCTGAGAAAGGAGTGACCGTCACTGTCCTTTTTCACAGGAACTTGATCTCAAGTTAAAACTTGGCGTCCAAGTGTTAGGAGCTCAAGTTACCTCCGAGTAGGGAGGAAAACTGCTGGGGGAGAGGCAATGAATGGTGTCTGCTTCTGAGGCCAGGGATGTCATGTCCTAAGCAGGCTCACATCAATCTTAACAGGAGACCTTGGATTACTACTGACTGTTTTCTCTGAAGCCAAAGGCAATGTCTCTGAAACGCAATGTCCGTTTATGATACTGCTGTGCATGTGCACTCTATGGTCTTTGTGCCAGTGTACAAGGCCACAGAATTATATATGGGTGAAGAAACTCTCTCCTGATGACCTGCAATTCTCAAGGATTGTTATATGTTCTAGAACATACTATGATTCATAATTTTGCTAGGTGGGGCAAAGGCATTACCTTTTAGTCCTCATCAGCTCTTTCCTATATTTACCTGAAGCTCGTGGGAATCAGAATTGTCAAAAGAATGTAAATGTTTTAAAGCTCTCCTCATCCAGCCTCCTAGTTTTCCAAATGCCTGGGGGAGGGGAAAGGGCTGCCCCAGACAGTGCAGCCAAGACCAGAACCAGGTTCCCTGATTCTATCTCCATTTCCATATGTACATTTTTGCTTTTCTTTTTCCTTTTAAAGCAAACTACCCCCCCCTGTTGTTGTCTGAGACCTGTTTTGTCTTCATTGGTTCTAGGCTTCTACCTAAGGGTCCAAGCATCTGATTCACCCACAGTCCGCTTTCTAGCGTATTTATTGCATTAAACACATTCTGAAGAGGGGAGAGGCTGAGTCTCTTGTCTAGGATATAAAGAGCACCAGATTTAACTCCAAGTACTTAAAAACACCAAGAAACAAACCAGAAAAGAAATTTCTTTCAAGTTAGAGGTGGATTGCTGTGGAGATCTAAAGATGTTTCTCAACACTGAACAGTAAGTGCGCTGCAATTTCAGGTTGATACTATGGCGTGAGTAATGCTGACTCATCAGGAATACAGATAGAGCTATGAACATGACTCCGGGGAAAGAGGCAAAGGATACTGAAGGAGGCACCATCCAGCCCTCCAGCCCCAGTCTGTGCCCTTTGCACGACCGGCACCACACATCAGCTTTATGACAGTGTCATCTGTGTGGAGATAAGAAAAACAAGGACATAATGCTAAAATCTTCATGATACGACCTTTATTCCATTTGAAATAATGTCTTAAATTCTGCGATTAGGTCTTCCCTCCTTTAGTCCCAAAACATTAATGACATGACACTGAATGTAGGGGACAGTTTACATCTTTACGGGCTCCCTGGCAACTTAGAAACATCATCTTTCTATGTTGATCTCTGCTTCCATCCTCAGCTACTGCACTGATTTAGAAAATCCAAATGTCAGTTAATCTCCCATGTAGAAAACTATACGTCAAGTAGTAAGTGGTTACTGATCTATATTGAATTATATATTTTAATTGAAAATAATTAACATACTTTAGTAGAGGCCTTACCAAAATCTTTCCATTCTGAACCCTTGCCCATAACACAGTTCCATAAGTAGATCAAATTGGGTCATAACAACTGTTTAGTAATTAACTAAATAGACAGGAGTGAATTTAAAAATAACAATAAATACAGATGGCATTATACAAATCGAGATGGTCCTGATGCAAAACTCTTCACGTGTTAGATGACAGCTCAGTTTTTTTTTATCTGAAATGAATCAAGAAATTAATTCGAATAATGATTGTAGCAATAAGAAGAAATTCAACACAAAATCCATCCTCTCCAGCAGCATGCTTCTCCTTGTCCTACACTACCCGCTTGCCATGGGCTGGCTAAAGGAACGCTCTGCAGAGGAAGAAAGCATAGAGGATGAGGAGCGTGCTGTGGAAGGCAGTGCAGCAGGTTCCCACCAGGACGAGCTCCCTCAGTTGCTTGTGTGGCAATGCAATTGTGCAAGATCTGGCTAAACCTGCTTAAAGAATAGGCAGAAAGCCCCAAGGGGTTCCCTGCTCTGAGCAACCTTCCGGACTCTTCCTCTAAGTGAAGGCAGGTTTTTCTCCACTCTGTGTTCTCTCACCTTCCAGGGCCTCCTATCTCTGAAGGGGAATACCTGGGATGGGCATTCTCTGTGGCTCATTGCTTAAGGAACTGTCCCACTGTCCCCCCACCCTCTACCGATATCTCTACCAGAGCACTTACAGAGCTGTTTCTGAATTCTGGTCATTCTTTTTCACGCAGAGCTAAAAGGCAAGCATAAAGTGCATGAATTTACCTCCTTTCCTAAGGTCAGCAGTGAACATTTTTAATGCATCAGCCGCACTGGGTGCTGTGGAGCTACAATGTAGCCATCTGTGTGGGCTCAGCTTTCTTTACTTTGATCATGTGGATAGATCTTTATTGAACTTTGAGAAGAAATAAGTCTTAATCAGAATGTTTCTAGGACTCACAGGTCATATATATATATATATATATATATATGTAATCAGTGTGTGTGTGTGTGTGTGTGGTGTGGGAGGAGTGTCATGTCTACATGTGTAGAGGACAGAAGACAACTTGCAGGTATCCATTTTTTTTCCTTAAATGGGCTTCAGGAATTGAACTCAGGTCATCAAGCTTGGCCACAGGTGCCCTTACCTAGTAAACAATCTTCTCTGTCCAGTTTTTTAATTTTTCCCCTATCTCCTCTCTCCTCCCTCCTCCCTTCTCCTTCCTCTTGCCTCTCTCCACTCTCCCCTCTCCCCTCTTCTCTTTCCTCTCTCCCCCCCTCTCCTCTCCCTCCCCTTTTCCTCCTTCCTTCCCTCCCATTCTTTCTTTCTTTGGAAAAATTCTTTGGACTGGAATAGAGGGTGGGGCAAACTTCTTGGGAAACACTGTTGCCCCAATCAGCTCTAGTTACTGTTGCATGGAGAACCAGCTCTCTGGCTGATGAGTTCAGCCTAGGGCATTCTGGCTCCCTTTAGAGGTCTGCCAGATGTGCCCTCTTTGGCCGGAGTGATCTTACAGTCAAATGGGAGCTATTAGCCTAAGCATGCACATATTCTGAAACACAATAAACAATGATGTCAACCATTGGACAACTCAAACTCCAGCTCACAGCAGTAGAGCATGTGGCTGTATCCAAGAGCAGAGCATGCAGATGTCTGTTCCTCCCTGTGTTTATTTATTGCACCAAGGGTGCCATAGCAACAGTAAAAGGGAAAGTTATTGATTGGGGGTCTTGTTTTTCAAGCCCTGGTTGGACTTAAACTCAAGATCTTCCTGCTTCTATCTCCCCAGCACTGGGAAGACAAGTGTGCACTGTCTCACCCGGCAGGAGAGATTTAAAAGGAAGAAAAACCAACTCTAAAGCTCCCATATTTCCACTCAGGCTTTGTCCATATGCCCTTCTCTCCTACACACAGGGTGAACACCAGAGCCTTGTACGTGCAAGGCACGCAGTCTACCACAGAGCATAGCGCCAGCCTCTTAGATGACTTTTGCCCCAGTTGTTCAGAATACTGAGTACCTTCATTATTCTTTTCCTCCTAGAAAGCAGTGCAAAAGCCAGCGTCAGGAGGACCACGACACAAGCAGCAATGATGGGCTCTATCGGCACAACTGGAACTTTTTCTGTTGGGAAGGCAAATGCAGGGAGAACAGCCAACTTTTAATTGCTGTATTTCTAATATGAACCATGCATATGCACTTTGCATTTATCACCCTTTTAATTAAGTTCCCCAAACAACCCTAAAAGATGAGGCATAATGGGGGTCTTTGACAGGTTGGGCTACTTATCCAAAATCACAGAATTAATAAATGGCAGATGCAGATTTTGAACCCATTCCTTTGTGAAAGGAGTTTCTAAAATTTGAGTATCTCACCCAAAGTGACTGCTCAGGTTATTTTGTGCTTTCTTTTTTATATTTTCCCCATCCTCATCCCCACCCCCAGACAGGGTTTCTCTGTGTAGCCCTAGCTGTCCTAGAACTCACTCTGTAGACCAGGCTGGCCTCGAACTCACAAAGATCTGACTATTTAGAGGCATGCACCAGCACTACCCCGAGCTAGCTGGCTTGTTTGCTTTTCTCTCCTTGCCTTACATGTATTTATTTGTGTGTTGGTGTATATGATATTCACACGCCACAGGACACATGTGCAAGTCAGAGGATAGCTGTGGGAGTTAGTTCTCTCCTTCTACCATGTGGGAACCAAGGACAGAACTCAAGTTGTCGGGCTTGGCAACAAGTACCCACTGAGCTATCTTGCTCAGCCAATTGTCTTTTAAAATTCTTTTCTTCCAATTATTTCTTTTGGCTCCTGCTCAGGATAATTGAGGAGGGTGTAAGTAAATAAATCCTTTAAACATCCTTTGCTTTCTTGTGTGTGGGAGTACTAGGGATTGAACCCAGGGCCTAGCACCTACCAAGCAGAAATTCTACCACCGAGCTACACCCCTGGCTTCAAAGCATCCTTCACTTCTGCCCACTCTTAACTGTTCTCCCCACTCCCCAAATTATTCTCATAAAGGTGTGAGTGGTGCCAACCATTCTATAGGGGTGTGCCTGATGAGCCATCTTAAAAAGCACTGGCTTTGTGTTAATCAACTCTGGGATATACTGAGGTCAGTACCTTACTGGAGAACTCTCTACTAATACACCAAGAAAATTTATCAGAACCGAGAGGAAGCAAAGGCCAGATGATTAGGAGGAGAAATCAGATTGCAGTCACAGATTGCAATATCTTTTACCAAACTGAAAGTCAGGAAGCCATACGTGACAGCTTTCCTTCTACAAATCAAGCTGAAATAAACATACTGACCCACTGCTTCACTTTGCATTCCAAGTTCCTGTTAGGAGACATGTGTAACCTCCTGCATTCCTTCCCTTGGTGTTCCTATCTGTGACCAGACTCAGTGTCCCCTCCCTCAGACCATTATGATAAAATAATTTCTAACATGTGGGCTGACTCTTAGGCTGGCCAAGCGCTTCCTGTCATTTCCAGCGTTTCAAAGCCGTTTAGCAACTACCCTCACTGAACTGTGAAGCCAGGAGAGCCTGTGGAAAATTTGGCATCAAGTGCCACTGAGTGCCAGCAGCAGACCACGTGTGCTGTAAAGGCAAGCTGACAACAGCCTGAGAAGTAACAGAGCAAAAAAGAAATAAGAAAACAGGCTGGTTTGGCAGAACTCCACCCCAAACAAGTTTCTGCCCACCTAAAAGGCAATTTGCTGATTGCCACACAAGTTGTATGATTTTTAGAAAATGCGTTTATAGAGCAATTATGCTTTTTTTCCCCCCTAACCAAAAGAGATGCTATAATCACCCAGTCTCGGTATGGTCTCATTGCTAATTAAGATGGCACCACATGAGGTTTCCCCACCAGATTTTTATAAAGGCTCTGGGGAAGGTTTTAAAAAGCCACAAGCTTCGAGGTGGTTTTCTTCCATTGCTTCTGCCCTTTGAACACAGAGGTTTTTGTTTTTGCTTTTTCAAGCCCCAAGGCATACTGTCATCGCTCTGTAGGACAAATTAATGAACAGCTCAGTAACCACGGTGACAGGGCAGTCAACCAACAGCCACTCTCCCTCTCCACAGGTCACTGTGTTTGTACCCCAGGCTCCCTGGTGTGGGGAGGAAATAAGGCCGCGCTCTGGTGACAGTAGTCCAGACAAGCAGGCAGGAGGTTGGTTTGTTTCCTGGGAAATGGTGAGAATGGCAATGAGTGAGTAGAGTGAGCAATGTTCCAGCCGGATGCAGGAGCCTCAGTTTTGTGAGGCTGCTTTGTGAGTACGTGCCCAAGACCAAATGTGTTTGAACGAGAGGTGTGCCTCTGCGGCATCAAACATTCCAATTTCCTCTTTGTTTGAGCAAAGAATCCAAGGAGATGCGTGTATAGGGTGCACATACACACACATTCAGGCAAACTCTCATACATGTAAAGCAAAATGAAGAAATCTTTAGAAAGGAAAAAATACTCTAAACCTCCCTGGTTTTCCTTATCACAGAATGATAAACTTGAGTGGATATCAAATAATAACAAAGGAGAAGGCTCTGATTAGCCATCTTACCCACCCACTCTGCTATCAGATGATAGGATATAAGAGTTAGGAGTGATTGCAGAGATTTTTTTTTTTTAATCTAAACATTTTTGTCTTGTACATTTCTGAATTCTCTTCTGTTATAGGCTGTGAACTCACGGCTAGTTCCTGTGTACATCAGTGCTGAAGGAAATTTGTAGAAGTCTCTTCCCCAAAAAAGCTAAACCAGAATTGCTTTCTGTATTGGTACAAGATCTTTGCTCAAAACTAGTGGTCTATATGGAGTAGACAGGATTCTTCTGATCTCTGTCTGTCTCTGTCTCTGTCTCTCTCTGTCTCTCTCTGT
The DNA here is from genome assembly GCA_021653895.1 of Mastomys natalensis. NCBI lineage: Eukaryota > Metazoa > Chordata > Mammalia > Rodentia > Muridae > Mastomys > Mastomys natalensis. The sequence continues at coordinate 1,889,299 of JAJTUV010000251.1, read as the reverse complement.
CTCTCTCTGTCTCTGTCTCTCTGTCTATCTCTCTCTTTTGAAGACAAGGTTTCACTCTGTAAAACTGGCTAGCCTAGAACTTGCTTTATAGACCAGGCTGGCCTTGAACTCACAGAGATCAGCCTGGCTCTACCTCTCAAGTGCTGGGATTAAAAGTGTAGGTCCACCATGCCTGGCTTAGAAAAAAAAATATTTTTTTTCTTTTTAAAAGCAGACACTCTACCACTGAGTTATCCCAGCCCTTTGCAGTGCCCAGGATCAAACACAAGGAAATCACCTTCCCCATAAAGCCCCAGCCTCCAGCTCTTCTTAATGTTTGTTTGTTTGTTTGTTTTTCTGAGACACGGTCTCACTAAGTTACCCAGGCAGGACTTGAACTCACATCTTCCTGCTCTAGCCTTCTGTATTGCTGAGATTAAAGGCTTGCGGCACCAAGCCTGACTCAGACAGAATTCCTAAAGAAAATGCTCTTAGATAGGGATAACTTACCAATGGAAATCTTTGCTATAAATTGTAATGGTGCTCATCATCTGTTGTCACTGATGACATTTACAGACCGTTCTCTGACTTATGCATCACGCTGAGCAATTACTTGAAAAGAGTTACCTTTAACAATCAGGAGGAAGTCCATGGTCTCCATTTTCAGAGATGAGTTGGCAATACAGTTGTAGGTCCCATTGTCAGATTTCTTGACTTTGGTGATTGACAACTGAAAAGACTCCCTTGTCTGTTGGATTTGGTGACGGCCTTTCTCTAAAACCAAGGGGCTGTTGTCTTTATACCACATCATTTGAGCTTGAGGGTTGGATTTCACGTTGCAAACCAAGCTTACATGGCTGTCTTCCTCCACGGTTTGGAAGCCATTTCCACTTAGAAGAGGAGGAACTGTAAGACTCAAACATTCAAGATATGTTAGAGACATGCAGTAGTTAGTTCATTGTCTGCAATTTAAGCTCCTCCTTCCATCTCTGTCAGGGCGTATTCACCCCTTAGACCAAAAAAAAAGTGCCTACTGTTTACTGTGTACACATTCAATTCCTCTCTTCATAGAACTTTAAAGGCAGTAAAGATAGACCATGAAGGGATGGGGAGATGCTCAGCAGTTAAGAACACTAGCTGCTCTTCTAGAGGTCCCATGTTCAATTCCTGTTACCTCCGTGGCAGCTCACAACTGTCTATAACTCCAGTTATAAGGGGATCTGATGCCTTCGTTTGGCTTCTGTAGGTACCAGGCACACACCCATAGTGTACAAATATGCATGTGGTTAAAACACTCATATACATATAATAATAAAATAAAATAATTTAAATTAAAACTTTTTCCTTTAAAAAAAAAAAGACATACCTGAAGCTGTATATGATGACGAACTTAATATATATAATAATAGCTAAGATGGTAGAACACACCTTTCATCCTAGCCCTTGAGAGGCAAAGGCAGGTAGATCTCTATGAGTTTTAGACCAACCTGGTCTGCATAGCAAATTTCAGACTGGTCAGGGTAACATAGGAGGACCCTGTTTCAAAAACAGTCCTTATTTCCTGAGCAATGTAATAGTCCAGTTTGTACAAGAGTCTTCTAAAACAGTACAATACTAAAGACAGGCATGAGAGTTAGCACTAAGTCCTTATATGTCATCTACTGTGACTTTCAGACAGACACTTAACTGTTAAAGTTTCAGTTTCCTCTGAACAAACAAACAAACAAAAACTTGGATAATAACACTTTTCCATGAAGATTGAGACAATCTATGTAAAGAAGTGAATCTGCTGTTGGGCTAATACCATTACAAAAGTTGTGCCAACATATCATGCCAACTACCAATACAAATGTCATGCTAACTACCATTACAAATGTTGTACTAACTACCATTACAAATGTCATGCTAACTAACTATCATTACAAACGTCATGCTAACTACCATTACAAACGCCATGCTAACTACCATTACAAATGCCATGGTGGTTTGGAAAGCTACGCACACCCTCAAGTTCCACATTTCTCCTGACTGTATTTACAAAGGCCACATATTTACATTGGCTCAGTGGCCCTCTTAAAAGCATGCAGTGCTTCAAGAAGCCATCCAGCTGTGGTAACTCTTGCCTCTATTGGAGGTTTACTGAGTCCTCATGCCTGTTCTACATTGAGAAGAGCTGTAGCCCGTGGACAGTCAGACCATACATCCTCACCAAACAATTCCAACCTTACCGCCCACCTTCTCACATCTAGAAGGAGAAATGACCAAGCCAGTTTTCTGTTCCTGTCTATGCCTGGTGTATTTATTGGCAGAGGCCTAGGAAATTAATGAAATGTTTAAAGAGTGGGCAGTAAGGAAGGAAGTAGACCCAAAGAAGGAGGGAAAAGAGGCTTGTATCATCTGCATACTGAATAATTAGACCCTGAGTAGGCAGTGTTATTATAACTTTCTCAGAAGAATGACATTTTGTTGCTCTCTGGAATGAGCTTGAATTCTGTATCTATATCCAACAAGCATGTTATGTAGAATTTGAGATACACAGGAAGCTGCTGGAACAGAAAACATAATTGCCAAGTACGACAGCTCCATTTGTGAACAGATCCTATTAACTGTCCCTTTTAACTATTTAAGGTTAATGATTGTTTAAGCAAGTCCTCTATGCAGGAACATTGGCCCTTTAAGAATATCAGTACAGACCCTGGCAGTGGTGGCACAAGCCTTTAATTTCAGCACTTGAGAGGCAGAGGCAGGCAGATTTCTGAGTTCGAGGCTAACCTGGTCTACAGAGTGAGTTCCAGGACAGCCAGGGCTATACAGAGAAACCCTGTCTTGAAAAACAAAAAACAAAACAAAACAAAATCAGTACATCTCAAGTAAAGCTAAAACATTCTCTTTGACAGCTAGCAGTCACTTCCAGAATCCCTGCTGTTTTGTTGTTGCTGTCTGAGTTAAGGTCTTGCTGTGTAGCTCAGGCTTGCCTGTAACTGACAATCCTGCTTCAGGCTCCACACCAGTGCTAGAATTATATAGCCTTGTACAACCAAGCTCTGCTGCTGATACAAATTAATGAGGAAATAGGAACATAGTTAAAAGGTATGGGCAGGTATTTCACAGAGGAGAATTAAAAATCCTCATTTTTAGTTCAAAAAATGAATAGGCTAGACACACTGGCTGCCTTTGAAAGACTGAGTCAGAACAATCACTTGAGTCCATAAGTATGAAGCTAGCCTGGGCAATATTGTGAGCCCATATGTGTGTGTGGGGGGGTGGGCATAGAATTTCAAGTGCAGACGTCCAAGATTGATTGGCAATTCCTTCCCCCTCACTCACAGGTAACATTCAGCACTACTGTAATGGACACCGTCTGATCGCGCTGTAGCTTGCAGGTAAAGCGGACTCCATCGTCGCTTTCGTTGATGGGAGAGACACAGACAGAACTGATGTTGATTTTGTTTCCATTTTTCAGATCTACTACTCCATCTTCTCTGTACCAGAGGAGTTCTTCATCCCTGGTGTGGTTTTGAACAGCACATTCCAGAGATGCTTGGACACCATGTTCAGTGTGTAGTACATAGTTCTCAGTTCTACCATTCACAGTTAAAACAGAACCTGTGGACAGAGGAAAAAGACTACTAAGATAGGCAGACATCTAACCAAAATATCCATCAACGGGGGATTGGTTAAATGAATTATGATACATCAAAGCAATAGAATACACTCTCAACAATTTAAAACAATTTTATCAATCTATATGGTTCTACAAAGAGATAAATGCACAATGTATTTTGTTTGTTTATTTGGTGAGTTGTTCTCAAACTGAAGATACTCCTGCCTCAGCTTGCCAAGTGCTGGGAATTCAGGTGTGAGAGCACGACACCTGATAATGATGTATTATTAGCTAAACTGAGAAAAAATACTAAAAATCGTGGCCACCAAAGTTTGTTTCACATTGAAACCAGCCAGAGATCTTTCACATCTTGATACAAAGCTTGTACCCAGGCCATCTGTTTGATTGACAGGAGTGTAACCTAGGCATTGGGGCATTTGAACCCTAGGTGGTTCAGATGTACAGTGAGGTATGACAACTAAGTTAGGAACTGTGTGTAAAATAATCTCAGAATAATCTGATGGAAAAATATGTGGTATGTTCAAGAAGAAAAGTCTTGGGAAAATATCAGATATTTATATAGACTAGAACTGGTAGATATAGGTCAAAAGTGGAGCGATACCAAACTTGATGTGCTTGCTTTGAGGGAGGCGGGTAGAGCAGGAATGCAAGGACTTGGAAAAGACTAGCAAAATGGAAAAATATTAATATGTAAGTCCAAAGGTAGAATATAAATTCCATCTCCAATAATTATCACAAGCATCAAAATTAGATATGTATATGGACAAAAACTGACTTAAAAATACTTTTCTTGCTAGATAATAGGAATATGTTCTTGCATTTCTCATGTTTTAAAAATGGACAGTAGAGTACAATTTTAAAATGTTTAAATGGCTATGATCCATGAGGTAGACAAGGTTCTATGGGGTGCATAATCAGAATGTTGTTTGTTTTTTGAGGCAAGGTCTCACAATGTAGTCCTCGTTGTCCTGGAGTTAGACCAAGCTGGCCTCGAAGTCACAGAGATGGCCCATGCCTTTGCCTCCTGAGTGCTGGGATTAGAGGCATTCACCATCATGTTTTGGACGTTTTGGTTTTTGTGTTTTGCTCTGATTCTGCCTGAATTCCAGCTTTTATTTTCCTGGTTCAGAAGCAGGTAATAAGTTAGGGGTCCAGCAGCAGCTAAGCAATCCTCCAAAAGATGCATTAATATAGCTTTTAATATGATTATAAGGCTGGGCAGTGGTAGCACATGCCTTTAATCCCAGTACTTGGGAGGCAGAAGCAGGCAGATTCTGAGTTCAAGGCCATCCTGGTCTAAAGAGTGAGTTCCAGGACAACCAGGGCTATACAGAGAAACATTGTCTTGAATATATATATATGTGTGTGTGTGTGTGTGTGTATACATATATGACTGTAAGTGTGACAGTGCCTACAACTGTACACACTCATGCATGCTGGGTCCAGAGGAGGGCTTCAGGTGTCTTCTCTATTCTTTGTGCATGCTGGTCTTGAGGCAGAGTCTCACACTGAACCAGAAGCTTTCTATCTTAGCTCTGCTGGCCGGTAAGCTCCCAGGCTCCACCAGTCTCCACTCCCCAGTGCTGGGGCCACCAGTACACATAGCCATGCCCAGCTTTTACAATGCACGATGAAAATGCAAATTCTCATGCTTGCAGAGCAAGCGTCTACAAGCCAGTCAGTCCCCGTTCTTTGTTTCCTGGTGTTTCAGATTGAACCTGGAGCCTTTAAGCTAATTAAGCATTCACTCTACTATCAAGCCATACCTCCAATCTTTTGCCTAATTTATTTCTATCATGAGTAAGTATTTTAAAACCTGAGAGAGGAGAGAAGCTACTTTGAGACAGGGATACAGATAAAAATGTGGACAATATTTTCCTGTAAGTGACATGTTCAAATAAACAGAAGATTATCTCACCTGAAATTGGTACTGAAATACATTTAAAAGTGTGAAAATTCCGACTACGGTCCTAGAAGAATAGCACACCCCATCCTGTCTTATACAATCCAAGCCATAAAAGGGTATTTTTCCTACTTTTTAAAATGTTTTCTGACTCTTATAACCTGAACCATTATATTGGGTAGTCAGTCCAAATTATAATGTAAGGTTATTCCCAACATCTATAGATCATTATTTTAATTTACTTACTTACATTTTTTAATCTAAAAAGAGGTCATAGAAAATATTAACTTACTTGTCCTCCCCTGAGGCAAAGGTAAAAGCACTAAGAGAAGTTGGCACGCGTGCAGTGACCGGATGATCTCCCTCACCATCTTTAATGAATGCAGGTTGGATCTTCTGGAGGCAAAGAATGCAGTTGGTTTTGTACTTTGCTCTACAACGAGTTTATGAACTTTCTTCCTATTAGGCACTTAAAATAAAGTCCCAAGTGAGTCACCCCAGCTGTAACGGTACACTCCTAGTTTTTAATTAAACAAGTCTGAATAAATTCCTTTAGTTTTAACTTTTTTTTATGGCAATGAAAAAAAAAAAAGCTATAATGGTAAAGACATAGATATCAGGTGACTACAAAGAGGAAAAAAAAATCTTCCCTAGGGGGCAAAAATGGGTAAACTGTCACTTTAACAGAAAGACAAATGAATTCTCCATTCTCAGGTGGTCCTAACTGAGCAAAGTCATTCTTTTTTGAGAGTCTCACTTGGGTCATATTTGGAAAGCTGTTCTCCAGAGAATTCTTTTAAAATGTTTATCCTATATGTTTGGGCATCTCACCAGCATGCATGTCTGTGTTCCACTTGTGAGGCTGGTACCCAAGGTGACAGGAACAAAGTATTGGATCCCCTGGAACTGGAGTTGCATATGGTTGTTAACTGCAGAAAATTGCAGTGCTGAGAATTGAACCCCAGATCCTCTGCAATAGCGGCAAGTGCTTTTGAACACTAAGACATCTCTCTAGCCCATCATGGACAGTTCTGGAGGTTACTACAGATTCAAAGGTGTCTGCTTACTACAAACATGGCCTCCTGTCTTGATATTCCCACCCCTTGGTCACATGTGGATTATCAAGGATAAATAAACAAGGTCTCCCATTTTCCTTCTGCACACTCCTGCTTCATCCTACTAAGATAGTTCAGGTATGTCTGGGAAAAGCATACATACATTATTTCCCTGACAGATAGCTCTACTGTGCCTCAAGTATGCAAAGTCCTGGGTTTGATGCTCAGAACTGCAGATAGACAGACAAAGAGTCTGCTGCTGCTGCTGCTGCTGCTGCTGCTGCTGCTGCTGCGCTGCGGCTGCTCCTCCTCCTCCTATTATTACTACTACTGCTACTACTACTATTACTACATATATGGCAGAAACACATATGAATAACTTCTAGACACAATTATACATATCATATATATTTATCACAACTAAGCCTGACCATCATATTTCTGTTTTCCTTGAGACAGAGTCTTTCTCGATAGCCCTAATGGGCTATAAAGCAACTTACAAGTCTCACAGCTCAGGTCCTAAGTACTGATGTGTGCTGCCATGCTCTATAACAACCAACCTCTTGACATATGAATGCAATTTTCCCAGCACATTTGCACAAAACCAGCAAATGTTAGGGTCAGGATTCCAACCCAAGACTGCCAAGGCCACACTCACAACTATTCTTCTGCCTAAATTAATATTCACCCCCTTCAAAAGATACTCCTAGTCTCTTCTAGCTCCTGGCCCCTCCATTTGCCCTACAACTTGGTATTTTGTCCCTTATCATGAATATTAGCTATTAAAAGCAGGAAATATGCATCTGACTAATTTGGGGCTCCTCTACTCCTCCCTTGTTCTAGGCCTGTCCTGACAGGACCAAGTGTGCTTCCTACCAAGAAGGCCTCTACCAATATTTTAATAAGATGCAATTACTATTAGCCTGAACATTTTGTAATTGAAAGTTTCTTGTCCAAGATATTGCTATGACTCTATTGTAAGAGTGAGGAATTCTGGATCAGTGTGATAGCTCAGAGATAAAAGTGATTGCTATTGTAAGCCTGACATCCTGCGTTCAAACCTCAGATCCTAGGTAAGAGAGAACAAACTCTTAAAGTTGTCCTCTTACCTCCATGTGTGTGCTGTGGCATGTGTATGCCCATTCCCCAACACACTAATAAATATGAGGAAAAAGTGATGATTTTAAAACCTGATCATTCATGGAGTTTTCTTAGTAGATGTGGGAGAGAGCACTGCTGTAGCATACAGGAGGTTCTGGGTTCAATATCCAGCACTATCAGGAATCATGGAGGTTAGAAAGGATAACCCTCCAAGAGTGCTAAAACAACTTTTCTCAAGCACAGTCCAATATAGGTCCTGAAGAAAAACTCAAGAGTGGCTGGACTGGGTGATGCACACCTCTAATTCCAGCACTCAGGAGGCAGAGGCAGGTAGATCTTTGTGAATTCGAGGCCAGCCTGGTCTACAAAGTGAGTTCCAGACCAGTTTCAGAGCTACACAGAGAAACCCTGTCTCAAACAAAACAAAATAAAACAAAAAACCAAACAAACAAAACAACAAACTAGAGAGTGTGAGGCTACACATTACCCTGAGAATGAGAAGAACCGATGGTCTCTTGCTTTCCAAGAAACCAAAGTTTCCAAATAAAGTCCCCTCTCTAGCCACTCACCTGCTGAACTCCGAGCAGCTAACTTCCTCAGCTAACTCTTCCTCTGCCCAGGAACCCTGAATTATGTCCTTGTCATGATCCTTTATAATACTTGAATTTGAACACTTTATGACAGTAGGGTCAAGTAACTGAGATAAATTGGGTTCAAAGTCTGTTTTGCTTTCTGAATTCTTAGAGAAGACAGTAATTGGGAAGGACATCTTCACAAGGTGTAAGCTTTTCTGTGTACCTAGGTTACTAGGTGGGGCCGGATATTACTAACACGGGTGTATTGTTCCAGGAAGCCTGAACTTGTGCAAAAATCTATAGCACATCTCACCGAACACTGTCTCTCTCTACTGAGATGACTGAGCCTGACAATTGTGACAGGACAAGTCCAGGGAGAGGTTTGGCTTTCACAATTGGTGACATCTGAAGAATTCATATAACTTAATTATTGAAAAACTCTACCACCAGTCGCCTGAGCCCAGTGCTGAAGCTATGCCAAGCAACAAGAGGTAATTTTAGCTCCTTGAGGCTCTCACTTCATTGGGAAACCAGAGTAAGACACTTCAATGAACTTATTTTATTGGTAAAAATACTCAAGTTACTCAACAGGTAGAGCATTTGCTGTGTGAGTTCTGTGTTGAGATGAGGCAGCTGAAATCCCAGCACTCCTACAGTGAGATGGGAGGCTGAGATGGGGGGAGGAGAGGGAAGAATCCCCAAAAGGCTACTTGCCATACAAGATATATGTCAATCAGGGTAGGAGATGAGAACCAACACACAAGGTTATCCTCTGACTTCCACATGCGCATGCGTGCACACACACACTCTTGCATGCATGCACCACCCAACATATATTTTATGGTATTGTTACTAATGGACATTTTATGTGCCAAGAACTATTGTTTCCATTCATAAAAAAATAGAAGAGCCAGGCAGTGGTGGCACACGCCTTTAATCCCAGCACTTGGGAGGCGGATTTCTGAGTTCGAGGCCAGCCTGGTCTACAGAGTGAGTTCCAGGACAGCCAGGGCTACACAGAGAAACCCTGTCTTGAAAAACAAAAAAAAAAAAAAAAAAAAAAAAAAAAAACAAAAAAAAAAGAAAGAAAAAGAAAACAAAACAAAAAATGAAACAAAAACCAAAAACAAACAAATAAAGAAGAATATTTATGATTATCTATACACCCACTTTTTTCTGTTGCTAGAGATCAAACCCAGAGTCTTATGTATGCTAAACAAGCACTGCACCACTGAGGTACACCCCTAACTTTCCCCATTTTTGTTTTGTGGTTTGTTTATTTTATTTTTAGGCAAGGTCTCATATAGCCTAAGCTGGCTTTGAACTCGCTATGTAGCCAAGGCTAGTTATTACTCCTGATCCCCCTGCCTTCACTCCCAAGTGTTAGGATTACAGGTGTGTGCCACCATGCTTGACACCGTCCATATATTTTAACACATTGAGTAACCATACCAGAGATCTATTTCTTTCTGTCTGTGTGACTTTAAAAAGTTATCTAATCCCTAGGAGCCTTTGGTTCTTTGGGAACACAATAGGAGTAATAACAGTGCCCTCCCTACAGTCACCGTGAGGATTAAGAGAAATGGAGCATGTTAAGCTGCTGTACAGTAGGCTCTTCATAAGTCATAATTATTATTGTTATGAAGATAGGCTGGTCTAGCATTATTCAAGTAAGGATCATCATTAAGAACAGCTCCTGTTAGCCAACAGGAGCAATACTCCCACCCCAAGTGGGGTTTCTCAGTGGGTACCAGAGCCACATGGCATGTCTTTTATCATTTAAAAAATGAATTTAGCAGGGCTGGAGAGTGCTTGCTGTTCTTGCAGAGGATCAGAGATTAGTTTCCAGCATCCAATGACAGGCAGTTCACACTGCCCAGACTACCAGCTCCAAGGGATTTGATGCCCTCTTCTGGCCTCCACAGGTACCTGCACACACCCACATAGAGACACAAAGAACTTTTTTTTTTTTTTTTTTTTTTTTTTTTTTGGTTTTTCGAGACAGGGTTTCTCTGTGTAGCCCAGGCTGTCCTGGAACTCACTCTGTAGACCAGGCTGGCACAAATAACTTTTAAGAATGAATTTTGAAAAGTTCCAGTAAAGACACACAGGAAGTTGCTCACTCTCTGGAAACTGTGGGTAACTCCTATGTAGGCCATGAGGATATGGATAGGACACTTTGGGACTGGGTCCCTCCAAAGTAGATCTTAAGAGAAATCTTTGAGTGCAAATAGTTCATCTAAGAGCCATCTCAGGAAGCTTCAGAAGTAAGAGAAGGACAAGGAGGAAAACTACCAAAGGGCGTGCATGCTATTGAGCAAGTTACTACTACCGCGCCTCCTGGGATGAGTTCTTTGCAATACACAGTCAGTCCATGCAAGGCAAGAAGCTTGAGCAATTAGGCAACAATCCAGTGTCTTTCCATCTTTGGCTGAGTACTAATGATTCCCCAGCACTTCCAATAGAGACACACAGGAAGTTGCTCGATCTCTGGAAACCATGGGTAACTCCAATGTAGGCCATGAGGATATGGGTAGGGCACTGAAAGCAATTTCTATACCTGGGTATTAGATGATATTAGGAAACGATGTGGAAGAATGTCCCAATTCTCAAGAGATGCCATCAAACTAAATATAGGGGTTAAGTGTCATGATGATTACAACTAACTTTCAAATGAGTCAGCAAAAACAGGACTAAGGATCTGGCTCAGTGGGAGGGTGTGTGTTTGCCATGTGCAGGACTTTGGGTACAATCTCCAGCAACACAAAAGACAAATCAACAGACAGAATAAACAAAGTAAATGTTAGCTGATGTTTAGTGCATACAGCTAGGGCTAGAAAGATCTTCACTGGGCTATCCTTTCGGCTTCTGTATATGTTTGAGTACTGGAATGTTGACACAGTGTATTGAGCAAGCATTTATTGAATACCTAATGTATACTAAGTATTTGGAATGCCAGTTCCATCCAAACCAATTATGATGGCTCTGTCCTGAATTAGGGAAAGATGCCTTCTGAGTCTCTATGGAAAACTGTTGATGTAATTCAACAAACCCCAGGCTTCACAATATTAAGCGGGTACCCTGGGGGATGCTCAGGGAACAAGACAGCTCCCAAGGTGGGAGTTAAAAGTAAGCAGTCTTGTTTTTAACTTTAACCCAACTGCAAGGTGGAAATGACTAGGCCTTCCAGAAAAATTAATAAGGAATCTTGTGAGCCCCACAGAGGGCTTTTGGGTAATAAGAAAGGATTTCCAACAAGAATATGGCTGCATGGTGGTGCTCCATTTGGAAGTGATGTGATTGATTGCCCAAAGTCATATAAATTACTGAAACAGTTCCTTCTCCTGTATCTGAGGGATAAGGAAAATCATCTTCCTGCTAGCAGGTAAGTCCAGCAGTTAACCTAAGCCTTAGGAGTATGCCTGGCTGGATATTAGTAGAGTTTAGGGTTTGGGTAGGGACAAGTAGCATGCACGGGACCCTGGATTTCATTACAAGCACTAAAAAATATAATTTGTTACTCCACAACTTTCACAAGTAGCTTGGGCCCAGAGGAGGGGCAGCCTTAGTTTGTAAGTTCTCAGAATAGTGACCCATCTGTTCCAAATTCCCAAGACTCAAGCTTTTCTGGAAAGGTACCAGAGAAGGAATAAAGGACCAGGAAGTTGTGGTTTTCTGTTTTGTTTTGTTTTTTTCGAGACAGGGTTTCTCTGTATAGTCCTGGCTGTCCTGGAGCTCACTCTGTAGACCAGGCTGGCCTCGAACTCAGAAATCCACCTGCCTCTGCTTCCCAAGTGCTGGGATTAAAGGCGTGAGCCACCACTGCCCGGCGTGGTTTTCTGATTAAGACAAGTATGAGAATTATGGGATTGGAGTGGTCAGAAGTATGGCTTATCCGTAGTAAAGCATGCACTTAGCACATACACCACATCACACTCACATGAACAAATACATCACACCCCCACTCACATATACACACTCACACACACACTCAGGGACATATCTAGGTACTGAAAATATCTTGATATCATCAGCTCTGAAGAGACTCAGGAGTTTTTTTTTTTTTTTAACAAGGCTCTCAGGTGGCTCTACTAAAGCAGCTTAGTGGCTTTTGAATCTCGACTATGGAACTAGGTCTGGATCACGGAGATGAAGTAAAAACCCTTACCAAAGGGAAAGATCTAGCACTGCATGTCAGCCACTCAAAGGCACGAGCTGAAGGAAGGAAGGAAGAGACAGCAGGATATTTCATTTTAGCACAAATTTGAGATGCTTGTTAGGTGCCCAGCCCAGGAAGGGACTATGTACCTTGGGCTGTACTGTATATACACAACAGGGTCACAGGCCAGGAAGGCTGCCCAGACAAATCACTGGAATGCCACTGAAGGTTGTAGAATGAAAGAAAATCGAGGACTCGGGCTGTCACACCCTAGTGATCTCAGAGCAGCTTTGGACCACGGTAGACACCCAGTGTGTTGTTTCTTCCTCCCAGAATCCACCAGGGCCCGCTAACCCGCTTTAAGTAATTCATGGGAGTGATGATGTACACCTATGATCCCAGCTACTCCAGGCAGAGGCAGGAGAATTGCAAGTTTGAGGCCAGCCTGGATGGCATGGTGAGTTTAAGGCCATCCTTGAATGCTTAAGCAACTTAGCAAAGCCCTGTCTGAAAATGAAAGTGAGGGCTGGCTGAGATGCAGGTCAATAGGAGAGTGTTTACCTCAAAAGGCCTGGTTCAATCCCCTGTTTCAAAAAAGTCATGAGGCCTCCAGAATTTCTAGCTTAAGCAACTTCCCACTCCCTGTTATTAGAATTGCTCACCACCAAAAACTTTAGCCCTGGAATCAAGACCTGAATTGCCACAGAACTGTTGCTCAGTGCTGTTAGAGAATATGCTTAGCCTTTGGGAGGCCCTTGCTTCATGCCCTAGGACTAACAACAAACAAAGCATAAAACGGGAATGAGGCTAGCGGGATGTTCAGTTTCTAAAAGCATTTGTTGCTCTTTCAGAAGACCAGAATTCAGTACATAGCATCCACGTGCTGGCTTATAATTGTCTATAATTTCAGTTCTAATGAATTCAGTGCCCTCTTTTGGCCTCCGTAAACACCAGGCATGTAAATGGTACACACACATTCATGAAGGCAAAACACTCACACACATAAAATAAAAGTAAATGAATCTTTAAGCTCCACCCCCAAATCCCCATCTTGGGTTTCCAGATTTAGCAAGAGAAAATATAGAACCTCCCCCACCCCATACACACACACTGAATTTAAATTTTAGGTAAATAATACTTTTTAAATGGAGATATGTCCAGTACAGTGATGAATGTAGTAGTTCATGAGAAAGTCAACACTTGGTTATATATACACCAATACTTTAAAAAAAAAAATCATTGTTTCTCCAAAATGCAAATGTAGCTAGGCTTCTTAATGTAACTTCTTGAACTACTACAAAAAGAACCCAGAACATTGTGAAAGCTGCCAAATCTGCATGGTGTGTTCGTGTGTGTGTGTGTGTGTGTGTGTGTGTGTGTGTATGAGAGTCTCTCCTTTCTTAAAGCTTAAAGCTTTATTTACTTTTATTTTATGTGTATGAGTGTTTTGCCTTCATGTATGTATATGTCTCTTTCTGTGTGTATGAGTGTTAGGGGTTGGTCTGGTACTGTTTGCTATGTATTAAGATGCTAAATACTGGCCCCCAAGATCTGGCTGCAGTCCAGACAAACACATTCTCACATACACCAAATGATGTTGTTTAAACTTTGTTCATTTTTATTCTCTGACTGGTTAAATAAAAGTGTGAAGTAGAAACTTAAGGGTTCAGCCAGGCGGTGGTGGTGCACGCCTTTAATCCCAGCACTTGGGAGGCAGAGGCAGGTGGATTTCTGAGTTCGAGGCCAGCCTGGTCTACAAAGTGAGTTCCAGGACAGCCTGGGCTATACAGAGAAACCCTGTCTCCAAAAACCAAAAAAAAAAAAAAAAAAAAAAAAAAAAAAAAAAAAAAAAACTTAAGGGTTCTTTGGAGATTCAGTTGTATTGGATAGTGTTTGCTGGGGTAAACACTCCAAGGAGTGTTTTCCTGAAGTGGACACAGATGAAAGGCTAAAGCAGACTCATGAAGAAACATTTTGTTGAAGCAGATACAAGTGAAAGGATGCTTCGCTAATGACATGTATATATTGGTCCTGTAGTTGAGCTCCATTTGTCGGGACTCCATAGAGGGAAACTCACCAAAAAACTTCTGGTGGTGTGCCTCGGTTTCCACTTCCGAGGACTCCAGCTGATTGGCAGAGTGATGTCAGCTGAGGTAAGATATGTGCTGAGGCTGAGCTTGGCTTGCTTATAAAGCTAGCTGTACAACACTTGTTGATCTCGAGCCTTCCTTGATCTTCACTTTGATGAGAGGCACAGCAGAGAACTCCTGGCATTTCTGCTGATTTCTCTTATTAACTTGTTTCTAAGCTGAGGCTTGGCTGTCTCTGCTAGGAATGCTACCACTGCTGATTTGTGTTTACAATCCTAACTCTACTGAATTGGACTGCTGGTATATTCCATAAAATGTTTGTGACTGGATCAAGCGGCTGCTACAGACCTGTGAACTAAACTACCAATTTCCTGATAGCACAGATGGGAGTTACTCCAAAGAACCATTTCTAAACAGCTCCACTTCCCCTGTATCCTGTCTTTTCCACTACCTCTGGTGGGTGATGGGCTAAAAGAGAGGTTAAAACATTTAAGAACCATCATTAAAAATAAAATTAAAATTACAAAAGTGGCTGATAGCCACTTACTGGGGAGAATAGAGGTAGGTAGTACTTCAGTTCTGAGAAAGGGGGGAGGGGAGAAGAAGATGGAGAGAGCAGGTCTCCATCAGATGGGATGAACCAGGATCATGTGACTGAGAGAACAGACAGCTGGGAAATAGCCAGTTTAGCATAGAAAAATAGATTAGAGGTATTCACCCAGTCATTGTGCTAAAGCTGATTAAATAAGTTGATAAGACTCTGCCTTGATTATTAGGGGGCTAGCTGGGTCACAATAATAACTAATAGTTATTAAGTAACTAACAACAACGTGTGTGTGTGTGTGTGTGTGTGTGTGTGTGTGTGTGTGTGAGGGTGTAGTGTGTATATTTTCCTAGGGACATGGTCTTTCATCCTGGGATGAACAGATTCAGATGTCATCTTACCTTCCAGTCTACCTAAACCAAAACCAAAATCAATTCCTCCCATCTTCCCACATTGCTCTCTTCCTCTTTCCTTCTATAAAGTTTGAATCTGAAGTGGGACTGAGAACCGACTTTTACTGGGTACCTGTTGCTTGCTGACCTATTTCCTTCCACGAGCTCTTTTGTTCAGTCTTTGCCTGCATTTAAAAGGCATCCATGGTAGTTACCCATTTCACAGATGAGGATACTAGGCTTAATGGGCCTTGGGTTAAAGATGACAAAACTAAGAAAGAGTGTGGCTCGGCATGCATAAAGTCCTGAGTTTTATCTCCAAAATAAAATAAAAAACAACAGCAAAACCAGGAAACAAAAATACTGATAACCCAGAAACCCAACTGTAAATGTCCCCAAGATACATGTGCCCTGAACCAAAAGTCTTCTGCCTCCAGTACATAGAATAGTAGTAACAGTGCCAGTCTGATTTTATCTTTCCCCCTCTGTGTGTGTGTGTCTGTGATATATGCTTGTGTGCATGCACATGTATATACATGCGTGGAGACGGTGTATCAATATCCAGTATCTTCCTTTGTCACACTTCACCTGCTATTTTGTTTTGTTTTTAAGATAAGGTCTCCCTATGAAACCACGGCTGGCCTAGAACTCACTGTGTAGACCAACCAGGCTGACCTCTAACTCATAAAGCCCCGCCTGAGTCTCACTCCCCAGTACTGGGATCAAATGCATGTTTCACTATGCCAAGTTTTACCCTTTTTTTTGAGTCATTATTTCCCACTGAATCTAGAACTCACAATTTTGGCTAGATTAGTTGGTCAACGAGCCCCCAGATATACCTGTCTCCCCACCCCACCCCACCCATCCGTTGGGTGACAGATGCACTCTGACACCTTTGGTTTTGACCTGGGCACTGGAATCTAGTCTTAGGTGTTCACAGTTGTGTATCAGGCGCTTCACCCACGATGCATCTCCCTGGCCCCTTTATCTTATTGGTGACACAGGATCTCACTACGTAGCTCAGACTGGCCTCAAACTCCAAACCTTCTCAGGGTTCCATACTCTTCCTCCATTGGCGGACACGGTTAAGAGCCAAAGTAGGTGACCTTTGCAAGTGACCACTAGAGGTCACTTCACACCCACAGTGTTTCTGGTGCTAGGGTTGAGATCCTCACAGGCCTGTTACCAACAGGACTGGCCTACTCTGATCAAGCAGGGAAGGGATGAGTGGGGAAGGAGATGGGAAAGGGAAGCTGGGAGCTTGGGGGGAAGAGGCTGGGATACAGAAAGAGCAATGCAGGATGAAGTGAGTCCCTTAGAAGGCGAGGACAACAGCCTCTATTATCAGTATGGATGGTTGAAATGGGAAGAGAGTTCTAAGACTTTCTCATCTAAAAGGGGTGGCATCCCCAAACAAGATGGCCCATCAACTGTCTCACCTGCAAAATTCACTTTCCTTCTCAGTGGTCTGGCCTGTGAACTGTCTAGCACAAGCTAACGGGACTCCAGCTCCAGGCACCATCATTTGCACAGGCCTCTTCTAAAGGCCCTGACCATTAATCACTAAATGTCTGGAATCTGGTACTCTTTTCCTTAAAGGGGCCTCTCCATATAAGCATCAAACCCACGGGTCCTGGCTTTAGCCCCCACTGGCTCAGTTCAGAAGGTTTAAAGGAAGAGGAAAAGGAGGCCAGGGGTTCCAAAGGAAAGTACCCGCCCCAAGACAAACCAGGGAGGGGCTTCCTGTAGGAGTAGGAAGGTTCATTCAAGACCCCAGCAGCTACTTAATTTCCAAGGGGTGATGAACTATGGGGTCATCAGAGGTGAGGGAGTCCTCCTCCTGCTGGCCTGAAGGTTCCTCTGGCTGGCAGTAGTTTGCCTGAATCTTTACAGACAGGCCTACCATATCCTGTTAGCTGCTTTCTGAATAAACAATAGTCTTGCCAACCATTGTGTTGATTTTGAAAGAAGGTGGGGGAAAAAACCTCCAGAAGGAAAGTTATAGAATCCCTGAGCTGTGAACTTTGCAAAGGGATAAATGATAAAGGTACCAGGAAACCACCTGTTGGCAGTTCCGGAATACCCGCTGTATCTATCAGTCCTTGGTTAGCCTCCATCCACCTTTCCCTACACCTGAGGACCACAAACGGTCCCAAATCCCATCCCACAGGATTTGAGATCTGGGTTCAAGAGCTTAACTGCCTTGCTAATAATCTCCTTTTGCAAGTCATTTTAGAATTTGTTATGCTGTGCAATGGGCAAAATGGACCTGGTTCTGTGAGGAGTTTGCAGAAAATAGGACATTATGGGAGAGGAGAAGCGATGACATTCCCATATAATAGCTGGGATGCTGTCTCACTTGACTCTGGTGTTTCCCTGAGCCAAGGAGGGAGTGAAAGAGAAAAGAAGGGAGATCAAAGGAGGAGAGGGTCCAGGGGTTTATAAAAGGCTAGTCCAGAGTCCACTAACTGGTCTGTCAGCTTTGGAGACTCCACCCCTCCTAACAGGGTGCTCTCTGCTACTGCTTCAATAAACACCTGTCTCACCTCTCCTGTGTCTTTATTTCCTTTGTCCCTGGGCCTTTAACACTTTATTTACCTCTGGAGAGATCTAGGATATCTGGCAAGGCAGCCATGGCTCTTGGTACAGTTCCATAACAAGATGGACAATTCTGCTTGGGAGCTGTGATAGGTTCTGGGATCAAAGTTCAGGCAATATCCACAAGGCTAGGGGCAGATCACATGAGAAACCTAGGGGTTCTTTAGTTTTTAAATGAACCACAGTACTGGGACCCAGCTGGTCCCAGTAGCTGACAGGCACTGTTGAGAACTGACTGCTTCTCCCTCAACTCCACACCCAGTGACTTCAGTCTGGTACTTGAAATTGGCCAAGGTGAAAGTACTTATTTTGTTTTGTTTTTCTTTTTTTCTTTTCTTTTCTTTTTGTTTTGTTTTGTTTTGTTTTGTTTTTTTTTTGTTTTTCGAGATAGGGTTTCTCTGTGTATCTCTGGCTGTTCTGGAACTCACTCTGTAGACCAGGCTGACCTCAAACTCAGAAATCCACCTGCCTCTGCCTCCCAAGTGCTGGGATTAAAGGCGTGTGCCACCACCACCCGGCTATAAATGAAAGTATTTATAAAATTGAAACTGGCAGCCACTACAAATCCAGGCCCTCCTCTCCAGAACTGTCAGACATTTACCAGAGCATCAGTGTGCCACCTCTAGCACACATACCACCCAAACTGCCAGCAGTCTCTGCATTTGTCTATGCATGGGCACACAGAGGAGCACCCACATGTGTTCCCCATTACAGTCAGCAATCTTCCTTTTTCTGTTATGCAGACATTTTAAGTGTTTTCCTACTTATTACATCCCAATCTCAGACAGTTATCTAATTTCTTTCTTTTATAATCCAGAATTGCCCTTGTATCATCCTTTTGGAGGCCCCCCTTGCCCTAGGGACCACATGCCCTACGTGCGAAATCTGTGGCAATGATCCAGTCAGGATAGCAAATTACCCCGTGTCTCCACAAGTGAGTAATGTAGAGACCATCAACAACTAACTGCACAGTATCATTCAAATGGAAACTGGGTCATGATTTGCTGTCTGTGCTCCTTTGCAATGGTAGAGACTGCTCCATTGGCCTCACCCTTGATTGGCACATCATCTACCAAGCTCCACCCAATGTCCTGACTAGTGTTCTTCCAAAGAGCTTGAAGTCCTTGCAGAGTTCCCACAATGAACATCCTGTCCCTCTAGGACACCAAGGAATTTTGCATGAGCATCTTTGAGTCAGATGGAGAAAGACAGGCAGAGAGAAGTCACCTGATTTGTTCAGGCCAGCCCCAATGATGGATAGATAACTTAGCATGAAGACCATTAGCTGCAAGATACAACATGGGAATATATACGGGAGGAAATGGCTACCCACATGCCCACTTCCTGCCAAGTACTCCAATAATACTTAATTTGAGGTACTGGAGGTATTTATTGGTAGAATACTTGGCTAGCATATGCAAATACCTAGGTTCAGTCGTCACATACACACACACACACACACACACACACACACACACCCCACAGGGGGATAGGGGAGCAGCACTGACTGTAAGGGTACACCTCTATAATCCCTACTGTATTTGGAGGTTTAGGCAAGAGGACCTTATGTTCAAGGCCAGCCTGAGTGACATAGTGACACCCTATATCAATAAACTAGAAAAACAAAATAAAACAAAATTCCAGCATACAGCTCAAAAAACAGTTAATGATTTAAAATTTTAAAACTTTAAGTCAAGTTGCACAGCAGGACTGACTTATAAGGAAAAACAACCCCCTGCCATGCTTCTGTCCATGGCTCCCCTCTTCTAAACCTGTCTGCCAAAGCATCTTTTTCTAAGACTCATAACTTTGCTCTAGTCATCACTATCTTCAAGGTGGATTACTGTAAAAATGAGTACAGTTGTTTCATTTGGTTTCTGTGGTGTATTTATGTCTAGAACAGTGGTTGGCACATGGTAAATAGCTGTTGAAACCACACTCTCTCCTCCTGTCTGTGCTGGGGTTTGAACCCAGCGCTCTAAAGCTATGCTTCCAACTCTAATCACTTTTTGACTCACTCATTGGCCTCCTGTTTTCTGAGATCCCATAGGGTAACCACATTTCCTTTAGGTCCCCAACTGCTTCAAGGTCCTGCCAAGGTTTATTAGTTCTCTGTGATGCTGTTTATACCTTTGTTTCTTCTACCACAACTACAGATGATGTCTCTGGAGTCTTACATTAAGATTTTTGATTTCTGAGCCAATCTGCCTGACTCAAGGGCCCAAGCCCGTTCACTCTATACTGAACATCCCCCAAGGATCACTTCTGGGCCAGAGTTCCTCTGCATAATTAGAGGAGACATTTTATAACAATGGCCAGGGGGAATGGAGTGTAGACTAGAGGCTTTTTTGGGCTGGCATCTCTCAAGAAAGAGCAGATGGAAGATAATGGACAGAGCCCTTGCTAGTTTATGAAATTAAGGTCAAATGTTAGGGTTGGGGCTGGAGTTCAGTGGGGGAGCATTTCCCTAGCATGCATGAGGTCCTGGGTTTCAGTTCTCAGTGCTGAATTAAGTAGAGTTCAGAGATGTCTGGAAAATGTATATGCCCTCAGCCCAGGGCCTGGAGACATAGCTTAGCAGTAGAGCATTGGCCTAGCATGTAGAAGGCCCTGTTTGTTTGTTTGTTTGTTTGTTTTAAAGGGTCAAGAAGATAGATGAGAGAGTAAAGGTGCCTGCAACCAAGACTGATGACTTGAGTTTGATCCCCAGGATTTACATGGTGGAAGTTAAGAACCAACTTCTCTGACACCTATTTTTCCACACAACACACATGCTACACACACACACACACACACACACACACACCACACAGAGTTTTTAAATGTAATTTAAAAAGCTCAGATTTTTGCTAACAGTCTCCTGTTACCCAAAGTGGTTTCCTATCTTTCTTACAAACCAGAACTTGCACTTTACAATAAAAATTCTTTGGACCTAAGAAACTGGTAGGCATCTTGCATTCACCTCTGCTATTGTTGAACCCTGCAAATGCCATCTACGAATGTTCTTGGCATGCCATGAAAAGAAGGTTGGGAGGCCAACGTAGCCCCGCATAAACCTGAATGTGTTTTACACCAAAGAAAATCCTGACTCATGGATCAGAGGAGAAAAGAAATTAGGCAGGGCCTTTGTTTTCCAAGAGCCCCTGGCTAGCACTGCATGTACAAAACAAACACTGTATTGGTGCCTTAATACAGACTTCTTGTTTGTATTCTTTCTCCGCCTACTTCCAGAAGTAGAAAAGCATCCCTTGTGTTTTATTTGTATTTCCTCATGCCTGGCCCCTCCCACTCTTTGTTCTTAAAGGTACATACTCCGTGGATCTCAGGCCTTTGGCCTTAGGCAGTGCTTAAAGGAGTAACAGCCTCCCAAGGGGCTCCACACATCAAAACTCTGAGGACTAGCCTTTGCCCTGTCTTTGACCCAACCTCATCAAAGGGCTCTCTAATGGGCCCCAATACTGTAAACAATGTTTACAACAGTGCTGGAAGGTATTGACCCCTCACTTGCTAAACTACTAGATTACATTCCTAAAGCCAGCTCCCAAGGTCTGTTCCCTTACTTGGTCACTTCCTTATGCCTGACTACAACACCAAGGTTCAATAATCAAAATTCATACTTTAGCTACACTGGCTAACAGGTCCAATTAGGACTTACCAACTCATCTGAACACAGACTTCCCCTTTTTCCTTCTTAAAACCCAACTCCTGAAGAAACCTGCTGCTGTCTTTGTCAGACCCAGAGGCAGACACCTACCAGCACCACCACCTACCCCTCTTGGATAATAAATATCCTTTGTGCTGAGAATTTCAAGTCTGGATGTGTTCTGCGCAGACTCAGGAGCCCCTTATTCATCACTGTGGCTCAGCAGCGGCATCCAGCTCTCTGCCCATTGCCCACACACAGCCATCTGCCCATCTTGAGTTTTTATCCATTGTCAGTGGGACCCTGTCGATGTTTTCTGTGCCTTTTGTGCAACATGTGGAGACAATACATCCACTAGAACACTGTAGGAAGCAGTAGGGCTGCTCATGCTATGACCTCACTAGATTTGAAGTGAATAAATTTAGCATTTGGATGTAAACAAAGAAAGCCAGACCATTAATTATTATTATATTCCATTGGGATGTAATTCAAAAATTATCTAAAAGTGGCTTTAGAAATGCAATTTCATTTTTAATTGCACACTTAACAAGTCTAGAGAAGGTAGCCTATGATATGGCAACTTGGTCCCTGCCACAGGAAGGAGGAACAGCAGGCTAAGATCTGACCCATTAAAAGAGCCGCACCACTAGACTAGTTTCCTTTTGTTTCTGTGCTAAAACATCACTTGGAGAAGGGAAGGATTTATTTGGCTTTCTCTCCTGGATCACAAATCCATCACTGAGGGACAGCAGGGCAAGAACTTGAAGCAGAAACAATAGATGGGTACTGCTTCCTGGCTAGCTCTCATAGATTCATGCTTAACTAGGTTTCTAGGGATGGTGCTGCCCACAGTGGGCTAGACCCTCCTTCATCAATTAATAATTAAGACAAGCCCTACAGATATGCCCACAGTTCTATCTGATATAGATGATTACTCAGTTGAGACTTTCAGGACTCTAGGCTGTGTCAAGCTGGCCAAGTGAACCAGAACATCAGCTGTGTAGCTTCACATTGGATTTTATACTTTCACTATCAAATATATTTTTATGCACTTACCCATTTGTAGGGCCAGGGGAGCCATGGAACTGTGGGAAACAGGCCTGGAGCAAGAGGAGGATTGAGGCATGTCCAAATCCCAGAAATCGTGTCCTGAGATCAACAGGAGTAGGATTGTCCTCATGTCCCACATACATACACCCATGCCCCCACCTTTGACGCACCAGAGGAGGTCATGTAGCCTGGTAGCCAAGTTCAACTTCTTTTCTCCTTATAAAGTCATGTCTAGCAGCACCTGGAATTCTCCCTTATGCAAATGAGGCATCCCTAACACCCTGGCCTGGACCAATGATATACACTCACCGCTCAAAGGTTAAATAGCCTTCCTGCCAATGAAATTAACTCCTCAGTGAACTCCTTGTCTCCTTGTCTGTCTCATGTCAAGCTCACTTGCCGGCCCCAACCCTCGGTCAAATAAGTTTTGATATAACCTATTTGTAATTGTTTTTGTCTATTTTCATCATCTCATAAAGTTTGTCGTGCCAGATGTGAGGAAGGCAAAACTTGAAGATATCCACTTGAGAGTAGAGAAATACAAATAGACACTAAGATTAGTGATGGGTGGGGAGAGATGGCTCATTGGCTAAGAGCAGTCACTGTTCCTTCAGAGGACCGGGATTCCATTCCCAGCACCCTCATGGCAGCTGAAAACCATCTGTAAGGCCAGTCCCTGGGGATCCAATGCCCTCTTCTAGCCTCCACAGGCACTGCACACACAAGGTGCACTGACGTATATGCAGGTAAAACACTCATACATAAAAATTTAAAAGGAACACCAATGATTGCTCTGTGTGGTAGTGCATACCTTTAGTCCTAGCACTCAGGAAGCAAAGTCTGTGAGTTCAAGGCCAGACTGGTCAACATAGCCAAAACAAAAAGAAATGAAAAAGAATTCCAATGACTGAAAACTATACATCATAGCATTTTAAATTTTATTTCATTATTTTGAGGTCCTGGGGATTGAACCTAGGCCTTCACATATGCTAAGCCAGTGTTCTTCTACTCGGCTATATCTCCCCTCTCCCAACAAACACATTTTTCATTTTATTTCTTGGTTTTTGAAACAGAGTCTCAGGTAGCCCAGGCTGGCTTCAGCATTGTTATGTAATCAAAGGTGAACTTGAACTCCAAATCTTCCAGCCTCCAACTCGTCAGTGCTACATTACAGGCCTGAACCACGACATCCAGTCTCACCTTTTGTTTTGGCACAGGCTCATGATAAATTGCCAGCCTTAAACACTGCCGTAACCTAAGAAAACTTCTTTAACTTGTGGTCCTCTTGCCTCAGGCTTCCAGATAGGCCATGATGTCAGGCCTGGCTTACTTTCTTCCATTATTTAAATAGAATTTGTGCTGATGCCCTGATAGCTAACAGGTCTCTCTATAGAAAGTCTAGTTGCACTTCCAGGTATGCATATGATTCACAGATATACATGCAGGCAAAACACCCATGCAGGCAAAACACCCATACACATACATTTTTTTAATATATATATTTAAAAATATGGTAGCCGGGCGGTGGTGGCGCATGCCTTTAATCCCAGCACTTGGAAGGCAGAGGCAGGCAGATTTCTGAGTTCGAGGCCAGCCTGGTCTACAGAGTGAGCTCCAGGACAGCCAGGGCTACACAGAGAAACCCTGTCTTGAAAAACCAAAAAAAAAAAAAAAAAAATGGTGAAGATTCCATAGGTATTGTTTCTCACAAAACAATTACTATAAATAAAAAGTCCCTTCTCCCAGAGCACAAGACAGCAATGATAAAATGAAAAAAAAAAATGTTCTTGCAGGATTTTCCACACATGGGTTGCACACACTTGCCAGATGATGGTCACTACTCAGCACCAGTCTGTGGTAAGAAACATCTCTAGAACACACACATACTAGTAATTACTTTTCTGCGATACTGTGAAATATCTATGTGGTTTTCCTCTGTCTGCTGATATAGCAGTTCCTAAAATTTTTGGAATCTTCAAAGTGATGAGCTTCTTATATGTTAATGAGATGATGGTAGTTGTCAGCCTCTAGATTCTTGCAGGATGATAGCTGGTCTGGACCCAGGTGTGACTAGAAGGCTGGGACTTCTAGTCTCGTAAGAGCCCCCTTCTCAATCGATATTCAGGGGACTAGGACAGTGGCTGGAAGTTAAGTTGATCATTAATTCTACTGGCCTTGTATAGATGTCTCTGAGGTATGCCGGTTGGTGTCCAGCTGTGGTTCCAATTCCTCCATTTCCTTCCCCTCAGGGTGTCCGGACACAGCTGCACACCGAGCTGAAAAGATGAAGTGGAGTATGGAATCCGAGGGATCTATAGGATCCCAGTCCAGCTGGGAGTGAATGCAGGGGCAATGGGGTGGTGGTGGACAAGGCCTTCTCTGAGGATCTTAGTGTACAGCTCTTTTAGACAAAAGCCTTCTCAGATGATCTTCAATGAAACACCTCTCTGAAACAATCTTAGCTTGTGCATATACCTTTATTCGGGGTGAATCAGGGGCTATATATATTGGGATGAGGTTCTGAGGTTTAAGGTGATACTCATTGCATGGAGAGGCATTCTAGGAAGTTGAACCTGTAATTTCACTAAGGATTACATGACATTCCTCAGGTAGAAGGTTAGGATAGGGCTCCCTAGACTGGGCAGAGAAAAGGAAGACTCTACTATGAAAAGGGAGTCCTCCATTTTGTGCCAAGCTCAGGAAAGCTATTCTGACATGGTAGACAACAACCTTAGCTGTGAGGTACAACATGCCTCCATAACCCCCACCCCCAGAGGACAGGGTTTGGAGAACTTCCAAGTGGCTGACCAACATGGAGATTCTGAGGGGTGGAGAGGGTAATGGAGGCTCTGCATCCCTTCCTCTGTGCTTTAACTGCCATTTTAATGTGATGTTATTTAGCAGGAACCTTGGTTTCTTCACTTTTGTTTTGCTTTATGGTGCTGGAGATTGAACCCAAACCTAGGGCAGCGCTGTACCACTGAGTGACACCAGCAGCCTTTCTAATATTCTTTACTGGTGTCCTATTATTTACTTATTTGCACACACATGTTTGGATGTGTGCCCAAATGGTCAGAGAGGACCATTTGCTGGAGTTGGTTCTCTCCTACTATGTGAGTCCTTAGGACTGAACTCAGCTTGTGTGTCTTGGCAGACAGTGCCTTACCTCTATGCAGGGGACTAGGACAAGCCACTTTAATGACCCCTTCATTTTTATTTGTATGCATTTTTTTTGTTTTAAGTATTTATTTTTATTATTTTTAAATTATGTGGACACACATGTGTGTGTGTGTGTATGGATATATGCATGTGGGTGCATGTCCTCTTGGAGGCCAGGATCCCTTGGAGCTGGAGTTACAGGCAGTTGTGAGTTGCCTTGTGGGTGCTGAGAACCAAACCTTGGTCCTCTGTAAGAGTGACGAGTGTTTTTAACCAGCAAGCCATTGCCCCCATCCCTATTCATTTGTTCTTGAGGCAGACTCTCATTCTGTAACCCAGACTGGCATGGAACTCATTATGTAGCCCAAGTCAACTTCCAGCTCACGGCAGTGTTCCTGCCTCCCAAGCGCTGGGATCATGAGCATTAGCCAACACATCAAGGTGTCTGATAGGTTCTTTTGTAATGAACCAGTAATCCTAAACGTTCCTCTGAGTTCTATGAACCACTCAGCAGACTAACAGAAGTTGAGAACCCGGTTGTAGGAACCCTGGCTTAAAGTCTGTAAGTCAAAAGCACAAAGGAAACAGCCTTAGGCACAGCTAGGCTCTGAACTAGGTGAGGATAGCAGTCTAGGGAACTGAGCCTGTGATTGGACCAGAGTCAGGATGCAACAGAACCAAAGGATAACTGTTGCAGACAGGATTGCTTGCTTAGTGCCTGTGGGGGAAAACCCCAACATTTGGTCACCAAAGTCTTTCTTCCTGTGGTTCTTGTGTAAGAGTAGAGGAACTGGGTTTGTTTACGCCTATAAATTGTCCTGGGCTTTCACTTTGTGTGCTGTTTAACTTGTGCAACAGTTTAGCCCGTCACAAAAGACTTCTGTTTGCTCTCTTATCACACGTTAGTTCTGTCAACTTTGTAAACATTCATATGCCATTTTAACAATAGGCTGATTTGCAGTCTTGTTTGAGTGATGTTCCGATGATTGCTGTGTCTACTAAGTCCATTAGATATAAAAACTCATCCATTTGGAAAGTGAGATCTTGCTCTAGGAGGAAAAAAGCATTTCAACACTAGACTAGTCCCTGTGCTTTGTTTAAAGATGACAGTAAAACAAACAAACAAACCAAAAGAAACCAAAACAATAAAAAACACCCGTGAATGGCCTCTGGGGGTATAGCTCAGTAGAAAAACAAGTGCTTAGATCATGTGAGACCTGAGTTCTATCCTCAGCACAAAGATAAATAAGAAGCAAAGGAAAAGAAAGAGATGGGTAGCTTTATATTCATGCATAAATGAAAAATTAACAATATATTCAGAAAAGGGACAAGAAAATTGTGAATCCAGTGTATCTGTCAGCATTCTCCAGAGAAATGGAACCAATATTCTCAATATAGAACCAATAGACTCAATCTATGTACCTGTCAATCTGTCTGTCATGAGACTTCTAGGGATTGGCTCGTATCACCACAAAGGCCAAGGAGTCCCTACCTTGGCTACCTGTAAGCTGAAGCTCAGAAAACTGGTGCTGTGACTCATTCTGAGTCCAAAGGCCTGAAAAACAGAAGGAGCTTGGGTACAGACAAGGAGAAAGTGGATGGTACAGCTGGAACAGAGGAAGTGTGCTCTTTCCAGGCGGTCTTGTCCCCTCAGTGGGTTAGATAATGGTCACCTGGACTGTCAGAAACTGGCTGTTGGCAGCTCTTTTTTACTCAGTCTACTGATTGAAGCTGGTTGGCCAGCTAGCGGTTGGATGCGGTTTAAGTAGTCATGTGCAAAGAGGCAAAAAGAAGAACTTAACTAACCTGATGTCAAAGATTAAACTTGCCCCAAGGAACTTGATGCCCCTAATCAACAGGAGGTAGTCTGATGATATTGTCGCCTCTGTCCTTTTTTCTCTCCTACCTAGTGTTTAGGGAGTTCAAAGGATGGAAGAAGAGGGGTGGAGAAAAGTGAAAGAAAAAGGAACCCACAAAGTAGCCAAAAGTCCCACCTACCTGCCTTCTGGGATTAAGGGCATGTGGCACCCAGCCCAACTGACACTTTTTTTTAAGGGAAGGGGTTCTGGAGAGATAGCTCAGTGGTTAAGAGTACATATGGCTTCCGGAGGACTGTTCGAAACTTTGTCAGGTGCTTCACAGCCACCTGTAGCTCTAGCTGTTTTTTTTTTTTTCTTTTATGGATTTGTATGTATGTGGTATGTGATCTGTCTCCATCCTCACAGCCTTCTGTTGCAAGCACAAGGCCATTCCTGGATTTTTATGTAGGTTCTGGAATTCTAAAGCATTCTTATCACTGAGCCATGTTCCTCCCAACTCTATTGTTTTGTTTCTCATTTTGAGTCAAGGTTCCACCAGTTCAGGTTGGCCTTAGACATGCTACGTTGTTGCTGAGGAAGACCTTGAACTCCTGACCATTCTACTTCCCACAGCCTGTGATGATGGGTATGTGCAACTCTACTTGGATGCTTTTTGTTACTTGTGTTTCTGATGACATATCTAAGACGTTATTCCCTTATTCAACATCATAAAGATTATTCCTATGTTTTGTTCTGAGAGTTTTATGGTGTAAGAACCATGATACATTGGGTTGTATATACCATGAGATGGTGCAAATTCATTATTCCGGAAGTTACCATCTACTTGACAGAGCACCATTTGTTAAAAAGACAAGTCTTTCCCCTGGTCAGTGTTTCTCAACCTGCTTTGGGGAGTTAAAAGATCACTTCACAGGGATGGCATATCAGATTTTACATTATGGCTATTTATATATATTATATATAAACAAAATTATAAAGTAGCAATGAAAATAATTTATATGGTTGGGTGTGACCACACCAGGAGGAACTGTATTAAAAGGTCAGGGTTGAAGCATTAGAAAGGTTGGGAACCATTGCCCCTGGTGATTGTAACACCCTTGTTGAAAATCAGTTGACAGGAACTGAGAGGGCTTTCTGGATACCCAGTTCCATTCTGTTAATATCTAGTTTTATAATACTATCTTTTAAAATAATATCTCTCCTATAGGATTAATGTATCCCATGCTAACTGCAAACTTGCCGTGTGGCTGAGGGTGACCTTAAACCTCTGATTCTCCTGCTTCCACCTCCTGAACGATGGAACTAAATGCATGTACCGCCACACCTCGTTTATGGAGTTCTGGGGAATCAGACTCTCTTAGTTACCTAACCTTTCTAACAGGTTTCATAAATTTTTACATTTTCTAGATAGTTTTGGTTATTCTGAGTCTCACAATTCTCTATAAATGTTAGGAGCAACTCACCAATTTCTAAAAAGTACAAGAGGAATGTTGGCCTACTTTTTTTTTTTATAATTCTTTTATTTTTATTTTTTTTAAGATTTATTTACTTTATGTATATGAGTACATTGTAGCTGTCTTCAGATACACCAGGAGAGGGCATCGGATCCTGTTACAGATGGTTGTGAGCCACCATGTGGTTGCTGGGAATTGAACTCGGGACCTCTGGAAGAGCACTCAGTGCTCTTAACTGCTGAGCCATCTCTCCAGCCTCTGTTAGCTTACTTTTTTAAGGCTATTTTATTTGGTTCTATTATCTCCCACTCTTCCACATCCCCTCCACCCCAACACTAAGTAGGAGAGAAAAGTTAGAGGGAAAAGGAGGTGTAGCCCTGTTTAGACTACTTCCTACTGATTAGGGGAGTCGGGTTCCTTCAGGCAAGTCCAGTCTCCTGTCAGGGTATCTCCAACCAGCAATCGTCAATAGGAAAAGCAGCAGCAGAAACCAGCATTTGCTAGCATTTCCCAGTGGAGGAGCAGGAGGAGCAGCTGCCCCAGACCCTCTCAGAGCTCTTGCATTTATACCTCTCAAGAGTCCTCAGAATTCCAAACATAAACTATTGGCCACTGGCAAAAACCACATCCCTCCTGGAGCACAAGACAATCATAGTTATCGGCTTTGGGCAAACTGAAGCAGTCCCATATCCCAGACCTGGGATTAAAGCAAAAACGTATTCACATATCATAACTGGGTTGTTAAAAGGAACCGAAATTCTCACTACAGAGGCAAAAAAAGCTGCTGCTACTGCTGCTGAATTGTATTAGATACACAGAAATCTGGGGTTGTGTCATCCTAATGCTCTCTAGTCATCAGATCCACAGGCATGAAAAGCCTTTCTGTTTATTTGGTTCCCAGTTCCTTTCAATGAGGTCTCATAGCTTTTTAATGTAAACATCTTATACTGTTTTTGTTAAACTTATTTCTAAACATCTTATTTGTTTTGATGCCATTGTGAATG
Organism: Mastomys natalensis; assembly: GCA_021653895.1. Classification (NCBI taxonomy): domain Eukaryota; kingdom Metazoa; phylum Chordata; class Mammalia; order Rodentia; family Muridae; genus Mastomys; species Mastomys natalensis. Next base: position 1,859,148 of record JAJTUV010000251.1, on the reverse strand, counting down.
GCATGTTTTATTTCATTTTCCAATTATACATAATGAGAGCACAGAAATACATTGAAGCCAAGTGTGGTGGCATAGGCCTATAATCCTGTGGGGCACATGGACAGTGCCATCAGACAGGCATAAAAACTGGTGAGGTAGATCGTGCCCAAACAACTCCAGTAATCTTAGAGATCTGAGATGGCAGGAGTGGGGCTGCTCCCTCCATGCCTCTAATGCCTACAGCCATGACCCCCAATTGAGGTGACCACAGGCACTCAGTCCCAGTAGCACAGCACCTGGAATGCATCTCTATGCCCATGAGGCATCTCAATAGCCCTAGCCTTCAACCAATGACCTTCCCTTCCTGGATATGCTCCAGCCCTTCCTCCAAATTATATAACCCCTAGTTCACCCCAAATAAAGTGTAGGCCCATCCAACTCCACCCCCAAATAAGGCAATATGAACAAGTAAAGATCATCTCAGAGAGCTGCTTCATTAGAGATCGCCCCAGGGAAAGCCTTCAACTAAAAGAGCCACAACACTAACAACTCCTGAAGAAGGTCTTCTCTCTTCTCCCACCGTTCTCCCAACCTAACCAGAATCCTGCCTGTCCTGGACCTCTGCTTTCCCCTTCTGGCCTGGCGAGCAGTGGTTCTGAGAGAGATTTATTCTATGAGTTCTGTTACTCTAAGAACCCTGACTATACACCTGGTTTTTTTTCTTTCACATTATTATACTGTTTTGGGTTTTCGATCAAAAATTAATAATTTAAAAAAGAAAATCTTTCCAATTATCTCCAGTTTGGATCAGAGTTTGGGACTACTACAGATACAAAAGGAATTGACGGTACTACCACCGATTAAAAACTCTGAGCCTGGGGGTTGGAGAGATGGCTCTCAGCACTGGCTGTTCTTCCAGAGCTCTTGAGTTCAATTCCCAGCAACCACATCGTGGTTCACAACCATCTGTAAAGTGATCAGATGCCCTCTTTTGGTGTGTCTGAATATGGCTACAATGAACTTATATACATAAAATAAATAAATAATTCTTTAAAAAAAAACCTCTGAGCTCATTAAACCATTATTTTGACCCAATGTATCTTTCTTTTCATGTCCTAGAACCTGCTCTCATTAGGTATAGAAGAAAAGCATATAAAAACGTCCCACTTTTAGCTACGGGAAGACTGAAGCCCAGAGAGGCCTCCCTTGCAGAAGAGAAATAGGTCATTCTACTTGCCTAATGCATTTAGTAAGTGCACTTCTGGCTACCCTGTATCTAGATTCTAATGTGCGTGCCTTTTATTTGGCACCAGCTTCCCCAGCAATAGCTCTTGCAACCGGGGCTTCTCAGAAGACAGGAAATGAAGCAACTTGAGCTTAGGCAGCCAGAAGCCTCATCTGTGTGCTCAGGGCAAGGTAGCTTGAAAGGCTGATGAGGGGACTGGGGATGTGGCTTAGCGGGTAGACTGCTTATCTAGCATGTATAGGCCTTGGGTTTGATGCCTCGCACCACAAAAAAAGAAGTTGATAACAAGTGTGAAATCAAATGAATTTAAAAGCTGGTTCCAACATTCAACCATGAAACTCTGAAAGTCCACATGGTGACTAAGCTTTGCGTGCCTACTGGTAGCAGCAAGGACAAGGTGACTTGACATGACAAACTGAGGTGGTCTAGGAGGTCTCAGGTTCTATATATACAATCTATCTTCTATATCCTTGGAGTTGTTTTGAAATGCTTTCTGAAATTATAACAAATCTCTATGCTGGCACACCTAAAATTATGTATAAGGAAAGCAAGACAATTAATGTTCTATACTTTGTGTTTCTATATATGTGTATCAAACAGGACCTTAGATATATTTTAACGTTGTTCTTCCCCAGATAGTTATCTATAATATCAAGGAGAAAAAATATCTGGTAGGTTAAGATTTTTTTTTTTTTAAATTTAGAAAGAATCTCCTGTATCTTTGGCTGGATTTGAACTCCCTGTGAAGTAGAGGCTGACCTTGAACTTTGGATCCTCCTGCCTTGGCCTCTCTAGTGCTGGGGCTGCAGGTCTGTGCCACCATACCTGCTTCATGCAGGGAAGGACTCTTCTGACTGAGCTTCATTTTCATACCAAGTCATAATTTTAAAATTAATCATATAGTTTAAGAAAAAGGGAAAATAAAAAGCAGAAACAAAAAAAAATGCAGTGATAGAGATTGGACCCAGGGCCTCACAGACGCTAGTCAATACCCACTCAGCTCATAAAAACAAAACAAAGCACAAAACAAAACAACCTTTTTATGTTGCCTTCCAAGACTTCTCCTGCCCAGGCTCTGCCAATACCACCTTCATGCATGGACGCTCTCCTAGTCCGACTCAGACTCTGACGCTACTCTGAGCCACCATTACTGCTTCACCCCCCCCATCCCCCCCCCACAGGCTCCCATCTTCCTCCCTGGAGCATCCTTCCAGTGCAGGGATGGGGGCAGGCTCTGGTGCCCCCTCATGCTGAACCATTCCATTAAATGACTGTCTCCTTTCTCTCCCTAGCTTCCAAGGCTCCATACTGAGCCACATCACCACACAGAAATCCACCTCAGTTTGCTTAGCAGATAATCTTTCTTGTGTAACTCTGTGGATCCCAATTCATGTTATCTGCAATTGGTTTGCCCTATTTTTAGACTTACATGGTTTGAGATTTCATGAAGGGCTATATTTTCTGTATCCTTTAGTTTCATCCTGGGATTTCTTCATTAGCTAGACTTGAAAAAGTGTTTCAGTATAAACTTATACATGTTTGAAACTGATTTAAAAAAAAATGGCAGGGGCTTTAGAGAGATGGCTCAGCAGTTAAGAGCACTAACTGCTCTTCCAGAGGTCCTGAGTTCAATTCCCAGCAACCACATGGTGGCTCAGAACCATCTGTAATGGGATCCGATGTCCTTTTCTGGTGTGTCTGAAGACAGCTACAGTGTGATTATATATGTAAAATAAATAACTCTTTTTTAAAAAGTGTGTGTGTGTGCATGCGTGCACACGCGCACATGTGCACATTGGGTTTGTCAACAGAACCTTGGGCAGAGGAGTGGATGACTCTTATGTTTCCCTGTGGAAAGGGATTCGAGCAACACTTGGCATGTAGCTGCCAGAAACCAACAAAACTGAAGATGAGTTTAGGAAGGACACTGGTGTCCCCGATGTAGGAAATGATACAAACAACTGAAGGGACATTGTGTGAAGAGTGGATGGGGTAAATTTGAGGACATTTTGATATGGTAGTCTGTCCCTATAGGACTTGTAGAGGTAGTGGCAGGGGTCTAAAACATGCAGGGGACAGTGAGGCATTAAGTAAGGGATGATATAGGGACATAGGGCTGATGTCCTCAGTATTGGCCTTGGACTTAGCAGGTAATTGGATAAAAGAGAAGGAGAAATGGAGGTGTTGGTCTTCTATTTTTCATGGCTAAGGGGGCCAATAAGGGAAGGGTTCCAAAGGAGACCAATAATACAGAGTCTGTTCCGGGGCCACAAAGCATGGAATCCTTGGGACAAGGCAGAGAGAATAACCCAACAGTGACAGAAGACACACCTCAGGCCTGACCTTTAATGCAGAGAAAAGATCTATGGGGTAGCATGCTGATGGAGGCCTTGACGATGATCTGGTGCAGATCATGGTACCAGAACATCCGGCATCAGAGCTGTTGGAGTGAAGGAAAGCCTTTCTTATCTTTTTCGGTTTTGTTGAGACAGGGTTTCTTTGTGTAGCCCCAGCTGTTCTGAAACTTGCTCTGTAGACCAGGCTAGCCTTGAACCACCCAGCTAAACTTTTTAGATTTCTTAAAAATTATTTCATATATATGAGTGTTTTTGTCTGCGTGTATGTCTGTACATCACATGCATTCCTGATGCCCATGGAGGTGCCACGGTGCCACGGTGAACATCCATGCTGGTGATAGGGATTGAATTTGGGCCCTTTGCAAGAACAAGAGCTTTTAACCACTGAGCCAACCCTTCTGCACTCACTAAGACTTTCACAGAAGCCATGAAGGAGCCCTTCATGGTCTGGCTTTTGAGGCTGTGGGGCATGGAGACACATGGGATTAGTTTGCTGTTACAAAAGCAAGAGTTGAGGAATACAGCCGCATTTCCCTCCTTGAGACAAAGGTTACAAGGTAAACCCTGATGGATATCTCCAGCTGAGGTGCTCTTTAAATATCGGGGCCTCGAAAGCAATAGACAGGCAAACACTACTGAGGGAACTTGGTACGTAGGAATTGTTATCAGATGCCCAATTCACATGCCCAGACAAGATTGTGTTTATGGGAGACCTAAGAAAGAAACCAAGTTAGCAAGGACTTGAAATGGGTAAGGAACATGGATGGCGGTGCTAAGCCCCTTAGTAGGGCAGGATGTTTATGACGCAAGGTACATTTCCTTCTGGCAGAAGATTGTGCTAGGCTGGAGGTGGTTTGCCCAGCCAGGGTTTCCCCCAGCATCCACGATTGAATAGAGAGACAACAGCTGTGGCTACAGTCACGTGCCTACCCAGGGCCTTTTGGACCCAGGGAACCAGTGGGTGCCACAGGCGACAGCAAAGTCTAGTTCTTCCTGATCCTGGGAGGGCCCCAGCAGCTTGAGCCAGTCTCATTGAGTTCACCAGAGTAAGAGACATACAGGAAATTCCCACGGAAGAGCTCCAGGACAGAGATGTGAATGGCTTGGAGAGACTGGGGATTGTGGAGAGCTAAGTTAGCGGCTGCTCTCCGTGCAACTGTATCCAACACTGATCTGTGGAGGAATCAATGGATGTAAGTGGAAGGAATCTTTCCGTGCTATATTAGACGTCGCTGATGTTTGACTTCTGTATCTTTTTAGTTTCAGCCTTCTGTGATCACTTGACACTTGCTTGGAGCAGATAGCAATGGGCTTTCAGAGTGCTGGGTTATCTTTATAACCCACTCTTTATGATGTGATAGTGGGCTCAGGACCGCATCATTGTTCTACCCGTCCTCTGTATAGAGATTTCACCACACAGAGATACCATGATGCTAACCTTTCAGTGGGCATAGTGACTGTTTGCCTTCCCTCATGGGAGGAGGAATGGGATGAAGTGTCATGGGACCCTCAACTGAGTAACAGTGAAATAGAAGCCCATTTATTTTCCAAGAATTATAATAAACAATCCGTAGAATAAAATTTTGTTGTTGTTGTTGTTTGTCTTTGTTTTGTTTTTGAGACAGAGTTTCTCTGTGTAGCCCTCCATGTCTCAGAATTCACCCTGTAGACCAGGCTAGCCTCAGACTTAGATATCTGCCTATCTCTCTGCCTCCTTACTGCTTGGATTTAAAGGCTGTGCCACCATGCCCAGAGGAAGAGTCCATGTTTTAAGAAGTCAAATTTGTAGTTTCCCGTGATAGTGTGTTATCTTTATAGTATCGTGCTGTTTAGCAGACATCCGGTTTCTCTTTCTCAATCATTGGATGTTCCCAGAGGCACTTTGGTTCAACCTAGTTAAAGCAAAAGTCACTGCTTTTCCCCCTCCTGACTTTTCTGCCTCTCAGTCAAGTAGTTGCTCCTGCACCATTCCTTAGCTCAGTGTGTTACCAGTTGTCAATGCTTCTTTCTTCTCTTTACCACAACCCCTGGGACCTGTTCCTTCTCTGACATTACCCCAACTCAGCCTCTTCTTACTGGGGACATGGAACGCTGCTGCTGACGCAGTGTCTGGTTCCCATCCACACGTCCTCGTCCTCCTGTCTTTTCTCCTCTTTCATATAGAGTCCCAGAGCCATTCTGAGACTGAGGTCTTCAAATTCTCCTGGAAGCAAACTATTCATAAAACTGCTTGAGTATAAATCTCTAGCATATTTATATATTTTGTAGTCATGTTCCTGGATAACTAGACATATATTATAAAATAGATACAAATATACATTAGTATGAAATTTAAAGGAAATTAAATTTCCCTACCCCTAGTACTAGGGAGTAAACCCAAGGCCTCTAATAATTTAAGCTAGTATTCTATGACTGAACTATATACCCACTCTGGTTATTTATTTAAAATTTTGAGTTTTTAAAGGTCATAAGCTGTTTGTTTTTCTTACAGTTGAAAAGCATCTGCTATTTTCAAAACATAGTGGCTTACCAATTTGTGAGGCTTACCAAGTGTAATTCACATATACACTTCTAATTTCAGGTCATTTTTAAAAATGGGTTTTAACTGCCATTATAGCCCAAAAGGATATTCTTAATTACAATTGCCAAATGCACCCAAAGTGCATTATCAAATCCCAACCTTGTATTCCATACAACAGTTATGCAAGGTCTTACTGTACTCAGCCAACAGTAAGCACAGCATGTACACCTGTAATTCCAGAATAGAGGTGTGTTGTTCTGTTGCTTTGATTGGCAGTGCTGAATTGGAGCCTAGGCAAGCATTTGTTCGCTGAGTTACACCCTTAGCCCTTCCAGTTTTCAACTCACAGCAATGAAGAAAAAAAAAGAGGAGGATTAATTATGGTGTCATGGCAGCCGTGTTGACAGAAACATCCATTCCCAGAGGCAACTTCAGTTTCTGCAGCATAATACCCTAGTAAAACGGGCACCCCTCTTCCAAGCAAATCACAGAACTTTCTGTCTGATTCAGGTTTATGACATCATGTAGATAGCAATCCTCCCTGCTGCAAGGGTCCTCTTGTTCTTCGAGTTCTCAGAGCCTGCTGCTCTACCTTCCTCAGTAAGATCCCTTTAGTAAATTCTGTTTGTCCTTAAATAAACTTGGCTGGTGTCTGTTTCTTGTGGCTAAGAAAAGATTAACTTTGCATTTCCATTGTGACCGACACAGTAACATAGTGTTAGTTGTCATAAAATTGAACATCAACAACAAACCCTTAAAAGAATTCATACCTATATAGTGGTTTATTAAAACATCATAACTATATTAATATTGTACTTAATGGTGAAAGACTGAAGCCTTTTCCTTAGAAGAAGGAAGAAGGGCTCGCTTTGGCAGCTCATATACTAAAGTTGGAACAAGACAGAGATTATCATAGCCTCTGTGCAAGGATGACATGCAAGTTTGTGAAGCATTCCATATTTTAAAGCTAGGCATGGTGGCCTGCCCATCAGTCTGGATACCTAAATAAAGAAAAAGAAATGAATACAAGTCATCCAAATAAGAAAAAAAAAAAAGCTATAACTTCCTCTATTTGTAGATAACATGGTCTCATCTTTAAATAGACAAGCCCAAGGTATCCACTAAAAATCTAGAATAAGTTCAGCAAAGCTACACAAAACAAGAGATTCATTGGTTGTATTTTAAAAAGAATTCTTTTTTTTTTTTCAAACAGCATCTTGTTATGTAGCCCAGGCTAGCTTTGAATTCTCAATCCTCCTGCTTTGGCATCTAAAATGCTGGGATCATGTGGTCCCGTGTTCTGCTTCTCCTCTGTCAGGGTGCCCAGGCACCACTGTTACACTGGCTAGGAGAAGGCAGGGAGGATGGGGAATCCACAGTCTGAGTTTCCCCTCATGTATATATGATATTATTTATATATTATTTTACAATATATTTATATATAGTTGATATAATATTCTATATTATTATTTATATATGCTACATATTCATATACAGTATATATATAAATTCCATATATGTATGTATATGTATACATATATATACATCGATATATAGAATTTATTAGAATTATTTACAGGTTGTGGTCCAGCCAATCCAACAACGGCTGCCTATGAACAGATAGTCCAGGAATCCATCAGCTGTTCACTCAGTCCTTGAAGCTGGATGTTTCAGCCGTCTTTAGAATATTGTGGAATCTGAAGTAAAGCCGTAATGCCAGTGAAGGGATGGGCTTGCTAGAGAGGACAAAAGCAAGGTTTCTTTCTTCTATGTCCTTTCTATAGGCTTCCAGAAGAAGGTGTGGCTCAGATTAGAGGTGGTCTTCCCACCTAAAGATGCAGTTAGAAGTGACTCTCACTTCAAATGATTACATTAAGCAAAAATCCCTCACAGGTGTGTCCATCTTTTTGAATTTTAGTTATTCCAGATGTAGTCCAGTTGACAACCAAAATAGCTATTACACCAGGTGTGATCATTAGGAAAAGAGCTGAATTTATTTTGAGGCTATGTCCTCCATAAATTTTTAGTATAAAAGACCTTGAAACACAGGTGGTAGACATTTGTCAGGGTGCTTCTGGGTCCTCATGCAGCAAAGTCCAAAGTAGGTACCATCACCTTTGCCATGGGCAGCTGTGTTTTAGAACTTTTTCCAGTGTGGCAAAAACACATACAATTTAGACTTTACCTTTCCAACTATGTTTAAGTATATGGATTGGTGATGTTTTGTACAAACCTCCCTACCACTCACTTCCCAGATTCTTACCATACAAAATTGAAAGTTTATTCCTACTAAACAACTCCTCCCTCCTCCTGGCCTCCATCTCCAGACTCCCCACCTCTGTGAATTTAATTCCTCCAGATAGATGCCATGTTCTGGGATATGACTACATTATTTTACTTAGACTAAACACCCCCCAGGTTCATCCCTGTAGGAACATATGCTACAATTGTCTTCTCTTTTAGGGCTAATGCCTCACTGTTTGTATCTAACACATTGTGTTGTCCCTGTCTTTTTACTATTGGGTCAGATGCAGAGATATTACTTTTAAAACTGAACAATAATTTATATACAATCAAATGTATGGATTTCTTTCTTCTTGTTTTTAATTTTTTTGAGACAAGGTTTCAGGTAGCCAAGGCTGGACATGAGCTCCCAATCTTCCTGTCTCTAACTTCCCAGTGCGTATATTACAGGCCTGTGTTGCCATGCCCAACTAAAACGAACACAGGGACACTTTGATGAGCTTTGACAGATAGCACACATATATTGATCAATGTAACTGTCACCCAAATTACACTACAATATATCTAAATTATCCTGGGAAGCGTGTTGTGCCTCTTTTCAGTCAATATCCCCTCCTAAATAACCACTGCCCTGACTTTTTTTTTTTAAGAATATATATTTTTTTTTTTTATTTTACATGTGTTGAGTATTCTGTCATTGCCTTCAGAACACCAGAAGAGAGCATCGGATCCCATTACAAATGGTTGTGAGCCACCGTGTGGTTGCTGGGAATTGAACTCAGGACCTCTGGAAGAGCAGTCAGTGCTCTTTTTTTTTTTTTTTTTTTTCGAGACAGGGTTTCTTTGTGTAGTCCGGGCTGTCCTGGAACTCGCTTGGTAGACCAGGCTGGCCTCGAACTCAGAAATCGCCTGCCTCTGCCTCCCAAGTGCTGGGATTAAAGGCGTGCGCCACCACCGCCCGCTAGCCCCAGTGCTCTTAACCTCTGAGCCATCTCTCCAGCCCCGTCTCTGTTCTGACTTTTATACCTTGGATAAGTTATCTTGTTAACTTGATGCAAGTGGAATTACAACAGCATGTACATACTTGCTTGTGTCTGGCTTCTTGGATTCAGTTTAATGTTTTTTTAGATTCAGCTTCATGGTTATAATTCACTCTTCTTTGTTGTACACCATTTTACAAACTCAGTCTCATTGTGTTGGCTTCCAGGTGAAGAATATTACGAATAAACGTAAACGTATGCTTTACTACTGTGCTACATCTCCAAACATTCTTGTAGGTCTTTTTTTTTTTAGGTGTACTTATTTTATTTTTTAGGTATGAGTGTTGTGCCTCCATGCATGTATGTGCATTGTGTGTGTGCCTGGTGGCATGGGAGTTCAGAAGAGGGGCTAAAATAGTTTAAAAATATATATGTATATGCACATGCCCACAGAAATCAAAGGCATTGGATTCCCAAGAGTTGGAGTTACAGGTAGTTGTGAACTTGACATGGTTGCTGAGAACTGCACTTGAGACTTCTGCAATAGCACTATATACTCCAAATAGAAGTTCTGAGTAGTACATGCTACAACTATGAAGCCTTCTCTCCAGGCATCCCCTTTTTTGTGTGTAAGAGAGGATCTCAGATAGCCAAGGCTAGTGCTGAACTCACATGTAGTCAAGGATGATCTTGAACATCTGATCCTTGTGCTTCTACATCGTAGGTTCTAGGATTACCACCATTCAGCACCATGCCTGGATTTATGCAGTGTTGGGGCTCAAACCCAGGTTTCATGTATACTACACAAGCACTCTACCAATTGAATTACATTTTGTGATTCAACCTATGCTCACCTGACCTCTGATCATTTAATGTTCTCAAAACCTTTTCCATTCTTGAAACAACCACCAGACGTCTTAGAGCATCCTGATAAAGTAGTCCAATGATTTTTGTTAGTCAGTAAACCATCCCCTTTAGAAAAAGCAATTCCATCTTCTATTGCTACCTCTACTCATCAACAACCATGGTGGCTACCAAAATTGAGAAAGAGAAGAATAACATTTATGATTAGAAAAAAAGAGTCACCCAAATTTACAACTTGAAACAAGGGCATGATATGTTGCATAGGCTGGCCTTGAACTCTTGAGCCTTCTGTCTCAGCCTCCTGAGTGCCAGGTTTATAGGTGTGCACCATCATCCTCAGCTCCAGGAACTTTTTTAAAGGAAGGAAAATGTCTACACCCGGTCATCCCTTAAGGGAGAAACATAAGAGTGACAGGAATGTTCATCTTTAGTTAGTAAAATTTCAATTCATAGTGTAGAAGGAAGTTATTTTAATTTTAGCATATAGGTAAGAGTTCATGTCATTCTCAAAATAACATTTTATCAAGGTGTTTTTTTTTTTTTTTTTTTTTGGCTGAGAATAGATACCTTCATCTTCCTTTATAGTGTTTGTGGTAGACTGAATAGGTATGGCTCCCTTATATTCATGTGTTTAAATGCTTGGCCCACAGAAAGGGACAATATTAGGTGTGGCCTTGTTGGAGAAATTGTGTCACTGCTGGGGAAGACTTTGACATTTCCTATGCTCAACTCTGCCCAGTGTAGGGGTGGTTCTGATGCTTTGATCAGAAATTTGCATGTGACCACTGAAGGTCCTGTTCCCCAATTGGTTCTTGATTAATCAATAAAGATGCCAGCAGCTAATGGTTGGGCAGAAGTGGCAGGACTTTCACGTTCCCAAAGATGGGCTAGAAGCAGTAGGAGGAAAGGGAAGTCTCCATGCTTTGGAGGGAGACAGAGTCAGATGTGAGATCGCAGGTGGAGTGAACATTGGCCACTTCCCCAGGCGGGAGATTAGAAATGAAACTAAGCTGAGGGCAGATGTAGAGTATTGAGCAAGAAGGAAACTGGGCAACTAAACTAAGGGTGGATTTAGAGTGTTGAGCAAGGAGTAAAAGGCCTGCTAGAGGCAGGATGCTTAGAAAAGCCAGCCACTGAACTACATTAGCCGAGGGAGGCTTAGAAAAGCCCAGCTGCTGAGCCATAAGGCAGGTTAAAATTGAGCTAAGTGTGTGTGTGTGTGTGTGTGTGTGTCTTTCATCCACAGATCCAAGGGAACCAGGATGGTGGCTGGTAACATGGTCCACCCAGAGCTTAAAGCAGGGTAGTAGAAACTACATGCTTGCCAGGTGGTGGTGTCGCACGCCTTTAAGCCCAGCACTTGGGAGGCAGAGTCAGGCGGGTTTCTGAGTTTGAGGTCAGCCTGGTCTACAGAGTGAGTTCCAGGACAGCCAGGGCTACACAGAGAAACCCTGTCTCAAAAAACCAAAAAAAAAAAAAAAAAAAAAAAAAGAAAGAAAGAAAAAGAAAAAGAAACTACATGCTACATTCTATGCTCAAGCTCTGCCCAGTGTGGAATCCAGTCTTCTCCTAGCTGCCTTCAGATCAAGATGCAGAACTCTTGGTTCCTCCAGCACCATGTCTGCCTGTACAATGCCATCTTCCCACCATGATAATAATGGATGGAACTGCTGAAACTCTAAGCCAGCCCCAATTATTTGTTCTCCTTTTGTTCTAAGAGTTGCCTTGATCATGGCGTCTCTTCACAACAATGGAGCCCTAAGTCAATGAAAGCCTCCAAGGTTCTAATTAATCTGACCCGTGTGCTCTTCACTTCCATATGCCCAAATAGAGACCATGCTTAACCAAGATCTGTTGGGTTAGCTTCTCTGTGGAGAGGAGACCTTGCACAGTACATCTAAGGACCAAGAAAATGATAAGGACAAGGGATAGAGAGCATCCTGGGAAGCTACATTGGGGCCTTGGCTTTCAGTATCTCAGCTGCCTCTGGAAATTTGCTGCAATCTCTGCCAATCTTGTCTTATCTTTGGTTGCACCAGTTTTTGTGGGAAAGAACTCAGGCGGGGGCCAACGGCCCCAAGCCTCCTGAGTGGCGGCTGAAGAGGCCTGGTCTTGCACGTAGGATTTGGGCCGGTGGCTGAAGCGGCGGCCTGGGGTTGGAGCACTTCCCACCGCGTTGGTTCCCACATGGTTGAGACAGTCGCAGTCATAGAAGTAGGCCCATCAAGACTGGGCTTCCATGAAGTAGTTTTATTGACGAGAATGGTGAATCTGGTGCGCTCCCCCTCACCCCCCTGAAAAGCCAGGAGGAGTTTCCTTATATTGAGAATGGGCGGGACTAGGGAGGAGACTTAATTACCTACGTCCCCAGGCCTCATTAATATGCAAATCTCAGGGCAGAGGGCTCTTAGGCACGCCCCTCCCTTACCCGTGTCTTGTGTCTTACTTGACTTAAGATTACAGGTGAAATGGAGTGGGCCCCGGTTCTGGGAGCATGGCCACACCTACAATCTCAGGGTTCCAGGCCAATGGCAACCCTTCCATGGTTCAACAAGTTTTCCTAATTTTTTATCTGGATTCATCATCTATTCTTTCCTCTCTTTGAGGATTTCCCATGTATAATGAGCAATGAGGTAGTAATTACTCCCTATGAAGTACATTTGCAAGCCTCCGGCCCTGCTCTGGCTCTTGTGCTGGCATGCAGGAGCTGGGTAGTTGCTTTCTCTGGGTCTCTGTGCATCACTTTTCTCCCAGACCTGTGACAGAAGTGGCTGCAGATTGTTCCTATAAATAGCATCATTTTCTTCACCTACTGGTGCTTCAGCTTGTCCCCTTGAGACAGAGTCCAGCTGGCTGGATATGAATGTGCTTATGCCAGCTGGATCTCAGCAAGCATTTTCATCAACGTTGGAGGCTGCTGATATTATTGGCTGTGGGAAGGAATAGCGTTAGTAACTGAACTTTTTAATTAATTTATTTTTATATCTTGGTGTGTGTGTGTGTGTGGTTAAGGGCTTGTGAGTTTTTCTCTGGGCTGTAGATGCAACAGAACACAGTTCTGATTTCTTGTCATCTTTTTAGTTGGAAAATGTCTTTGATCCTGAGTATGCTTTATTATATCTGGGCAAGGAAAAAAAAAAAACACCACTTGGTACCATTTGAATTTGTTGCTACAATCTAGGGGCAGTCTCTGACAAACCTATAAAATAAATATAAGATACAACTGAAGCTCTAATGTAGTTGTACTGAATCCTAACAGCAAAGTCACATATAAGAGAGATCCATATCCACACCTATAAAAGCTGTAGAATCAAGCGTGGTGAATATTCACTGTAGTTACATCAGGAAATAAGCTTTGGGGCCAGTGAGATGGCTCAGTGGGTGAAGCCACCATGCCCTGCAGGGTCAACCATTTTAAAGCACACGATCAAACAGCATTCAGTACACTTACCACCAGCTCTACAGAGCTCTAGAAAGTTTTAGCATCCTAAAAGGAAAGCCCACTTAGTAGTTATTTTCAGTAGTTTCAGTTACCATAGCGAACTGTTGGGGGTTGGTTTGGTGTTGCTATGTATTTAAATGCTAAATTCTGTACCCCAAGATCTGGTTGCCCCACAAGAAGTAAATTCCCATGTATATCAGCCTTTGTTGTGTAAACCTTGCTCCCCAGTTTAAAACTATTGATTAAATAAAACTTGTAGCAGCCAATTACTGGGCAGACTAGAAGGAGGCAGGACTTGGGTGACCAGGCTGGCATTGCAGGTAGGGCCCAAGAGAGGAGGAGGAGGAGAGAAGGAGAGAAGGAGAAAAGGAGAGAAGGAAAGAAGGAGCATAGAGGAGGAGATGAGAGAACAGGAGGTCACCATTAGGTGTGAGCAGCAAGTACCAGAGTGAAATGGACTCTGAGGACAGGCTGGTAGAGCCAAAATAATCTGGGAAGACTCAAACAGCAAGTATTTGGGGAAGACAGCTGGGGAAGTAGCCAGTCTAGAAAATTAGATTAGTGCTAGCCCCCCAGTAATCGCACAAAAGCTAAACAAATAAATAAATCATAATCCAAGTCTCATTCCTTTGAAGCTAGACAGGGATAGAAATAATTAAAGTAATTAACATGTTTTAAATCACATGCCATTATGACAAATTTGTTGGAATCCTACACTGTCCTGATCCAACCAGCTTGAGACAGGAATTATCCTTTGTCCAGTTTCCACATTGTATGTTACCTACCTGTGAATCAATCGATGGCCACCAGGGTTATCAGATCTGCTGCTACAGTATCCCAGTGTTGGGTTCAAGTAACTTTTATTTAATAGTGGTCTCAGAGCATGAGAGTAGGGACACTAGGAAAATACTTTAGTGAGGGAAGGAAAACAAAAAGCATCCAAATGCTAGACTGGGGAGATGGTGCAGTGGATAAAGGGCTTGTCATGCAAACATGAGACCTTGAGTTCAGATCCCAACACCCATGCAAGAGCATACATCTACAGCAGTGTATATTTACAACTCCAGTGTTGGAAGAGGCTGAGGCAGGGGGATCCTGGATCTTATCTATGGTTTTAAGCACCTACCAAGAGACTTAGGATCTCTCTCTCGAGAATAAGGAAGACTACTGAACCATTAAGCTGTCAATCTCCACCTGCCATTGAACCTGGTTTGGTTTTTAATTACATTGGTTAATTCTAATGTATATATAACCAGGATGAGCACCAACACTTAGCAAAATTCTAGTCTTTTCTGAGGCTTTCTTCATAGAATTCTACCCTTTTTCTAGATGATAGGTAGCTGTAATGACTATTCCTGGTTGTCAACTTGACTATATCTGGAATAAACTACAATCCACAACTGGAAGACTCACCTATGATCCAAGTCTTGAGGCTGGGAGACACAAGTTTCTGACCTGGATCTTGGTATGGAGATCTTGAGGCATAGCGGCTATGAATCCCAGAAGACTAAGGCATGGAGATCTCTGAGATCAAGGTCAGCCTGGGACAAAACAAGTCCCAGATCCAGAAGTGATGGTACACACCTTTAATCTGGGTCACACCTTCTGCTGGAGACCTGCATAAGGGCATTGGAAGAAGGAAGATTTGTTCTTCTTCACCTGCTTGCATTTACTGGCCAGCACATTGTTAGATCTGCTAGCTTTGTGGGACTGAGCAACTACTAGATCCTTGAACTTCTCATTCACAGCTAACCATTGTTGGGGAGTTGGCCTGTAGACTGTAAGTCATCATAACAAATTCCCATGCTATATAGAGACTATCCATAAGTTCTATGACTCCAGAGAACCCTGACAAGTATCCAAGACAATAATCCACTTTAGAAATATCAGAGTTCTGCTTTTCTTGCCCCAGCCACACGAGTACCCATGGCAACCAAGCTCCTTCCCTTTTAGTACCCTCCTTGTTCTGTGCTCTCTCCCTGAAGTCTGCTTCCAGGGCTATAGCTCCTAAGCAGCCCATCAAATCCTCTCTTGGGTCAGAACCTCAAAGTCAAAGGACAGCATTCCTCAAAGCGTATCAGGAAGTATTTCTTCATCAGAAGCAGCTGGGACTACTTGCAGGCACCCCTCAAGAGCCAGCCTGTCTATGTGCAGGCTTGGGGGGAGGGCAGGAAGGATCCTGGGATCCTCACCTCCCTGCTGCTTCTCCTGCTCAGGTGTAATTCTGCCCCAGTCACTGTGGTCTAATGTCTCAAGGTGCTCGTATATTTTAAGTATGGAAGATTGCCTGTAAGAGGGATTCCATCTATGCCTCATTGGGGAAGTCATTAACCATACAGGGCTGAGGCTTTGGTGGTGTCGCTATTTTAAGGGTAACCCAGATATTGCCAGGAACTCCTCACCCATGCTTTATAAGTAAACCTATCTCATGGCAATAGACTGTGGGGAGGGGGAATCTTTATCCTTGTTTGTTGGTGGCGCCCTGTAAGAATAATAATAAGCTGTTTGTTTTGTTACATTTGTGTGAAAAGGTCACCCAACTCTACCCTATCCCTAAACTTCAGATGTCACATTCTCAAGCCTCCTGGAGTATTTGCTTTTTAAAGACTTTTTTTTTTTTAGATTGATTTATTTTATTTTATGTATGTGCATGTTTCACGCCCATGTATATGTGGGCATGTGCTTGCTTGTTGCCCTTGGAGACCAAGAGAGGATGTCAAATCCCTTGGAGCAGGAATTATTGGCAGTTGTGAGCTGCCATCTGGGTGCTGGGAATTGAACCTCAAGAATAGCAAATAGTTTAACTGCTGAGCTATCTGTCCAACTCATTTGCTTTTTGTTTGTTTTGTTTTTCAAGACAGGTTTTTTTTCTGTGTAATAGCCCTGGCTGTCCTGGAACTTACTTTGTACACCAGGCTGGCCTTGAACTCAGAGAGATCTGCCTGCCTTTACAGTGCTAGGATAAAAGATGTATGCCACAGAGCCTGGCTTTCATTTGCATTTTTTTTTAAATGAAGAAAAAGGGATTAGAATGCTGGAGTCTTTTTTCTAATCGTGCCTTTTAGGCACTAGACAGACTGGGGGAGGAAAGGGTGATTTTGGAAGCAAAGGATCCTGTCCTAGTAACTTGTTACTTTGAGTAATACAGATGAAAAAAACAAAAAAAAGGTGGTGTTTGAGGTTTCCAGAGAAGGTGACAGACATGATGCTTTTAGAACCTGTACACTCTCTCACCTGAAAGATGAGGATAATTCAGCCCTCCCAGGGGTTGTGTTTCAGTAAGTTGCTGCCCTAAGAAAGTTCTGGTTGAACATGCACTCCTTACCAGGATAATGGCTAGCTAAGGTTTGGCACTGATAGAGCAATTGCTTGGTATGAGCAGATTTGGCACTGTCCAAAGAAAAATAATAAGTAAAATTGGTTTCTCTCCGTAAGTGCCTGCAACCATCTGTGAAGAATTGTTCACTATTTACTTAGCCTGGAAAACACCACAAAACCGTATATATCTAGAGGTCCAAATTGTCCCTGAAGAGAAGGCTTCACAGAGAAAGGGGAAAGAACACTTTATGGCATGTGTTAATTAACTTTCTGTTGCTGTGACAAACAACTTAGGTTAAATCAGCCTAAAGGGAGGAAGGTTTGTTTTAATTTGGCTCACAGTTTCAGTCTCCTGTTGACCCAGCTCTTGCTCTGGGCCAGCAGCCATGGTGCAGTACGTGATAAGGGGAACATATGGCAGAGGTCATCTGTTCAGCTCTTGACTGCTAGGAAACAAGAGAGGAAGAGGCCAGTGTCTCCATATCCCTCTTCAAAGGCAAGGCCCCAGTGACCTAACTTTCTTCCACTAAGTCCCCCCTCCTAAAGATTCTGTCAGCTCCCAGCAGAGATTCAGCCTGGTGACCAAGCCTTAGCACATGGGATACTATTTATGACCTAAACCGTGACAACTCAAGAGTACATTCAGCTAAAAATAAACACAAAGAAGAGTAAAAAGACACTGACTCATTCATAGATTTGCCAGAATGTCGGCCAATCCACAGATTATACACAGATAAGAACCACTGAGTGGCGGAACTTAAGTAACTATAGTCACCGGGTGTCATCTGCTGCAGCTTGTCCTGCCATCACCTCTGGCTCTGGAAGCCAAGTGTCCTGTTTTCCATGTTGCCTCAGAAACAGTGTTTCTGCCTTCTCCATTCCACCCCAGGCTAGAATTAGCCACAGTCCCTGCTTCTTTGTGTCACCAGCTCCAATGTTAAACCTGTAAACTCCAGGTTCATCTGCTTGGTAAAATGTAGGCGATTCTGCCCTGAGCAGGCAGAGCAAACCTGGCCTTTTCAGCATGAGGAGTAGCAGAAGGTCCTGCCTAAGACTCCTAAGGGGGAGTGTTGCCCAGTGTGGGAGGGGCTCAAATGCTAAACAGCCAAGAACAGGACACATTTCCTTTCAAATTGCAAGATAAACTGTATAAAACGTATATTATAAACTAAATTGCTGTGCAGGCCTGGCTATTAACACTTTGTTGGTATTGTTGCTTACTTCCCTGCATTGTTCTACTTCTGTCCTGTATTCAGTCACATGACCTCCAATCCTCGAAAGGCACCCTGGTAGATATTACATGAGTAAGATGTTCTGCAGGTTGGTGTTTATGGGTGGTTTCCTCAAATTCTGTTCCCCACGGTTTTCTTGCCACACCCTTGATTTCCACTGTGGAAATGGCTTATGGGAATCAGACACCATCCCTGACCCCAGCAAAGACCTTAGGTCTTAAGCCTAGGTTACGTGTCTTCTCCCTGGCCACAGTGATTGCTTCATGGTAAGCATGAGACCCAAGTTTTTCCAACTTTCGTGAAACCAGATATTTGGCTACCCCAAGAGCATAATCTGTTTTTCTTGCCAGATGTGAATCAGAGGACACCAGTGGCTTTGGGAGCTCCCAGCAGCCTTCTTAGAATCACATGGGGAAGTCAGACTTAGATAAAGTAAACATTACAGAAGGCTAGGCCAAGGGGCAAAAATAAAAGGTCACTTGGATAAAGCAAAGCCTGAAACCATATTTCTCCTTTGGTTTCTCAGTTATATGAGCCAATAAATCCCATTTATTATTTAAGCAAGACTGAGTCAGGTTTTCTATTATGTACAAGTGAAAGTATCCAATACCTGCTTCCTTCCTTGCCTGTCTCACAGGGGCAGAACTGTCCCTCTGGTGTTGGCTTATAACCTTTCAGAAATATAGATTAAAATCACTATCCTGGTTTCATGATTCAGTAGCAGTGACCTATGGCCTGGAAACTAGTTCTAACTGACATTTAAAATAGGGATAGGCGTGTTGCTTATGGGCAGAGCATTTGACTAGCCTTGGCTTCCATCTCCAACACTGAAAAGAAAAGGCACCTTTTAAACAGAATAGTCCTACACATGGGCTATATAGTGGGTTCAAGGCCAACCTGGGCTATAGTGTGAGACCTCATCTCAAAGCAAAACAATTGAGGAAATAGGCCCACACAACCAAAACCAAATCTGAAATGTCAATAAACATATTTCATTTCCCTTTATCGTAGAAGGAGGAAGATGCAAAGGAATTAAGAAGCTGTCCAACAAGCCAGGCATGGTGGCATGTACCTTTAATCCTGGTACTTGGGAGGCAGAGGCAAGCAGATCTCTGTGAATTCAAGACCAGCCTAGTCTGTCTACAAAGCAAGTTCTAGGATAGCCCAAACTGTTACACAGAGAAGCCCTGTCTCAAAAACAAACAAACAAACAAAAAATGACTCTGTCAAACAAACAAAAAAAACCCCAAATAATTACATCAATGAAATATCGTCAAACAGAGCAAAACATATTCCAGTTTTTATTTTGTAAATGTATGCGTGTTTTGCCTATGCAATATCATGTACAGGCCTGGTGCCAGTGGAGACCAGAAGAGGGTGTTGGATCTTCTGGAAGTGGAGTTACAGGCAATTGTGAGCAGCCATGTGGTGATAGGAACCAAAGTCAGGTCCTTTGCAAGAACAGCCAGCGCTCAAACCCTCAGAACTATATCCCCAGCTCCACAGCTATCTAAATGTAGGTTCCTTAAGAGCATATCTTGAGATAGGAATGCCTGTAGGCTTGATTCACTGGGGGAGTGTCTTGAGGAGAAACCTATGAAGGCTTAAAGGGAGCAAATAAAGGGAGAAAGAGCTAAGCAGAGATAAACACACTCTAGTTACAATCTGATGCCATAAGAAAGCATTGTCCCACCCAGAGTTGGGGAGGTGAATTGTAACTTGGCAAAGAGTGGGCTGCAGACCGAAGCCGCGCCTGTCAGATCAGAGAAATCTTCCCACAAAAGGCGAAAGGCGTGGGTGGAACTAGGAAGTCCGTAATGACAACTGCTGCAGAGAACTGATGGGCCAAAGTCCTTCTTGAGGTGTCTCCTTATTAACCCTTTCCTTTCAGAAATAAAATCACTCCATTTTCCTCCTTGTAACACAGCAGGGAGTATATGAAAATTCTGGCTGGGCTGTGTGGTCTCATCATCTCTTCTGTCAGCTCCTCTAGTTCTTCTGCAGTCCTGAGTTAAGCCTTCAGGTCTCTTCCCCTACAGGCACTAGCCACATACAAGCTCACCTGCATATTGCATTTCATTTCTTTGTTAATGATCAGTGAACCTTAAAACGATTCATGGATTCTTTCTATAGTTCTCAGCGATGTGTGCCTCTGTTCCAGGCTTGCCTGCAACTGCCCTTCACTTTTTCCCACTGTGAATCACATATGTGTATAATGTGCGTATACTTCGTATGGAGCAAAATGCAATGAGCTTCATGTTGTTGTGACAGGAGCGTTGGAGGGGGTCCACAGGTGGGGCCAGCATCTGCATCTCCGCTGTGTGTCTTGTTGTATTCTTACCTGAGCCAGCTAGCGGCAACTTAAAAGGAGGACCCTTTCAGGGTTCCCCGCCAGCCTTTAGTGTTGCTGTGAGCATTGCTTGGGATAATTTACACAAAGAAACACATAAATATAAGAGAATGTTATTACACAGACTCTGATTGACACGATGATTTTTCTTTCTTATCCCAAATTTGCTCTCAGATAGGATGATCAGGAATTTGATGTTATTCTTGACTATTTATTGAGTATGAGGCCAGCCTGGGCTACATGAGACCCTATCTCACAAAACAAAACCAAAACAAAAGAAAATTCACTAGTAGCCTCTGCACTGCTAGATTCAATGGTTTAGTCCTGGTCGCACTTGCCCTTTGAGCAACATTAAATGCAATCCCTTCTTTATCCTTCAAATACATTGTTCTCCCATCCCTCTCTGTCCCACCCGTTCCCTCCCTCCCTCTCTTTTTCTCTCTTCCTTCCTCCCTCCCTCCCTCCCTTCCTTCCTTTCTTTTCTAAGACTGGCAAGCTAGCCCTGAACTCTTTTTTTTTTTTTTTTTTGGTTTTTCGAGTCAGGGTTTCTCTGTGTAGCCCTGGCTGTCCTGGAACTCACTCTGTAGACCAGGCTGGCCTCGAACTCAGAAATCCACCTGCCTCTGCCTCCCAAGTGCTGGGATTAAAGGCGTGCGCCACTACTGTCCAGCTGCCTGAACTCTTATATAGACCAGAATGGCCTCAATCTCTCTATCTGTCTGCCTTACTTCCCAGGTGCTGGGATTATAGCATCCACAACCATACCTGACAATGAAACACAGGCCTCACGTGGCTTCCAAGAACTCTGGCTCGCACGATCTTTCTCCCACTTACTGACCACTTGAAGGATTTTCTTCTTTCATTCTTCTGTTTCCCACCTGCACATATCATCCCACCTGCACATATCATCCCACCTGCACATTATCCACCTGCATATCCCACCTGCACATATCATCCCACATGCACATATCATCCCACATGCACATATCATCCCACATGCACATATCATCCCACATGCACATATCATCCCACATGCACATATCATCCCACATGCACATATCATCCCACATGCACGTATCATCCCACATGCACGTATCATCCCCTGCACTATCTCAATGCACTATCACCACATGCTCATCCACATGCACATATCATCCCACATGCACGTATCATCCCACATGACATCCCCAGCAGTATCAAAGGGCCCCAAGGGGACAGGGTCCAGGGTTCACATCAATGTTTCCAGCTTTCTTCCTTCTCTCTCACTCCTGTGGTGATCCTGCCTTACAGGTTAAATGTCTCCCTCCCTTGAATTCAAGCTGAGAGGTTCAGCAAGGATCTCTCCTAGGACCTCATATTTATATATCCAACTGCCTATTTCACTCCTTGCATGTCTAATAGGCACAACTACAAATGCAGCTTCAGCTGTTTCCCCCAAACTTGCCCTGCCTCAAATTTCCTCCTCCAGTAACTAGCACTTCTAGCTCACATTCTGGAGTTATCATTAATTCTTCTAGTTCTGTTACACTAACCTATCAAACACATCTTAACATTCTACCTCCAGGATATATTTAGAATACAATTACTTCTCAACACTTCCGCTTCTAACATGACCTGTTCCAAGCCATCCATTATCCATAGGCAGGGAC
This sequence comes from Mastomys natalensis, assembly GCA_021653895.1. Taxonomy (NCBI): domain Eukaryota; kingdom Metazoa; phylum Chordata; class Mammalia; order Rodentia; family Muridae; genus Mastomys; species Mastomys natalensis. The sequence continues at coordinate 1,836,966 of JAJTUV010000251.1, read as the reverse complement.
CCTGCACTGAATAAAAAAAAAAGGGGGGTGGGGGTGGGGGTGGGTGAGCTGAGCACTGGCATTCATCTCTGCTTCATGACTGGAACACAATGTTACCACTTCACTCACACTTGTCATATGCTGTCCCAACCATGATGGACCAAATCCCCCTTATACCATCAGCTCAAATAATCTGTTTTTTTCTTCAGCTGCTTCTGTCAAATATGTCACAGCAGGGAGAAGAATAACTAATACACTGTCTAAAACCCACTTATTTTGAATATTTGCTTTCCATCTGTTCATATTCATGCCTTATATGTTATATAAATTCTCTTAGAAGAAGGATCCCTTTTGTGGTGATGGTGATTCAGGGCCTCATGTATGCATGTAAGTAAGCCTGCTGTCAGTCAACTACAACCTCAGTCCAGATGCTTTTCTCTATTTTGTTTATTGCTGTCAATTATGTCTGACATATATAATACATACATAATAAATATTTGTTGAATAAATGAATGTTGTGTGCTCACATTTAAACTGAGAGTTCTTAGAGTTGCAAGTTTGATCGTGAAGAGAGCTGCAGGCATTGAGACAGGCGCTAGTGCTTCTCTTCAGTACCTTAGCCACATGCACTTAAACATCATCCAACCTGTTCAACTCACTTGAAGACAGACTTCGGGACACTGCTTCAGAAATTTTTCCCACTTCTTTCTAACACACACACACACACACACACACACACACACCAAATCTAGAACTCAGAAGTTAGAGGCAAGAAGATATAGGAGTTCAAGACCACACTCAGCCACATAGTGACTTGGAGACCAAACTAGGCTACAAGAGACTCTATCTCAAAAGAAAAAGCAAACAAATGAACATGCATACCCACTCTGGATTTCACACAAGCACCTCGAATCTGAAAGGTCTCAAGCCCAATCCCCAATTCCTTTCCCAACACCCAAGCTTCCCCCCACCCCAGCTTCTTTTCTTCTGAAGTCTTTTTCTCTGATACTGGCAAAGCTACCTACTCTGTCATCCTCACTGGTTTGTTCATCTCCATGTTTTCTTCCTTCCTCTGTTCTGATCCAGGCAATTGTTAAACCCTGTAAACCCAACCACCTAAACATCCTTCAAATACTTTCCTTCTTAAGATCTATTTATTTTATGTGCATGGGTGTTTTGCCTGTATGTATTTATGTGCACGTTTGCATGCAACACCGTTGGAGGCCAGAAGAGGGAGTCTGATCCCCTGGAACTGAGTCACAGACAGTAGTGAGCCACCTTGTCCATGCTGGGAATTGAACTTGGGTCCTCTGGAAGAACATCTATCTCTCTAGCCCCAAATCCTTTTGTCTTTTCCGAATTTAGCAAATCAGTTCCAAAAAAAAAAAAAAAAAAGATTTCATTAATTAATTAATTAACTTATTTATTTTTGGTTTTTCAAGACAGGGTTTCTCTGTATAGCCCTGGCTGTCCTGGAACTCACTCTGTAGACCAGGCTGGCCTCGAACTCAGAAATCCTCCTGCCTCTGCCTCACAAGTGCTGGGACTAAAGGCGTGCGCCACCACCACCCGGTGATTTAATTTATTTATAGAGTACACTGTTACTGTCTTCAGACATACCAGAAGAGGGCATCAGATCCCATTACAGATGGTTGTGAGCCACCATGTGATTGGTGGGAATTGAACGCAGGACCTCTGGAAGAGCAGTCAGTGCTCTTAACCACTGAGCCATCTCTCCAGCCCCCAAATCACCAAATCAGTTATTTTCTAAAGGGACCTTCTTTAGCCTACTCTACACACTTGGTGCATTCTTGCTAAATGGTTATCTAAACCATCCTTACACATGGCTCTGTAACTTTTCTATTTGAGTGGACTAACACAAGCCCTGCCTCCTGCATGGCATTCTAAGTCGTTCCTTATTTGACTATCCTACCTTTATGGCTTTGCTCCTTACTGCTTCTCTCAATGAGTTTTTGGTTCTAGCCATCGTTCCCTGCATACTTTGCTGGTCCCGCTCTCTGGAGTGCTTTACTCCATTTTTTTTTTTTTTTTATTCCTGTTTGGAAACTTTAAAAAAAAAAATAAATAAATTAAGAACAAAACTAAGGCTTGAGGTATAGTTTAATGATACAGCATTTGCCTGGTATGCACAGTTCTGTGGTTTCAACCCCTAGAGCACTTGTGCACAGATGCACACAGACACAATGATGCTTTGTTATGTATTATGCATGTAAATCACCTCATTTGATTTTCATAAAAATAAAAGAACTTGCTCAAGGACAGTGGCTCTCAGCCTTCCTAATGCTGCAACCCTTTAATACAGTTCCTCATGCTGTGGTGATCCCAACCATAAAATTACTTTTGTTGCAACTTAACTGTATTTTTGCTACTGTTATAAATCTTAGTGTAAATACTCGTGCTTTCTGATGGTCTTAGGTAACCCCTGTGAAAGGGTCATTCTACCCCTAAAGGGGTTGCGACTCACTGGTTGAGAACTAGGGCTCAAGGTGAAGAATCTAGAAAACGATCAACAGGAATTCAGTCAGTATTGACATCAAAGCCAATGAGCCAGCGTGATGGAGGTTTTCTCTGACTCAACACAAATGCTTTTTCTTTTGTATTCCAAAAGCAGGTGTTTGTTTTTAAATTCATGACATAGAAACAATGTTTGTAACAGAGGTCAAACACCCAGATTTTCACAGCCCGATTTCTAGAGCTTGCTTGGAGTGACATTGTGCCTCAATGTCTTCATTTTTGAAGTGCAAACAGTAGTACCTACCTCTTGGGACTGTGAGTCTACCCATATTGTTGCAAAAGTGCATGCTATAGCCTTGCCCCAACAACATGTCCTTGTCATTTGTTATGTCTCTGTTTCCTGGTCCCTCAGGAGATTCTGCCTCTGGGAGAAAAGAGATCTTCCCCATTCATCTTCCAATTCTCTTGAACTCACAAAGCAGAAATTTCATAGCTTGTGTGCTCCATAAATGACTGTCATATTAAGTTTATAAGTGTGTAGGTGTTATGACAGACAATGAGACATTTACAAGTGTATGATCATGCTGTTTTAATTATGTACAAATCTTTTGAAGAAAGTAGTTATGGAATAGGCTGGCTATCCACTAACTTCTACCTTGTCTTTTTAAAATCCAGATTTTTACCACTCAGCTACTGGGAAAAAAGAAGCCACTTTTTAAAAAGCTTTCTCCAAGTTTGTTATTTGTGAGCCAATGCTTTTGTGGGAGGTGGAGTAGGAAAGGGACACCTGTCACAAGCTCCCAGGCTTCTGGAACAGAGGGTGGTATTCAGCTGTGGATAACTACAAAGCCAGCCCTCCTCCCCTCTATGCCCCTCCACTGAGCAGTGACCTGGTCTGTAGCTTTGGGTTTCATGACAGGGCCAAGTTGTACTTGGAAGGAAGAAGGCTCCAGTCCTTTCAGAGCCCAGGTCTGCACTGTGGGAGGCCTAAGGATGCCAGGGAGGGCACCGCTTCAAGTTACATACCATTATTCCACTGACGCTTGTTTATTTGTGTTTCAGCCACCCTTTCTAGGTGAAGCCACCCTAGCAAGGCCATCCAAAGAAGAGAGAAAATGAAAGAGGAGGAAATATTTGATTAGAGGTTAATGTGTCCCCTGGGCTCTTTCGATTTGGGTGATTGCAAAAATGCACAGTGTAATGATTAAGTACTCCCAGAGGAGAAGAGGGTCTTTCTGCATGGAGATGGGGCTTTATTTCAGATGACTTACAGTTCTTGTGTGTGATACAGCCTGGACAAATGGGACATGAAGAAGTGTTCTCAAAACCAGAGTGGCAGTCGGTTGTGTAGCAATTTCCTCCAAGACTAAAACCTTCTATCTTGGAGCGACACACATTAAGGTGCAGAATGTTAAAGGAGGGGGAGAAACTTTCCATCTTGGCAGGAAGCTCCATTAACTCCAGAAACAAACCCTCAGCGGCTTCAGGAAGTTCCTGAAACTGACCAGATTCAGTAGACTCCTCCCTCTCTAAGCATATAAGCACTAAAGACTGCTAAGATGCACTCTCAGACTTGCTGGGCTACCTAGAAGAGGCTCTGGGAGGATGCAGAAACTACCTGTCTAAAGGATGCTTAAGCCAACTGAATTGACTGGAAGAGGCATCATCAACCTGTTGTACTGCCTGCAAGTTATATAGTGCCCTTCAGTTTTCCAGTTTATGAACCATCACTCATGTGGGGTGGGCTTTTGCTGATGCAGCTGTTGTCTTTGAGTCATTTCTGCTCCTGTAAGTAACTCAAAATATTCATTGATTTACCAAGTTGGATCTTAGTGGTATCCTTGCTTTGGTCTGTCATTGGTTCCGTATCTGGGGTGAGCAGACATTTGTTCATGTCTCTGTAGGAATAGTTTCACACAGCACTGCTTGTTACCATGGCAATGTTCAATTTGGAGCCAGCCTGCCATCTTTTCTCTGGGTGGGCAGGAACTGTCCCATTTCACTCCTAAAGTCATTTGAATCCATTTCTTTCCACTTCCACCAGCTCCACCCTCATTCAAGGACTCAGTGCCTTCTTGGATTACGTGCTTCTTGTAGGTCTCATGTTTAAGATCGCCTATTCCATTCTTCAAGTTACTATTAGAGAGAGATTTTTCTAAATTAGCTTCAAACCCATCCTTGGCGCTCTTATTGATACATCTGTGATCCCTTTCACCAGTAACATGGAACTACAAACAATTAATTCTAGAACACCTAGTCTCCGTTCGAAATCTTTGCAACCTTCTGTGCATGCTCTTCCTTCTACCCAGAATTCTTCACTTCCCTCTTGGCTTCTTCCCTGTCTTCTTGGTAGCCTCCTCCTCAGATCGAATGAGGTTTTCCTTCAGGAATACTCCCACAGATGTATTGCATCTTTCATCCCTGCATTGGATTTAACTATGCAAACAATGCATTGCTTCCCAGCATCTAGCTTTGACATACACCAGTTACTCAATAAATACTCAGTAATCAGTGAATTCCACTGGCCTATGAAGATTCAATTAAATTTCAGAAAAGAGACCTGAACTATCCAGCACTGAAAGAAGGGAATAATAATGGTTATCACAATTATGTTGTTAGATGGGTTAGAATTTCACACTTGATAAATGGATTGCCAAACTTCAAATTTCTTCAAACTAAAGTGATTAAACCCTACTTGGAAAGTTAGGTTTTCTGGACTTATCCAAATACCTTGGGGCAATTACACTTGCCAAGCAGGTATTTCTAGACATGCCAAATCTATCTCTGAAAGACAGCATTCCAAAACTATAGTTATGGCTGTACAGAGGTGATCTAGATGTTCCTACTCAAAAGAAGTGTGAGAGGAGGGTAAGATTACTAAACATGATATCTGCCCAATGAGAGCCGAGACCAGCACACATAGAAGATAGTTATAGTCCAACACGCTTGAATGTCCAATGAAACAGACTACATTAACACAGAGGGAGCCTACTATGTCAGTTTCCACTTTATAAAGGAGACATCTAGTCATGCGACAAATCAAAAATAGAACTGATTGCTTTATAAGGTGCGCTAGGTGCCTCATTCTCTTCATTGCATGCAGGCAGATGGGCTCAAATCCAGGCAGAACCCATGACGAGGAAGAAAAAGGTGCAAAGGAGATGGGACTAAGGAGGTCTGATTCTTCAAGAAGGTCAAGATTCTTTCTAACTTCCTGATTTTCTCTGGAGTCCTTGAATCTTTGGAACTTTTGATTCTTTTAAGTATCGACTCTAAAGCATTAAAGCGTAGCTAAGAAATGCTGCAACAAAGAAGGGGGGTAGTAAAAACTCTCAGAGAATTTCAGAGGAGAATTCATAAAGAAGAGATTGAGCGAAAAACAAGAGAAGTAGAAGAGGAAATAGGGAGGCGGGAAGACAGAAGAGGAGAACCTTAGTGGAGGAAAGGAAAGTGACTAAAGTCCCAGGGGGCTGGAGTGGAGAAGACACGCCCAGAGGGAAAATCGTCTGCTTTAAGGAAAGCCCCGCCCCTTAGTGTGACACCCAAGCATTCAGGGCTACGATTGGCTGAGGCTGGAGGGCGGGATGGGGTTGCTAGGCGCGGAGGGGATCCGGCGGGCCGCCGCCGCCCGGAGTGCGGAGCCGCTGGAGTGGAGCGGTATTAGCGGCGTTGCTGGAAGATGGCGAGCGGCCGGGATGAGCGGCCGCCCTGGCGGCTGGGACGCCTGCGGCTACTGCCGCCGCCACCGTTGCTGCTGCTGCTGCTGCTACTGAGGAGTTCGGCCCAAGCGGCACACATCAAGAAGGCTGAGGCGACCACGACGACCGTCGGCGGCTCCGAGGCGGCCGAGGGTCAGTTTGACCACTACTACCATGAAGCGGCGCTGGGCGAGGCACTGGAGGCGGCGGCGGCCGCGGGGCCGCCTGGCCTGGCGCGTCTCTTCAGCATCGGCAGCTCGGTGGAGGGCCGGCCGCTGTGGGTGCTGCGCCTCACGGCTGGCCTGGGGCCGCCGCCCACCACCGCCGCCGCGGGGCTGGACGCCGCGGGGCCGCTGCTGCCCGGCCGACCGCAGGTGAAGCTGGTGGGTAACATGCACGGCGACGAGACGGTGTCACGCCAGGTATTGGTCTACCTGGCCCGAGAGCTGGCGTCGGGCTACCGCCGCGGGGACCCACGCCTGGTCCGCCTGCTCAACACCACCGACGTCTATTTGCTGCCCAGCCTGAACCCGGATGGCTTCGAACGCGCTCGCGAGGGTGACTGCGGCCTCGGCGACAGCGGCCCGCCTGGACCAGCGGCCGTGACAACAGCCGCGGCCGCGACCTCAACCGCAGCTTCCCTGACCAGTTCAGCACCGGCGAACCACCTTCCCTGGATGAGGTGCCAGAGGTGCGCGCCCTCATTGACTGGATCCGCAAGAACAAGTAAGTGTTGCCTGACTCTGCTCTCGTACCCACGTGAGCCTTCGAGGCCAAAAGGCGTATTCTGACAACCGTAGGCGCTCAAACAATGCTTACCAGCCTAAGGGTCGGGGGGGGGGGGTGCAGTCGATGTGGAGGTGACAGACACCCTGTAACTGGAACGGGCTGCAGTACCTCCTCATCTTGCTAATTGTAAAGAAGCCTGCCTGTAGCTGTTGTTTGTGTAGGGCATAGCCTGAGGGGAGACTTCTTTTTCCTGCCATTCTATCCCTGTTTTTGAAGGACCATAGTTTATGAGAATGGGTGAGAATTTAAGGGTTCCTAAGTTAGCACCTTCATGATGTACTAAGCTGCCAGTGTCATCACTAGAAGCACTATGGCAAGCACTTTCTGTGACTGCATTATGTCACTCGATGTTGACCACAACCGGGCAACCTAGACACCACTCATATCCTCTAGACACCACTCATACTCTTGTTTTGCATATGGGGAAATTGAGGGGCAGACTGGTTGACTAGACTTTGAGAATCTAAGCCTGGTTACTCTGCTCCACTGCCAGGGACACAGAATGTAGCTTAGAAATAGCAAACAACGCCCCCAGTCACTTCCTCTGATAATGGACAGAAACCAATTCTCCTGCCTTTACTTCTGATTCTTCTTAGGGAGTATGGAATAAGGGGAAACCCCCACAGGTCAGAACTGCTTCATTTCTGATGCCAGTTGTACACACCTTGGTATTGGGGTAGTACAGCCAGTCATTTACATTGGTAACATTTAAGTACTGTGTGGGGTTTTAAAGGTAAATAGTAGAAGTATGAGGGCCTTCAGAAACTAGTATGTAACAAGATCGTGTTATAAATATATATGAGAGATTTACTCCATTAAAACTTGACAGAAACTGTTCCCCATGACAAAATGTGCATGAGTCTTAAGGCTCCCTATCTCTTGGAGAGGCAGGCTATGCTCTGACTCTTCAGAGATGAGTAGTAAGAGGAATGAAGGAAGACGGTACTTACTTCAGATGGAATCATGTCTGAAGTAAACCTGTACCTCTTTCCTTTCTCAAGCACCAGCTTTGCCAGCATATTCCCGATTTATATCTTTGTAAGGCTTTTGAGGGCAGTAGTTATGATCTTTGTATCTTGAATTGAAGGTTTTTTGACTGACAGATGAGCCAAAGGTAAAGTGAAGAAAGACATTTCTCTCTGTGAGGCTTGGAATCATTTCTTATGTAGCCAGGCTGAAGACTTGATATGTAGCCACGTACGACGTGAGCTCCTGCTCTTCCTCCTTTTGCTGTAGCTGGGATTATAGGCATGTACTACCAGCCTTGGTTTATGCCGTGCCTGTGGTTGAAACCAGGGCATCATGCATGCTAACAAGTACTGTACCAACTGGGCTACATACCATCCTCCTGAAATGATTTCTTTTATAAGGCAGAGGCAGGCGGATTTCTGAGTTCGAGGTCTACCGAGCGAGTTCCAGGACAGCCCGGACTACACAGAGAAACCCTGTCTCAAAAAAAACCAAAAAAAAAAAAAAAAAAGATTTCAGTCATATATTATGAGATCTAGAAAATTTGTGGACATTATGATAGTTCCAAATGGTTTTTAATTACCAGCCTTTTACTTGACTAGTGTGTAGAAGGTCCATTTAAAATGTACTAGGACGATTTCTTCTCCTTGACCATGTCAGACCTCTGAACATTTGCATAAATTTGATTTTGATATGACAAACTGTCAGTGCTACGGCAAGCAGGGCTTTTTATTTTATTTTTTGTTGTTGTTTTGAGATAGGGTCTCACTATGTAGTCTTGGCTGGCCTGAAATTCACCATGTAGACCAGGCTGGCCTCAAACTTACAGAGATACTCCTGCCTCTTCTGGAATTAAAGGTGCTTGTCATCACCAGCTAGGGCTTTTTTTTTTTTTTTTTTTTTAAATATATCAACTGGACTATTTCTGTTGCTTGGGGGTTTAAAATGTCCCATTACAACTGTTGCCAGGAGTTTTGTCTTTGGTTGTTCTGTTGTGGTCAACGTGAAGAATTTTCCTGAGGCGATACTGACAGTTGCAAGGGAAAAATTCACACTCACCTTAACAGTTCCAAATTAGTATCATTTAGTGATCTTGAGTGCCCCACTGCAGGTCTTGTTGGCTTGTTGATGGGTGCTTGTGAGGTTTTTTAAAAGCTCAGGGCTCAGACTCTGTCTTGTGGCAGATTACTTTGATTATTCATCAATCCCAAAATTTTGTGTTTTTTTTTTCCCCAGATGTAACTCTAATAAAAAAGGAAATTTCATGCATAGCTTCAGTCTTAAAAAATGAACTCAATTGGGAGGCAGAAGCAGGCAGATTTCTGAGTTCGAGGCCATCCTGGTCTACGGAGTGAGTTCCAGGACAGCCAGGGCTACACAGAGAAACCCTGTCTCGAAAAACCATGGAGGGTGTTGATGTGTAAATAAAATTTAAAACACAAGCACAATTAGAGATTGGTGGATGGGAGGGATATTAAAAAGAAAAACTTTTCATCCAGCTCGCTTCTTCCTTTTCTTTCTCATTTCTTCTTCTTCTTCTTTCTTCTTCTTCTTCTTCTTCTTCTTCTTCTTCTTCTTCTTCTTCTTCTTCTTTGTCCTCCTCCTCCTCTTCCTCCTCCTCTTCTTCCTCCTCTTCCTTCCTCCCCTCTTCCTCCTCTTCCTCTTCCTCCTCTTCTTTCTTCTCCTCTTCCCTCCCTCCTTTCTCCCCCACTTCCTTTCTTCTAGATAGAGTTTTTGTGCATGGCCCTGGCTGGCAAGCCTTGTGCTCAGAGATCCACCTCCCTCTCAAGAGCTGGAATTAAAAGTGTCCAACATCACCTCCCAGTGTATATTAAGTTTTTTATTGCTGGCATTTATAGTTCAGTAGTGGAGTGTCTTCCTTATCTATGTGGGGCCCTAAGCTGAAAGGTGAGGGAGAAAAGAAAGAAAATTTTGTTGTTATTTTTGAATATGTAAAATTCGAAGACTTATTTCTCTGGTTTATGAGGGTTGAACCTTGGGGCCTGGAAAGTATTCTACCACTGAGCTACATCCCAACCTTTGGTATACTTATAAAGAATGTTATTATCATGTTGGGTGTGGATACAGATTTATTTTTGAGGGCTATTGTATATTGATGTATAGGTTTTTTGGGTCTTTATTGTTATTTAAATATCAAATTCTCCATTTTTAAAGAGGTCCTTTATAGGGCTATAGGAAGAATATAATAAAGTTAATTTAGAAGTTAATTTTTAAAATATATAAAGATTCTTATTTTTAATATGGTATATTTAGTAACTTCTTGAAATCTTATGTAACTTCTTGAAATCTTATGATACTGAAGTCAAACACTTGAGGATTTGAATGGAAATCTTAAAACATCTTTCAAATAAGATTGGAAATGGTACACAAAGCTACTTTGACAAAGATACTAAAGAGTAGTCTTACAGCTTCTGTGACAAGTATTGCTTTGTTTTGAAATTGTCCTCCGAAGAGTGACATTGTATCTTAAAACTATGTAATTAGAATACAGAGAATCACATTTAATCACTCTCATAGATTACTAATGTTTCCTGGTTGTCAAAGTGGTTGAAACATCAGGTTCTCTTTATGATGTTTCTGAAAAGTATTGCAACAGTGTTGAACAAAAGGATCTCTTATTTAGTAGAGTTTTAACCTAAAATATGTAAAGTAGTAAACCCCACTTTCACAGAATATTCAGGGCTTTTCTGTATGTATTTTGGGGGGGGGGGGTTGAGTCAGGGTTTCTCTGTGTAGCCCTGGCTGTCCTGGAACTCACTCTGTAGACCAGACTGGCCTCAAACTCAGAAATACACCTGCCTCTGCCTCCCAAACGCTGGGATTAAAGGTGTGTGCCACCACTTCCCAGCAGGTATGTATTTTAATGTCTGCAATAGTATTCAGCTCATAGTTAATACTTTAAAAGTGCTTGTGTTGTTAAAGAAATGCCTGAACCGGAAGTAAATGGAGGGAAAAAAACCCTTGTTGTTTTAGAAATACAACCAGAAAGTAAATGGTTAAGACATTAGCTAGGTGGAATTAGAAAGCTAGAGTGTAACAACCTGTGCTGTTCCTGTTATGTTCTGTCACTCAAGGAGTGGCAGTGGCAGTCAGAAGCAGAATGAAACTCTGACCAGGATACAAGAGAGCTCCAAAGAAACAAACATCTGGCCGGGCAGTGGTGGCACATGCCTTTAATCCCAGCACTTGGGAGGCAGAGGCAGGCGGATTTCTGAGTTCGAGGCCAGCCTGGTCTACAGAGTGAGTTCCAGGACGGCCAGAGATACACAGAGAAACCTTGTCTCGGAAAAAAAAAAAAACATCTGTTGAGAAGCTGGCATGCAGTTGCACTCAGTGTCTCCTGTGTTGTTTTTAGTAGTTGTAACAATTCTGACAGGTGGGTCGAATATTCACATTTTATAGATGAGATAGATTTAGAGGCAATGACTTCTGTTTACATTACTGTTGGATAACAGCTCTGGGGGACATTTGCCCAGCTCCAGAGCTTGTACCAATGCCGATACACTGGAGGTTGTTCTCTAGTGTCTAGAAAGGTGCTAATGAAAACGTTCATTTTAAACTAATCCCCTTTATTATCAATTGTCTTTATCATCTTTGGCTAAGTTCTTCCTTCTGTTACAAACAACATTCATTGTTTGTCCACCTCAGAGTTGGTACTGATCATGCCTAAAGTAGCCTTTCAGATTACACATACGATAATTTTAGTTTTTTTTCAAGCATATAGAGAGAAATGTTTAGACTATCAAAAGGTCAGTTTATTGCAACTACAAGTAACAAGGCACAGGAGAATTCTAGTCAGAATGCAAAGAGAAAATGTTTAATCTCTATTTGTAGTAATGGCTTGAACAGTTACTTAAGGGAAGGATGTGCAAAGAGAACACGTGCCTTTAGTTTTCTCCTCAGAGGGAGCTCTTGTGATCTTCTGTAGCTATAAATTGGACCTCATTAGTGGTTCACTTAGAAGTAGAAATGAGTCTGGGGCTGTAGCTCAGTGTTAGGGTGTGTGGCTAACACGAGCACGGCTTGTTTGGTTCCCAGAACCCACCCCCACCCCAAGTAGAATTTTCTTTTCAATAGAAACCCCCTTGTCTGTGTCAGTTTGTTATCCAGTGGCCCAGGCAGAAACCTCAGGGTAGCAGAGGATGGCTCTGTATTATTTTTCTTTGAAAGAAGTTCACTGTATCAGGTGAGTTTTTTCCTGAATCTTTTCAACTTTGCATCTTTCTTAAAAATATAAATTGGTATAAGGATTTTGTGAAACTGGAATCAGATAAAATATATTGTGTTTTAAATTAGATGTCTTATCCTAAAATTTTTCTTTGGGCAGTAAGTATACAGAACATAATGTTATTAACTTACCTCTTGTATTCAACAAGTATTTATTATATTAGCCACTTTTCCTATGAAATTTACACATTCTGAAACATAAGTTCTGGGTTATACTATATGAAATTGTCACTTTTGTAGGTAGGAAAAATAAGAATGAATTCTGGCAAGTTCCTGTAGGTCAATCTAATTAATGAATTTGAAATTCCTCATGTAAGACATTTCCTAAAACATTAGTTAATGCTGCATTATTCAGCAACATATTCAATGATGTAAGTACTTATGTTTAACTTGGAATGTAAAAGCAGAGTGATTGATTGATTGATTGATTGCTGAAGATCAAATCTGGGGCTTATGCATACTAGGCAAGCACTCAGCCACTAAGTTATATCTTTAGTTCTGCATTTTTAAATAACTTTTTATATTGGCATGTGGGAGAGCACACATGCCAAGTGTGGGTGTAGGTCAGAAAACAACTTTTGGGACTCAGTTCTCCCTTCCACTATTGTGAGTCCTGAGGATTAAACAAAGGACACTAGGCTTAGTGTCAGGTATCCACTGAGCCATCTTGCCAGCCCCAAGACAGGTATTTGATTTGTGAAGCTGGAGCATAGAGTCATTGTCTAGCATGTGCCCAGGCCCTGGGTTCGTCCTCAGGACTGACTGACTAAATGAATGAAAATAGAATAAAGGAAGAAAAAAACCCGAGTTTATTTGAAAGATCCTGTGGAAGTTTTAAATGCTCGGTATTTTCTGTATCTTTTAAAGGTGATAATGTAATTTGATTGTGTTTTCAAAGGTTTGTGCTTTCTGGAAATCTTCACGGTGGCTCAGTGGTAGCAAGCTATCCTTTTGATGATTCTCCCGAACATAAGACCACTGGAATTTATAGCAAAACCTCCGATGATGAAGTCTTTAGATACTTGGCAAAAGCTTATGCTTCTAACCACCCTATAATGAAAACTGGTGAACCCCATTGTCCAGGAGATGAAGACGAGACTTTCAAAGATGGGATCACGAATGGTGCACACTGGTATGATGTGGAAGGTACGCAGCAAAGCACTGACACTGTTGTGTTTCCCTCTGTTGGTTTAGCTTTCTTACATGTATTCCGAATGCAATAGGGAATGTGGAATTTCAGTTCTGAAACAGGTTATTTCTTTGTATGTCTGAAGTTTCCAAAACTACAGCAAAATTTAAAGGCGACCACAGAAATATGTACTATCTCCATTTAAATTCACCCGCTGTTCTCTTACCCCATATGCTCTGCCTCCCCACCTATACATGCTCCCACATACATTCTTTCCCCAGACCACTCAAACATATGTTGCTGACAGATCTCTCAAGTTCCTCAGTGCTTGTTCTTCCAAGCACAGAGACTTTGTTTTGCCAGGCACCATTCCCATATCTGAGAGATCAGTAGTAGGTCAGCGCTGTCATCCACATGCTGCCTGGAGTTCATTTCCCTTCTTGTCACCAAGGAATTGTAGTGCTTTTTTTATCCAAATCCAGGATCTGGTCAAGGCTCAGCCATTGTATTTGATCTTGTTAAGAATCCCGGCGGGAGCCAGCAAGAGGCCCTGGGTCCTGGGAAGCTCGATGCCCCAGAAATGCCAAGGCAGGGAGTCAGGAGTGTGGGTGGGTGAGCACCCTCATAGAAGCAGGGGGAGGGAGGATGGGATAGGGAGTTTCCAGAGGGGAAACCAGGAAAGGGGATAGCATTTGAAATGTAAATAAATAAAATATCCAATAAAAAATAAAATGTACAAACAAGGTCAAATAATTTCACAAAAAGGAAATGGCAAATATAAAAAATGGAGGAAATAACCATTAGGAAATATGTCTTGGAGTAATTACCACAGTAAAAGTGTTTTGGTGAAAATATCTTCAATTTTTTATTATATCTACACTGATATATTTAATTAATTCTTATGTTTTATATACTCCAATTCATATTAATATTTACTTTATATATATATCCTTTATATATACTGCATATGTATGTTTTATAAAAATAAATCAATCTTTGTATAATTATTACATAATGAAAAAGATAAAAAGGCAAAATAAATATTTTATATTTTAATATAAATATATTAAAATACAAGGTTATATAAAATTATGTTTACATAAATATAAACATTTATTACAATTTATATAATATACTACATAAATATATTTAAATGTAATATATTTATATGTTATGAATATTATATAAATATAACATATACATATATTTAAATATACATTATACATATATATTTAGCAGAAAATTTGCCATTCTGGTTTCTTTGCTTGCTCATGCATGTGGATGCCTGTTTTTGTGAAACTTTTTGTGGTGTTGAGGAATCAAACTCCAGGGGCCCAGTCAGCCTAGACGAGCCCTTTATCACATCAGCCCAGCCATCCAGCCATGACCTCTTTATCATTTCACCTCCAGTGTCTTGAGTACTGAGATTACATGGTTATGCCACAATGCTTGGCCACTTTTCTAGGTGTAAGACTCCAGTGATACATTCACAGTGTTCTATATCTATTACTAACTGTCTATTTTCAGAACATTTATATCACCTCAGATACTCTGTAATGATTAGGTAATTCCTATTATTTCCCTTTCCCTAGTTACAGGAAACTGTTAATGTATTTTCTATCTCTGTGAATTTGCCTATCCTAGATATTTCACATAATTAAAGTCATAAACTATTTGTACTTTTGCATCTAGTGTGCCTCACTTACCATAATGTTCTTAGTATTCATCCATTCTATATCATGTACCAGAACATCATTTCTTTGTGTAGTTCAATAGTATTCTCTCTATGAAATACATACCATGTATGCACAGATATGTAAAAGACTTTCTCTGTTCATTCTCTGTTGGTGGCACTGAGTCATTTCCACTTCATTGTTGAGTAGTGCTATAGTGAGCACTATTGTACGAGTAAATGTCTGAGTCCTCAGTATATGTGGCTAGAATTGGAACTGCTGGGTCGTAATTACTTTTGCATTTAGCTTTTAAGAGGGCATCAAACTCTTTTCCACAGTGGTCATAGCATTTACTTTCCTAGAAGAAATATATAAGGGTTCCAGTTTTTCATAGAATATTATTTTAACAGATTATTAAGGCCTAAGTGGATAAAATGCTTGCGAAATAAATCTCCAGAACTCACAAAACCTTACAGGTGAGTCTGTGGCCCATCTGTATTCCCAGAGTTCCAGAAACAGAGACAGGGATCTTCTGGACTAGCTAGGCTAGCTGAATTGAGTTCAATTCAGCAAGAGACCTTGCCCAGTAAATAAACTGGACAGTGAAAGAGGACACCTGATGTCAACCTCTTGTCTTCACACACATGTGCATGCACACCCTCAACCGTATGCAGTTATATGCATGGCCATCTCCAAATGCATGTGCCTACATAGATGTACACCACACACACTCTCTCAGGAAGTTATTAAAACAAGCTTGGATTGTTTGCCTTTCTTTTAAAAGGCATGAAAGTGGGGCTAGAGAAATGGCTCATCAGGTAAGAGCACTTGCTGCTCTTCCAGAGGTTCGATTCCTCATCTCCACATGATAGCTTACATCTATCCACAACTGTCTGAAGTGTCTGTAACTCCAGTTCCAGGGGTTCTGTAGCCCTCTTCTGGCCTCCAAGTGCAACAGGTAACTCATGGTGAACAGACATACATACAGGTAAAATACCCATACTTATGAAAGGTAAATAATAAATTAAAAATCATGAAAGTAGCTACCGTTTTAAATTTTCAGAATAATAAAGCACAATGCAGAAGTGGGTCTAGAAGATGGCTCAGTAAGTAAGAGCACTTATTTTGAAAGCAAGAGGATTTGAGTTAAAATCCCCAGTACCCATATAATAGCCCTGTGTAGCATGTGTGCCTATGACCTAACCTTGGTAGATGGAGGATCCTGGAAACTTAACTGAACAGATAATCTTCAGGTTCCGTGAGAGACCCACTGTGGAGCCCAAGAGAGGAAGATATTGACATCTTCCTCTCTTCACATCCGCTCTTCATGCTTATAGGGGCATACCTCACCTTCACACAAATAATATACAGAAAGAAGCTAGGCATGGTGGTACACATATATTCCCAGTACTCAGAAGACCAAGGTAACAGGATCACTGTCTGAGGCCAGCCTGAGCTACACAGCTAACCTGCCTTAAAAAATCTTCAAAACTTAAGCAGAAGGAGCTGTTCAACTTACAGGGATGTCATTAGAGTCCACGATGAGATGCTGTGGTATTCTTTACTTTTCTGCTGGCAGTCTCATTATAGAACATCTTGTGGCATATCTCTTAATTCGCCTTTATTTATGCCTTTGAGATCTTTGTTTTTTTGTTGTTTGTTTTTTGAGACAGGGTCTCACCATGTAACTCTGTGTAGACCAGTCTAGTCTCAAACCCAGACTCTCCTGCCTCTTCCACCCAAGTGCTGGATCAAAGGCATGTACTATCATGCCTAGCTAATCACTTTTTGATTTTTGTTTTTGTTTTGCTTGTTTTTTGTTTTGTTTTTCAAGACAGGGCTTCTCTGTATAGCCCTGGCTGTCCTGGAACTCACTCTGTAGACCAGTCTGGCCTCAAACTCAGAAATCTGCCTGCCTCTGCCTCCCAAGTGCTGGTATTAAAGGCATTCGCCACCACTTTTTGATTTTTTTATGTCTAGCTGCATATACTGAAAATGAGTCCTAAATTAGAGGACTGAATACCTTCTAGAATTTCCTGATGCCCTGTAGTTTCTATTCATATTTTATGTGTTACAAACATCTACAACAAGGCTGAAATATTCAGCAGCTAACCTCTTACTTCGTTAAAGTTGGATGTTGTTTGAAACCCACTGATAAGGGATGTACTTTAATGTGTAATCCTTACAGGTCAGTCTTCAGAAATAAATTGATTAATATATAACTTTGTGAACCAGTAGTTTTGTGAGTTGGTCAAGTTATTGTATGAATTAGAGATATTACTTAAGATAATAAGATGAATGATAAGTTACCTTATCTTTTTGGTTAAAAAAAAAAGCACCTTAAAAGGTTAAAAAATAATTTCTAATTGACAATTGAATGAAGCATAGACTAAAACACAGTTTGAAAAATAACCATGCAGTTTTCAGAGAAAAGAAGTGTACTTTGCAACGTAGTCACAGATTATTCCATTAAGCCAGTTATGAAGTGTCTCTGTTTCTCCCCACCTCCGAGGAAGCTAAGCTTTGTGGCTGCCATTGTTCATTGTTTTGTGAGCATCAACATCCCTCTTGTGTGAGCTGACCAGTCAGATGCACTGTGTTGTCTCTACAGTAGCTAGCTTCTCTTCCTGCCATAGAAACTGCTTCCTAAAGAGAAAGCCGTGCTGGCTCCAGTAGCTTGAACAGGATAAAATCATCTTGTTTATTTCATGCAGGACCAAAGGGAGATGTAAAACCTGTGACTGGGCATATTTTCAAGGCCAGATGTCCTGGAATGGCTTCACCAATACTTTGTGTGATGTACTTATGAATTCCTCCTCAAAGAAGTGTAGATGTCTTAGAGCTGAAAATAAATATATTGATCTAGTTTGGTCCTTTTTGCTTTATAAAAATCCAAGGACTAAGAGATGAACTCACTTACACAATATAGCTATTCGCTTAGTAAATGTCCTGACTGCCTGCCATGTTCCATATTCTGCTCTGGGCAATAGGGACACAGTAAGAGCAGAGCAGAGCAGAGCAGAGACAGTTGCTACTTGCAACGGTCAGATAGCAGATAAGTAATGTGGGAGTGGGGTGATGTGGCTGCCGCCGCCTTCTTGTTGCTTGCCAAGGCTGACACACATGCTTAGCTGCCCATAAGTAGCCCTGGCTTCTCTCAGCATGTCTTTCAAACCCACAGGATCCAGGTAGGGAATGGCTGTGTGATTGTGAGAGTCTAGCCAGGAGATTTAACCAGCACAGTGCTGAGTCCTCTGCCATTGTCATGCCTTTCCCTCACTCTTTCTTTTGTTCTTGCTTGACTGTGTATTGTTTTTTAAGATAGTACTAGAACTGAACCCAGGATTTTGTGCACACTAGAAGCATTCTGCCATTGAGCTACATCCCCAGCCCTCCTTTAAAGTTTACATTTCTTTTAAGATTTTTTTTTTTTTTGGATTTTTCGAGACAGGGTTTCTCTGTGTAGCTCGGGCTGTCCTGGAACTCACTCTGTAGACCAGGCTGGCCTCGAACTCAGAAATCCGCCTGCCTCTGCCTCCCAAGTGCTGGGATTAAAGGCGTGCGCCACCACAGCCCGGCTTACATTTCTTTTAAGATTTATTTTTATTTTATATGTGTTAATGTTTGGATGGATGTATGTATACCACATGCATGCCTGGTGCCTGAGGAGACCAAGGAGTGAGTCTGATCCCCTGGAGCTGGACTTACAGACAGTTGTAAGCCACTGTGTGGGTGCTGGGAGCTCAGCCTGTGTCCTCTGCAAGAGCAGCCAGTGCTGACCACAGAGCCACCTCTCTAGCCTCTAAATTCTATTTTGAGACAGGGTCTCACTAAGTTGCCCAGGCTTGAATTGAGCTTAATCCTCTTGTCTCAGCCACCTTAGTAGCCATCTTGAAAGTTTTAAGACATAAAAGTTAGCTGATGGTTTAATATGTATATTCCAAATCATATTTAATGAAACTGGGCTATAGTTTGGGTTACCTTTTAAAGAGTTTCCATCTTTAAGGACTGGGGAGATAGCACAAGCATCTGAGTTTTATGTAAAAAATGCCAGGTGTAGTGGTATGTGGCTTATCCTAACCCTGGGAAGGCAGAGGAAGAGGAGGATCCTTGAGGCTTGCTGGCCAACCATTTTAGCTTCATTGGTGAGCACCAGACCAGTGAGAGACCTTTCTGGAAGGTGGACTATGTTCTTGAGAATGAACTTGAGATTGTTCTTTGATCCCCACACACACTTACATGTGTGCATGTGCACACACACACCACACCACACCACACCACACACCACACAGGAATAGTTACACAAATGCATACACACACACATAAGAAGGAATCTCTCTGTATATAGTTATATAGTTTAGGAAAGGCAAGTAACCCAAGACTATAATTGAAAATGATTTTACCAAGATCACCATTCTGTGTAAATGTTAGCACCATCTGGGGCATGACATGGTTATATTTTACCTTCCCACAGACACAGGCATAGAGGCTAAGAGCAGAGCCTTGGAACCTGACAGTTTAAGTTTGAGTTTCAATTCTGTGTGTATAGAGATATGAGAGATTAATTGATCTTTAACATGTTAATGAATTCTTTCACTCTCGATCCCTATATATAAAATAAAGATAAAGCAGTGTGATCTGCTTCACAGGAATATGAGGTTCAGCTCAGAACTATTTTAAGCACTTAGCTTTGCATCAGGCACTGTAACTGCTTATCTCTGCAAGTAAAGCTCCCACTTGACTGGGGCAGGATTTCGATTTTATTTGGTATTTTATTTCCTTGACTTTGAATCGTGTCTTGTATATAGAAGGCAAACAGTACATCTTTTGTGAATACTTCAATAAACAAATTCTTGTTAAAATTGGTTTACATAGTTTACAATATTAGACACCTGAACTTTGGACTCAAAATTCCTAAAAGTATTCTTCCTACATTTACTCCTACCGTGATAAAATACGTTTGCCTTATGGTAGGTCCTAGTGGTTTTTGTTTTTTAAATTTCACTAGTATCCTATAATATGAAATGCCTTTACATTTTAAAAATTATGTGTATACCTTTGTGTCTGTGCACATGAGTGCTACTCTCTTATCATCCCAGCAATGGGGAGGCAGAAGAGGAGAAGGGACTTGCTGGCCAACCATTCTAGCTTCATTGGTGAGCGTCAGACCAGTGAGAGACCTTTCTGGAAGGTAGACTGTAGGTGGACTGTGTTCTTGAGGATGAACCTTAGATTGTTCTCTGGCACCCACATACTCATGCCTGCATGCACACACACACACACACACACACACACACACACACCATGAACAGTCACACAAATGCATACACACACATAAGGAAGAATCACGATATATACATTGTTATATAGTTTAGGAAAGCAAGAAACCCAAGATTGTAATTGAAATACCTTTACATTTTTAAAATTATGTATATACCTATATGTTTGTGCACGTGAGTGCTGCTGTCTGTGGAGGCAGGGATAAAGTGTATATTCCCCTGTAGATGGAATTCCTGGTGGTTGTGAGCTGTCTGGCATGGGTGCTGGCCACCTAACTGGCTCCTCTACAAAGACTAACATGCCACTGATTATCTCACCAGTCCCTTTTGGTTCTTATATACATTTCATCAATGTGTATACATGTTAAAAACTTTTTTGTAAAAAATGTCATGAGACAGTACCTAAATGTGGGGCTAGGGACATAGCTCAGTGGTAGAGCACTTACCGAGCACACGCAGGCTCTTGGTTCTGTCTCCCTATCACTGCAAACATCCGACAACTAACTTGCCATTGCAATATATGTGCCATTTCTTCTAGTCTGCTCTATTTCATTTATTTTAAAAGTGTGTCTAAACCCACTAACATCTCTTACAACCCAGTAATGGTAGTGGCCTCCAGCTTGGAACAGCTCTGCTCTTCTTGATCACTGCTGCCATAAAACTGAATTGTTTTCATTTTTTTTTTCTAATAGGAACAAACACCTTAGAATTTGCACATGATAACTCTTTTTTTCTTTTGTCCTGGCTTGTTTATATAACTGAGCTACAACTTAAGTTGTTTTTCCTATAATTTGAATGATTATTAAGACAGGAAATTACTCAGAAATATTATCACCAGCCTCATGTGCTGTTCACATGTCTGCATACTGTTACTAGTTGGGACAGCTGCTGTAATGCCTTATATCTATGGGGCTTTGCTCTGTTTTTTAAGTTGTTGCTAACATGGAACTGAGCCTTTTCAAACTGGCAATTATGATTTTTTTCCCCTTCCTTTGGAAGAAGGAAACATTGTATTGATTTTCGAGGCTTCTTCTCTCTGTTTTTATACTTTCATGAGTTATGAAATGTGGGCAGATAGCACATCACATACCCAGAGCCAGTTTGTGTGTAAAAGTGTGAACTCCTTGATCATGTGAACATTCACATTCTTCCTCTAAATGGCCATTACTCTGAGCAGCAGTAATGTGCTCTAAATACTGAAGTGCACTGGCCTATGTCATTAAATAGGGCATATACCAGACAACTGGATTCTAAAACAAAGAATTAAATATTCAATGCATAACTGAAAAAGTAAACCACAGTATTTGCTGTTAATAAAAGATGAGTCCATAAGGATCAAAAAGAGTTTAGTTTCTCTCAGTAGCTGTTCAGTCATGAAGACTAGTGGATTTAAATAGCAGAGACAAACCAGTCTGACCTGAAGAACATATGCAGAGAGAGAGCACTGCTTCATGGCTGGTTTCCTGAAGTCCGTTTACTAATCTGAGGTAGAGTTGACAGGCTTAGGAAGTGTGTGTCAGGGTCTTACAAGTGTGGCTTTGTATTTAAAGCTATGCAGTAAAAACAAAACAGCACATGGAGGAAATCTGAAAGGTTCTGTGCCTGTTGTGCCTGCTGGTTTCACATTTCGTAGGATCAGGGCTGAGCTGCAACAGAGTCTGATTCAACCTACTTATTGAGCCTTGTCTTCTGCCTCCCCTGTGAGGAGGACACTTTTTTTTTTAAATCACATAAAGGACTCTTTGTCCTTTGCCAGCAAATATGGACCTTTACAGGTACCTCTAGGAAGCCTCCTAGTAACTCACTCTCCTGCCTTCACCCCACAACACTGTCCTCTTTAAAATCATGAAAACCACTCGTGTTTGTCAGGGTAGCACTGCTCATTTCAGATTACTTTTAACTCTGTGTGGAAAGGGACAGAGTCTTAGAGGAAGGGAACTTAGGGAGAGTTTTTATAGTTATCTGGAATGTGATCTCTTGATGATAAGTACTTTATCCACAGGGATACATGGGAATGAAGGGAGTATGAGAGGTATAAGAAATAAAAATCAGGGAGCCTGCATGAGTCTGAGCTAGGTCTTCTGCATATGTGTTATAGTTGTGTAGCTTGGTCTTCCTGTGGGACTTGTAGCAGTGGGAGCAGGGCTATCTCTGACTCTTTTGCCAGCTTTTGGGATCCTTTTTCTCCTACTGGGTTGCCTCGTCCAGCCTTAATTTGAGGAGATGTGTGTAGTTTTATTGTAACTTGATATGCCATGTTTGGTTGGCATCCCCAGAGGCCTGCCCTTTTCTGAAGGGAAACAGAAGAGGTGTGGATTTGGGGGAGGGGGTGAAGGGGACGGGGAAGCTGTGAAGACAGGAGGAAGGGAAACTGCAGCCAGTATGTAATATATTAGAGAAGAATAACTAAAACAAATAAATAAAAACTGTGCAAGATGAATCAAAGGACTAGTACTGGTGAAGTGTCAAGGAGAACCCACAGAAAAGATCCACCAGAGCCTGACCTTGCTGTGGGAGAGGAGTGACAGCCGAGGTAGTACTTAATCTTCCAGTCACAAGTACCAAGGAGCTGTTAAGAAACAGCTTCTAGAGCCTCAGCAGGATCAAAATGAAAAGAGGCTCAGGGTTGTAAGACATGTGATGGACATATGTCAGTCCACAGTTCTGAAAATGGAATCCAGACGGTTTCCTGGCATAATTTAATTGCTTAGAGTCAAAATCCAACTATAACATAGTTGAACAGATGGTTGATTTTTCACCTCTGGAGTGAAAATGTTTGTAGCATTTTGCACCAGGAGGTTTTCATGAAGGAATGCTGACAATTCAAGCACCAAGCGTCAGCCTGTTCATGTTTCACAAGTATGATTGATAGTGAAATTTGTGTTAGAAATTGCTTTCAGTCTTAACTCATCTTGTACATTAAAGACCTGGTTGAAGCTTTCTTCCTTTTTCTTTCTCCTCTTAAATCTGAGCGCTATCTCATGTAAAAGGGAAAAAAAAAGACATAAAACCATATTCAAACAGAACACTTGGTTCTTCTTGAGTCACAAGTTTGCTTTTGTGAGCTGTGGTCCACCCTAGCACAGAGCCTGACCTTTAGGATCAGCACACTTGTGTACTTTGTAATGTGATGATGGGCTCAGGAGAACCTTTCCCGCCTTCACCAAGAGAGAGCCACGTGTGCTGGCTAGGATTCATCTCTCAGGGTTTCAGAGCTCATGTTTATGAATTAGATGTTTTCAGTCCATGACCCCTTTTCTGTGTAATTCTGATGATCAAGAACATTTTATAAGGAAAAATACAATTTAGAGATGTGAGAGTGTTGACCAAGTGGGAACGGAGACCAGGCAAGACTGTGTAATTAGTCTAGTTCTTTAGAATCATATCATTAGCAAATATATATCTAGTGGGAGTGGTGAAGGAAATGGATGCTCACAGAAGTGACCCGAGCACAAATAACAAGTTCTAGTAGGAATTAAACAACGTGAATTTAAAGACTTAAAATTGGGGGCATTTTTTTTTAAAGCATAGAGTCAGGCAAGTCTCTAAGTTAAAGGCCAGCCTAGTCTACAAAGTGACTTCTTCCAGGACAGCCAGAATTACAAAGAGAAATTCTGCCTATCTGAACCTGTACTTGTCACTCATTTGGTTCTGTGTTCCTCCTTAAACTTTTTTTTTTGGTTTTTTGAGACAGGGTTTCTCTGTGTAGCCCAGGCTGTCCTGGAACTCACTCTGTAGACCAGGCTGGCCTTGAACTCAGAAATCCGCCTGCCTCTGCCTCCCAAGTGCTGGGATTAAAGGCGTGCGCCACCACCGCCCGGCCTCCTTAAACTTTTTAATGAATGTTATATTTATTGACTTGTAAAAGTATCTTGGAATGCAGAATTATCATTTATTGTACATACAGAAATTGAAATTGTGAAAAATTCTTACTACCTTTTAAAACGCTGAGAAGTCTGCCCTTATCTGAAGTTAGGCTTTCCTACTCTTCAGTTACCAGCCATCAGTCATATTCTGAAAGTCTTAAATGGAAAATTCCAGGCATAAGTGATTGATAAGCTTTAAATTATGCACTGATCTGAGTAGCACAATGGAACCTTACATCATTCTGCTTGTATCTTGCCTGGGACATGACTCATTCCTTTGATGAGAATATCCACACTGTGTTTGCTCCCTGCCCAATAGTCTGTGGTTTCCACTTGGTTTTTCAAATATTGTGTGTTCCAGTTCAAGTAATGCTCACATCACCTCCACACAAAAGAAATGATCTATTCCAGTAAGACAGTGGCACATTCCCATGGCTTTCAGTATAGTATTCGTTACAGTTGCTTTATTTTACCGTTGCTGTTACTCTCTTACAACACCTAACTTAAAAATTAAACAGGTACTGTGAGAGAAGAACAAAAACACTAATTTGAGGCAGGGTTTCTCTTTGTAGTTTTGGCTGTCCTGAAAGCCACTTTGTAAACTAGGCTGGTGTTGAACTTAGAGACTTGCCTGCCTCTCCAAGTGCCCAGCTTGATAGTTGCTGTTTCAACATGGAAGCTTCAGTTTAGGAGAGAAGAGTAAAGGGATAATATTTTTCAATTAATATTGACTGTTTTGAAGTCTCTCTCCTCTTCAAAGGCAGATCTCTGTGCTAAAATCAGTAACAGGGACTTGCTCTGTTACAGAGGTAAATTGAGTGTCTGAAAGCAGATGAAGATGAGTTGGAAAACAAAGAGTAATGGCTGTGAGTAGATCATTTGATAAGAGAACCTTTATCTATAGCAATTAATACTGGCATTGATAACAATTTGTTGTAGCACTGGACAGGTTCTAATAGTTACTTTGGAGGCTGGAGAGATGGCTCAGAGGTTAAGAGCACTGAC
Source organism: Mastomys natalensis (assembly GCA_021653895.1). Taxonomy (NCBI): domain Eukaryota; kingdom Metazoa; phylum Chordata; class Mammalia; order Rodentia; family Muridae; genus Mastomys; species Mastomys natalensis. The sequence continues at coordinate 1,811,856 of JAJTUV010000251.1, read as the reverse complement.
TGTTCTTCCTGAGGACCTGGGTTTGGTTTCCTTTGGTGGCTCACAATCATCTGTACCTCCAGTACCAGGGGATCTCTTCTCTAGGTGGGCACTGTACACACAGGGTCCATAGACATACATGAAGGCAAAAATATCCATAAGCTTTTAAAATGAAAGAAAAATAAAATTCTAAAAATCAAATTGCCATTTTCATTTATTTGAATATGTTTAAAGTAATGATGAAGTTTTAGTTAACATTTTGTTATACAGGATGTTATTTTGCTTACAACTGCTCAAATTTAAGATTAAAACATTTGGATACCAACTCGATATCTGTGAGTAAGTTGGGAAGCTCGCTCAGTAGCACAGTGCTAGCCTGCCTAATATCTTTAAGGCCGTGGGTTTGGTCCTCAGCACCACAGAAATCAGTAATTTGTGAATTGTTGCATACTTTTTCAATTTAGTGTGAGTAAGTTGAAGATCATTGGCTTGGATAGTACCCTAGGAGATTAAGCGTTCATAGAGACTTGTTTATTACAATTATTAATAAGACAAATAGCATATCCTTTCTACTGTTATTAAGATATATTTATTGCCTTGAGGTATGCCTATAGCTGAATATTTTAGTCCCCAAATTAAAATTTTCTTTGCCCGTATTCAGATGTTATTGTGAAGTCTGACATTTCTCCTTTGTGTTGAGTCAAATTATATACTAGCCTAAAAAAAAAAATAGGTAAAATGTCTTGACTGAATTTGGCAGTGGCTGCTGGTGGTAACATCAGATCTGTTTACGGATCAGTGGCTGCTTCCTGTTACAGTGAAGGCTAGCTTTGTGCAGATAGGTCTTGTGTTGATGAAAAAAAAAAATCAAAACAACAGATCCAAACTAACTGCTTATATTTCTTATACTTACGAGGTCTTTGATATTTAGTATCAGAAAAACAAATGTTAAATTTAACGCAGATGTCAACTGCTACATATTTGTGGCATCTCACAAAAAATTCTTAAATTATTCATAAGTCAAATAGCATCTCCATTTGTTTCCAGATTTTTAGGTAATTTTAGAGGAAATTTCTAAATTATGAATTGAAGCTGGTGACTAAAGACTTTTTGATTTTTCTAAAAGTAGAATAGCTTTTTTGTTGTTTGGCCCTGTGAAATAAGTTTGTTTTCTGTTCTTCTGAGTCATGAGAAAAATGTAGATTAAGGGAGGTAACACAATATGTGAATTATCTTTCAAAAGTAGTCATAAGGAAAATGTACTCTCCTCTTATGAGGTTTTATCAAGAAAAAAAATATACTTTGTGAGATCATTTTCCCCCATGGCCAGAGAACATACAGGGCAGGACTTCCCTCCTTTAAACCTGTTTGTTTCATGACCCAGGATATGGAGTGTCTGATGAATGTTTGTATGTTTGGAAAGCATGTGTATTCTGCTGCTGATGGGTGGGGACAGTACACACAGCCTTCAGACCTACTCAGTTGCTGCTCTGTGGATTCTCTATCCTCTGCTGCCCCTGCCCCTTTGTTCTGATGATTGCTGAAGAATGCTGAAGTGGATTTGTGGGTTTGTCTTCCTAGGGTTATCAGTTCTTGTCTCCTGTATTTTCAAGTCCTGTACTCTTAGGGTAGCTTGCTTAGTGGAGTGACCTTTTTCATATCTTTCCATTCCTCTGGAGAGTACTGCATCTGACTTCATGGCTTTTCTTTGTGTCTTTCTCCCGTCTCCCTCTCCTCCTTCCTTTTCTTATTTTCCCCTTCTTTCTCCTCTCCTTGTGTTCATCCTTGTTGTGCTAGGAATTCACCCCCAGACCTTGCACACACTAGGCAAGCACTCTCCAGTGACCTAACGTTTCAAGCCATTTATCACTTGTTAAATGTGTTCACATAGCATCTGTTTTTCCAGGCCTTTTTGGTTTTGTTCTTACTTTTAACTATCTGTGCCACTACATGAAGTGACCTGATCTCCAGCAATGGTAATTCCTTTGGACAATTTCTTTTAGTTGATCTCCTTCATAGCCCCAGGTTGTGGTTGCCAGCAGTCACTGTTCTTTTGTTCTGTTTTGTTTGTAACGTTTTCATTGAATATACAATCACTACAGGTCTGGATTTAAAAACTATTTTAATTAGTTCTCCTATTATATCTGGTTTGGGGAGCTTGAGAATAAGTTACATTTTGAGATAAGCTGTTTTGTGTAGCACAGGCTGGCTTTAAATTTATGATCCTCTTGTCTCATCCTTCTGATTGATGAGAAAGTAAACTAGTGTGTGTGTGTGTGTGTGTCTACTAGGAACTGAACGCAGGGCCTTGTACATCCTGGGCAAGTGTTCTAATACTGAGCGACTGTCCTTGCCCTTGATTTTTAAAGACAGGGTCTTACTGTATGGGCTCAAGATTTTGAGGCTACTGACTAGCCTCAAAATTGAGACGCTTCTGCCTTCTGAATGCTTGGATTACAGACAGCATGTGCCACCCTAGTAGGTTAAAAGTAGTTTATATAGTTCCCAGATAGTTACATCTGCTGCTTTTCATTTGTTCATTATTTATTTCTCTTTTATCTGAGAAAATTTCTGTGTTATGTTATATTAAGGTCAGTCTGCTTTCAGTAGATTCTCTGGTTTTCTCTTATTGGATATCTGTTTTGTCTTTCTTCCTGCAGGATATTTTTTATTGGTTGTAAAACCCCAGGTTATAGACTGTGAGGTGTTGGTGTTCCCAGGTATGAGCGTGAGGTGTTATGGGTGTTTCCAGGTTATAGGCTGTGAGGTGCTGTTGGTGTTCCCAGGTATGGGCGTGTGAGGTATTGTTCTGTCTTGTTTAGCCCTTTAAAACACTTGCCTTGAGCCTCCTGGCCGCCTGTTTTTGCTGAGAAGCCATAATAGGCATGTAAAAGGTCTCCCTGCACGTTCCAGAGCCCTCCCTGTGTTGTTGTTCTCTGCTTTCAGGGAGTTTTTAATTTATTTTTGGGTTTCAGAAATTTAGGAATAGATTTTATTTTTTGACCATTGCCAAGTTTGTAAAGTATTTGCCACAGCATGGTGGTTTCTCCCACTGGATGCTCCTGCAGCAACAGTGCTTAGTTAGGCCTCTCAACATTATCCATAAAACTCCCTCCCTCCTTCCTTCCTTCTCTCCTTTTATTCCTTCTCCCTTCCTTGTTTAAATCCTGTTTTTTTATAGTAAATTTTTCGTTTGCTTGTTCTAGCAGGAAATGACCTAGTTAGATTCAACTATAAGTTCAGACTCGCCTTAGGTGGGGTGTGATTCCTGTCAGTTCACTTCACAAGGTTGTGGTGCTCTTGACGTCTGTCCTTGGTATCTTTCAAGCCAGTCTTGGAACTCTTCTATACTTGAGTTTTCAGTGGTTTGAGTGTGCTGCCTCAGGGCAGATGGGCACTCCCGGATTGTAGTTCAGGAGCCAGAACTTGACAGATAAGCTTTTGAGACCCTTGTAAACATCCTTACATTCGCAACATTTCCTAGTCTCTGTCTTCATAGATGTCTCAATATAGTGTTAAATATATGTATGAAAGATGTCCCTTCTTAGGAAGGTATATGCATTGTGGAGTATTAATTATATTACAAATTAAAACCACAGAGTGATACCACTGCAGATCTCATAGAATGCCAAGACATTTACAACTGGCCAGTTACTTAAGAACTTACCTAGGTAATGCAGAGCTGTTGAATGTCCACCATTGCTGGTAAGATTGTGGAAATAGTATAGCCACTTTAAAAATCAGACTTTTTACAAAGTTAAACATAAATTACTTTATGAATTGTTCATGCCATTTGAGGATATTTACCCAGAAGGCATGAAAATACTTCCACTATAAGATCTATGTATAACTTTTAAAAAATAATTGCATATATATACAAAACCAAAATTGGAATATCCATCACATGGAGATTGGATGGGTACATTGTACTATATCTATACAATTATAATTTTTATGCTAGTATTTTAAAAGATTTTTGTAGGTTTTAGGTAGCTAAATCTATTGTTCTTTAATGATTCCACATTTTGATAACAAAGTAAGAAAGTTGTTCTGAAAAATAGATTAATTCATATTGGCTTCTAGTTTTGTTTATGATTTAATTTTTACATTAAGTTCTATATAGATTAAGGAATTTATTTGATATGATATATGGTAAAGCTTTTATGCCTTCTGAGTAAATACCTTCAAATATATGAGAGAGAAGACATGGCTTACTTCTTTCTGAGATTGTGTGACCTTGCTTAACATTATATTTAACATTTATAAATTAAATTGGGAAAATTTTACATCTTTATAAGTTTCCCACAGTAAGTTTTATGATAATGGTATATGTCATACATTTTATTGTATTTAATCCTACAACTTTTATTGTTAACCTTTTTGTGTCACAATTTCTGATTATGGCAAAGATGCTTTTTATTTATGTCTTTTTTAGTGTAATGTTGGTGTCTGAATCCAGGGCCTATGCTGCAAGTGCTTCTAACACTGAGCGCCTTCACCAACCCCAAGTAATATTGTTGTTTGTTTTCTTTATGAAGATAAATAATAAACCCTCTCACCCTGTAGACCAGGCTGGCCTGGAATTTAGAGATTCACCTGCCTTTCTGCCTCCTGAGGGCTGAGTTTAAAGGTGTATGCCACCAAACTCAGCCCCAAAATACTATTTTTAAGTTGTCTTTTTTTATTTCCAATGTCATTTTATATGGCTTTGTGTTTCACTTAAATATAGTTTGTCAGAGGAAACTTGAGACATCCATAGCACTATGAAGCTAATAGTAATGTTATGCTTAGGTATACTGTTCACTGAAGTATCGCCTCAGGTCTAAAGGACCTCCAGAGAGAAGCTCATCTCCAAGAATCCGACCTTTTGTGTTGTTTTGTATTGTTCATATAGTTATTTGTTAAATAATCAATATTTAAGTGTGTGATCTATGGGACTAGAGATTACTAAGATGTACTTTCAAATATTTTTTAAAGGATTTTATTTACCTTTATTTTATGTATATGCATGTTTTACCTCCATGGATGTACATCCCTGTGTGTGCAGTGCCTGTGGAGACCAGAAGGGGTGTCAGATCCTTTGGAACTGGAGTTATAACTGGGAACTGAACCTGGGTTCACTGAAGAGCGATGCATGTTCCCCTTAACCACTGAGTCATCTCTGTAGCCCAGCAGATCTTATTGTTAAAAGACTTCCGCGTTCTGCTGCTCACTACCATGAGGGCTCACTTCCATGAGGGCATACATGTGCCATTGCTTAGAACTGGCTACTTATAGACCTATAAAAGTTACATCTGAAAACAAGATTAGGTAACACTCTGTAATGTTACATAAACGTGATCCTTCTGCTTTCTTTCATTAATATTTCCTAAATTGCTACTGAAATAAAAATAAACAACAGATAAAGGAATGCTAGAACCCGAACTTGGTTATTTTTACAGTGCTATTATTATACTGTTACAGTCTGTTTTACTGCCCTCTGGCATGATTAACATGTGAACTGCCATATTTATAATGAAGTGGTTATTAAATTTTACTTGTACAAAAAAAGATGAATTCATATTAATATTGCTGTTACATTTTTTGTGTGTTCTCTGTTTTGCTTCTTCAACAAGGCTAAACTTTAGCTAGTCATATTTTTTAATTTATATTTTTATAATAATCTTAGTTTAATCTCTTATACACAGTGGTCATTGTATTATTATCAGTAATGCTAAATGAAGGAAGCCAGTCATAAAGAAGTAGAATTCATGAGGAAGCTAAAATTGAAGAGAAGAAAAAAGAGAGCTGTTCACTGGGCACAGGGTTTCAGTTTTGCAAGATGAAGAAATTCTAGAGATCTGCCACACAACAGCATGAATGCAATTGTTATTCTATGCTGGATTATGATTACAAGATACTCAAAACTTTTCAAGGGGAAGTGACTTATTTACCTTATGTTTTTGGAGATTCCAACGGATAATCTTAATTATAACCTGCTTAGACTGAGAAATCCGTAGGAGACTTGGAAAGCATTCTTTTGGGTGTGTCTGAAAGGCATTTCCAAAAATGACTCGATTAGGAGGGCTCCAACCTAATGAATAGAGTTATAATTTGATGGCATTATTAGAAGGTGATAAGAAATTGGAGGTAGGGCCTGTCGGAGGAGGTAGCCATTGAGGTAATGCCTTTCAGAACTGTGTCTTACCCGAGCACACTCTTGTATTCCCTATCAATACTTTCTGATGACCATGAGGCAAAGAACCTCCTGAGCTGCCACTCCCACCATCCTGATGTTCTGCCCAAGCACCTGAGTCCACATGGCCCTGAACTGACTCAACTTGAAATTATGAGGCCAAATAAATGGTTCTTCTCTAGACTGTTCTCTCAGACATTGAGATCACAGTTTTGAAGACAAAACTAACAGGCAGAAAGTTCCAGTCAGGCAGATCTATCAGTAGTCTCTGGTGAGAGCCCTCTAGACTAGATGGTGGTAAGACAGAAAAATAATGAGAATTAGCCACATGCAAGGTGATGGTGGGCCTTTTTGTAAAGACTCTTTCTGAAAATTAACTGGGATTCCATCAGAACTGTTTTAATCCCTCCCAAGGACAGCACCCCAGGGACCTTATTACCTTTTGTTAAAGACTACCTCTTGAAAGTTCAGTCACTTAGTCCACCACACTGTGGACTAAGCTTCCAGAACATGAGCCATTGTGGGACAAACCACATCCAAACTATGGCAGCAGATAACATTATTGTGATATATACTTAAATATGATTATGGTACTAAATTTTATCTTACGAATATATTCTTTAACAGAATAAGACCAAAATGATAACTTTTTAGTAATCTCATTTGTACTTAGAATAAGTTTATAAACTTGCTACCCTCAGTGCCAAAGCCCTGTGTGATCCTACACTGCTAAGATCACTCAACCTCATTTTGAACCATTTCTCTTAACTACAGCAGTCACCTTCCCATTTCCCTAACTTGACAAGTCTTGCCCTCTACACAGAATGTTCTTCTCTGTGGATTTTACCCAGCTGTTTCTGTCTTGTTTTTCATATTTTGGCTCAGTAGTCTGTATTAGTTTTCTTGTTGATGTGACGAAGGACTCATCAGAAGCAACTTAAAGGAAGAAGGATTTACTTTGACTCACCTCAAAGGGGATGTAATCCATGATGGCAGTGAAGGCATGGTGTGGGAGGGTGATGTATAGTCACAGGGTCTGCACTTAGGAAACAGAGAAAGGGAAACGCTGGTCCTGCTCATACTCCACAGCACGGGCCTTCTCTCTTCAGTTACTCTCCCTGGAAAGCCCCTCACAGACGAGCCCAAGGGATGACTACCACATGCTTCTAAACAGAGTCTAGTTAACAAGGAAGATTAGCTGTCATGAAGCCCCTTGTCACAGAGCTGTTCTCCTGATCACCCAGCATCCACTCTTACGGCCTCTAGATGTCACATGGCTCTATGCAACACTGCTCACTAGCTGATACTTTCTGGATTTGCCCAAGAATGTATGTGATCTTGGTGTAGACTTTGTCTCTTCATAACTTTATCCCCTGCACCTAGAACAGTGCCTTCTGTGAATGAATTAACTTCCTAGTCTTAAATGACCCCATTCCAAATGATTTAAATTTGAGTTTTAAGATGTCTTCTTGGATAGTTCTATCTAACTGTTGTGAAGATACCTCAGACTCAGACTTAGCCTGCTCTGAACCTAGGCTAGCACACCCCTCTGCCCACTCTGCCAAGCATCTTCTGTCTGTAGTTGGGCTGTCAGGCTGAAGATTCTTTCTGGTTCTTTCCTCTCCATGATCTCCCAGCGGTCAACAGACCCTATCAGGATTTCACTCTCCTCCTTCCTCCCATCTCGTCACCACCACTTTTAGGTCAAAGTATGCTTTACTTGAACCATTGTTAACAGTGCCAAACGAGGCTGTGTACCTTCCCCATTCCCCTCTCTTGCTGCTTCTCCTTGTTCTCATCTCCATTCCTCTTTTCTGGACCATAAGACCTTCCATTCCTGATGCCACTTTCCTGTTCAGAACAGCAAAATACAGTCTTTTCATACAGCAGCCTCCTCTGTTCCCCAGCCTCTTTTAGACCCAACTCCCTCCCCAAACTGACCTCTCAATAGATTCCCATGTATTCATCTTGTAGTTTACATCACTGATTACTGCTCAACAAACTATGCCAGATCCTGTCCAACACTTTTCCCCCCTTCCCTTCTCCCTCTTGCTCTGGCCTTGCTCACTCCAGCCCCACTCATTCCGCCCCAAAGGTTTTTATTTATTTATTATATGTAAGTACACTGTAGCTGTCTTCAGACACCCCATAAGAGGGCATCAGATCTCATTATGGATGGTTGTGAGCCACCATGTGGTTGCTGGGATTTGAACTCATGACCTCTGGAAGAGCAGTCAGTGCTCTTAACCGCTGAGCCATCTCTCCAACCTGCCAGCACTTTTATAATTCCATTTCCACCAATTCTTCTGATTCCTCAAGACCCTTTTTCTTTCATATTTATTTTATTTTTAAATTATGTTCAAGTACTGGGAGACAAGCCCGGGACCTCCATGTATAGACAAGTACACTACTGCCCAGTTGCATCCCTAGCAGAGACCCATCCCTCAGAGTCAGCCATCTTTCTGTGAGACCTTACTGGAAAAACTGCAACAATAAAACACCTCCCAAGAAACCTTTCTAGGTCTCCCCTCAATCCTAAAATTGAAACTACTACCGTAGGCCTATAATATCTCCATTGCTTTTTTTTTTTTTTTAATTATGGCAAAATATACATAATAAAATAAATAATCATTTTAATAATTGTAGGTGTCCAGCGCATTGGCATCAATGTATCCACATTTTGTGTAGCCATTATGTCACCTGCATAATCATACTTGTATTTCTTTTTTTTAATTTTATTTCATGTGTATTGCATGTATGTCTGTGTGAGGGTGTCATATTAGAGACAGTTGTGAACTACTATGTGGGTGCTGGGAATTGAACCTGGGTCCTCTCAAAGAGCAGCCAATGCTCTTAACCTCAGAGCCCTCTCTCCAGCCCTATATTCTTTTTATTGCTATAGTTGTGACCTCTAGATTGTAACAAAGGCTTGTCCTCTGCTAGGGATACAACTGGGCAGTAGTGTACTTGTCTATACATAGAGGTCCCATGCTCATCTACCAGTACCTCAACATAATTTAAAAATAAAATAAATATGAAACTTAATGCTTTTATGCTAACCTTAAAATTATTTTTAAAAACCTGTCCTTGTTTACAAGCATTTGGTTAGCATGGATGGACATGAGTTTATCAGACTCATTTACTGTGTTGTCAGCATCCTGTCTCTTGTGCCGTGTTACCTGCCTTCCTATACTGCTGGGTAAGCTCTGTTCTTTTGGTGGAGTTATGAAGTGAGCTGTTGCTTTGGATGTGACACTGACTTCTCTCAGATCCCAGATCTCAGAATGTTTCTCTCACCCCAGTGTTCTCTTCCTGCCTTTCTTGTATAGTCAAACCACCATGCATTCTTGAACACCATGATGTCTGAGGTTTGAAGTCCTTTGTGATCCTAAGGCTCACAGTTTGCAAATAAAGAAATAAAGAACATGTTAATAATACCTAAATTTTAAAAAAAAAATAACACCCAGGATTCTCAACCTGTAAAGGGCAGAAGAGCTGTCACTCAAGGATATCTTTTAGTGCTAAGTCTAAAGGGAATGTGTCTTCCTCTTCTGAGCACTGAAGGAGCTTGCATTTATCATCTAAAATGTGCCAAGAGTTGGAGAGAGAGAACTCTCAAAATACACATTTGTATTTTGTGTTGCCAGGGGTGTAGCCAAAATCTCTGGGACAGTTGAGAGAGGATGCCTCTTTTGCCAGGGACAGGTACCTTAGGGGGATTTTGATGAGTTCTAGGTTTAAAAAAACAAACAAACAAAACCCAACTCCCCCAAACAAAACAACAACAACAATAGCAACAACAGAAAACTCTCAGCAAACCTGAGCTTTGAGGTGCCTTTCAGGATGATGGAAATGACTTAAGGTCAGGGCCTGTTTCACATGCGGAAAGCAGTGGGAGGCTTCTGGTTCTCTGCATGTTTGCCTACCCACATTCTAGGAGCAAGGTGAGCTTGTAGAGAAGTTATGGCTCCCTCCTCCACTCTCTATTCATCCTCCTAAAACAAGATGGGAGAAAATCAAGCAGCAGGAATGATGAGGTTAGACCCTTGTGCGAATGAATGTGTGGGCTTATGTAGGAGTGACTTGGGAACAATGGTTGGCTGTGATTGCTAATCTTCCAGTTCTCTCCCCATTACACACATTTCAAAAGAGTCAATTCCCTTATCATTTCCTGAGTTATGTAGCTGCACCACCCTAGATGGAATCTTTGTCTCTTGCTACCTTCTTGATAACTCACATTGCTCAGTGCCAAAGCCCTGTTGATCCTACATTGCTCACACCGCTCAACCTCCTTTTGAGCCATTTCTCTTCCATCAGTTAGTATAAAGCCACAGTAGACATCTCCCTATTTCCCTAACTATAGCTAGAATAGTGTGTTCTCATTAATATCTTTGTGCCTGACCTCTCACATATGTAAAATAGTGAGCAAAATAGTAATAATTACCTCATACAACTTCTGGAAATACTGTAAATATATAAAATTTGTAGAACTGGTCTGAAATTGTAAGCAACTAAAACTGTTATTAGTTATTTAATCATACTTTTCATAGCTGCTCATCCTACCAGTTAGATGTATTTCACATATATATGTATGTATGTATATGCACATACACACACACACCCACACCATCACACACACACATTCCTTCCCACTGTGTCTAAACCTCCCTTTTTAGTTTATGTAATTGAAGAGTCTTCTTCAGTTTCAAACAGCTTAATGGGAACAAACTGTGTACATGGAAAAAATTGGATGATTTAATTTCTTCAGTCTTTGGGGGAGTGGAATTCTTTTTCTGTGCAAATAAACCAGTATTCCTGTCACATTGCAGGTGGTATGCAAGATTACAATTATGTATGGGCCAACTGTTTTGAGATCACATTAGAATTGTCTTGCTGCAAGTACCCACCTGCTTCTCAGCTTCGACAAGAATGGGAGAATAATCGCGAGTCTTTGATCACATTGATTGAGAAGGTAAAAATTGCTGGCTGGAAGGTGGAATTTAGAAGTAATGAATTAAATAAGGGAGAAATTTGAATGCACATGAAGAACAATCCAAATAGCATGTTCTTTATTTCATATGTTTTAAGATTGTAGATTCTCTCTAGAAATTATTAGTTTATGATCTACTAGAGTACATCAAGCTCCACCTTTTCTACTCCAACCCCCAATCCTTGCTCCTTGCTCCATGGAGGCTTCCTTTGACAATCATAGAACAAATGGAAATAATTGACTAAATTTTTAATGGGGGTTTGTGGTATAGCTCAATAGTAAGAGGAGGGTTTGGAATGAATGAAGCCCTGAGTTCAATTCCTGACACCAAGAAAATCCTATAAATTTGAACTGTCAGGTTGACAATGCCATGTGTTCATATTTGCTAGAGACCCTTTACCACTGTGAATATGTATCAGTTTAGTGTAAATATCAGAAATGTTCATGCCACTATTGACTGTACCAGAAATTATAGTTTGAAGAGGAAATTTGAAGCTTGACTTCAAAGAGAGGAAGCTTCAAAAACACTTTTAGAGATTTTTATAACTTAAATTTAAGAATTTAGTGCTAGCCGGCCAGTGGTGGCCACCGCTGCAGTCGCCGTGCTCTGGAGTCGGAGGCGGCAGTCTGTCTCTCCTGACCGAGTTCGAATCCCACCTGTGCGGCAGCGCTCTGGAGTCCTAGGCGGCCATCTGTCTCTCTCGACCGAGTTTGAATCCTGCCTGTGCTTGTTCACAGGAAAAAAAAAAAAAAAAAGAATTTAGTGCTAAGGCTAGAAAGATGGCTCGGTGGTTAAGAGCAGGCTGTTCTTGCCAAAGACCCGGGTTTGGTTTCTAGCACCAACATAGCAGCTCATAACCTACTGTAATTCCAGTGCCACGTGTTCCAACATACTTTTCTGGCCTCTGTGGAGCATCAAACAGACATGTAATACACATACATACATATATGCAGGCAAACATACACAAAATAAAAATAAATCTTAAAGAATTTACTCCTTTATCTATACTTTATTTCAACTTCAAGGGATTAAAAAATACTTTGTTTGCTAAACATGGTGGTGCACTCCTTTAATCCTAGCCCTCCAAAGGCAGATGTAGGGGATCTCTGTAGTGGGAAATATTAAAAAATGCAATTCATGCTATATCAGCAGGCCCCGGTGGACTGGCTGGCTAGACACTGGCGGGCATGGCTGGCCTGTTCTCATCTCATAGAGACTCTCTGACTCAGAGCTCCGAAATCTCTCCACCCAGCTCACTAAGTTCCCACTGGCAGGTCACTACCATGCCAACCTCACCTTCAAAATTCCCACAGCCTTTTGGGGTGCACTTCTTGCAAACCCACGCTTTGCCGCCGTACCTTTCTCTCTGGCAGTTGAGCCACTGTGTGAAGGAAAACACCACACAAATTTAATTCAGAATCAATGGTAACTCAATTGCTGGGCACAACAACTAGAATCCTAATATTGTGAACCATATTAAATCTAAATTCTCCAGTAGCGGATCCTGGCAGATTCGCCTTCCAAACTGGAGGCCGCTAGTAGCTACATCTTTTCATCTCTCTGTCCCCGTCCAAAAGCTGTCTCTCTCTTCCTCCCCCAACTCAGAAATCCTGCCTACTCACCCAGTGATTGGTTTCTTCATTAATTAGAAGGGTCACATGGAGTCCTGAGTATGTGATTCACATCTCATCCCAGGCAGCCCCTCTTGGAGAAGTTGAATTAACATCAAAATACAAACAGCACCGGGGCTATCCACAACAGATCTCTATGAGTTGGAGGCCAGCCTGGTTTCCATAGAGAGTTCCAGGAAAGCCAGAGCTATATAATAAGACCCTGTCACAATGAAAAAGAAAAATTTGAAACAATTATAGTAGTCTTGCTGTTTAGAAATTTAGTAGTCTTGCTAGCATCAAACTGATTGCCTCTGAGTTTTGATTTTTATCTTTTAGGTCCACATTGGAATTAAAGGATTTGTTAAAGATTCCGTGACAGGCTCTGGGTTAGAGAACGCAACCATCTCAGTAGCTGGTATTAATCATAATATCACAACTGGAAGATTTGGTGATTTCCACAGATTACTTGTTCCTGGAATTTACAATCTTACAGCCGTTTCAACTGGGTAAAAGTTTTAAACTAGATTCTTAATCATAGTGCCAAGCCTCTCTTTAGATGTAGGATTGTCTAAATACTTCTTACTGAATGTGGCTTCTGTTTTAATAATGACAAAGTACTATCACTGGAGTATTTTGTCCTATAGTCCAACAGTGTGAGGTATAATTGGAACACTGGGAGGAAGAAAGATTATGAAAGTTTTACAAAAGGCTCCATCATCAGAAGTACTGCCTCAGCTAGTTGAATCAGGTAGAAGCAGTCCAGGCTCCATAGATGGAGTTTGAAGACCTGTCTTCCCAGCTTTCCAATCCATTAAAGTAGTGGGTTTTCACTTGTGCAAACCTTTCTGCACACTCATTTGATGAGGATTTGATTCATAACCTTTCATTCTGGGCTTTGTAATGGGAGGAAAGGGAGAGTGCTAATCTGATAAGGAAAGGGGGAGTGCTAATCTGATAAGGAAAGGGGAGTGCTAATCTGATAAGGTGAGGCAAAGATGGGTAGCACATGCCTTGAATAGCACAGGAGCAGTTAGCTTGTCTGCCCCTTAGATATCACAGCAACATTTTTGGCAAAATTCTAGTGTGAGATACACAGGAAGCTTTGTGAGAAAAATAACTCTTTAAAGACTTAATCCAAGATTTTCTGTGAAATAACATTCTAAACTGGCTAAATTTATACAGTTGTCTTAGTAATGTTTTGAGTTTTGAGAGATCACTAAGTGCAGGAGTATGAGAAAAGGTCATAGTGCTTTAGCATCATGAGTCTTAATTCCAAGCCACCTCCCTTTCCAATTTTTAAGGTATATGCCGTTGACCATTAATAATATAATGGTGAAAGAAGGACCAGCCACAGAGATGGATTTCTCCCTTCGGCCAACTGTGATGTCAGTAGTGCCTGACTCAACTGAGGCTGTAACAACTCCTGGCACGGTTGCTGCTCCTAGTCTTCCTCCTGGAACACCACCCTCCCGTCAGCCAATCCAACCTAAAGACTTTCACCACCACCACTTTCCTGATATGGAAATTTTCTTGAGAAGATTTGCCAATGAATATCCTAACATCACTCGTCTTTATTCTCTGGGAAAATCTGTAGAGTCAAGAGAACTGTATGTGATGGAGATATCTGATAACCCAGGTGTCCATGAACCAGGTAATTGCATGGCCTTTCACATGATTTCAGTAGTGCCTCTCAAAGCTAGTGTTGTATCCCTGTGCTTTGTCCAGAAATGCCATCTGTATGCTATGTAACTTCCATTAAGAATACCTAGTCAAAAAAGGACATAGAGCCAGTCTCTTTCCAAAAGAGAAAAATCCATTTGGTAATCCACATATGCATGGTATTTAGTATGTTCATAGATTGGATTCATTTAGCTGAGTCCAGTTTGGCATGTGGATATACATATATGAGTATTACATGTCTGTCTATGTATCTACAAGATATGCAGACATACTTGCTTTCGAGCCTACTCAGACATAGATTCTGGTAAAGAAACTACAATATGTGTATGAAGTTTTTTTGATGTTAGCAAAACCATGTTTACTTATTATTTTGGTTTAGAATATATACATACACACACCAAGAGAGAGAGAGAGAGAGACGGGGGGGGTGCGGGGGGGGGCGGGAAAGCAGAGTTCATTTTAACTGAAAAGGAAAAAGTCTTCTGTATAATATTTTGTTTCAGGTGAACCAGAATTTAAGTATATTGGAAATATGCATGGAAATGAAGTGGTTGGAAGAGAGCTGTTATTGAATCTCATTGAATACCTCTGCAAGAACTTTGGAACAGACCCTGAAGTAACAGATTTGGTTCGCAGCACTAGAATTCACCTTATGCCATCCATGAATCCTGATGGGTATGAAAAGTCCCAGGAAGGTAAAGAAGAGATGACTATTAAAGCCTAATATGTTGATTGTTGTACAGCGTGGTTATTCGGAATAGAAAAGATGTTGAACTTTTTTATTCTGATGATTTATGAGTGATTTTAGCTTTTATGTACTTAGAAAATAGGACAGACTTTTCAATACATGATGAAGCATGCATATATGTATATGTATATAGTGCATGTGCGCACTATATGTACATATGTGTAGAAGGCAGAGGTTGATGTTGGCTTCTTATTCAGTTGTTTTCCACCTTACTTTTGAGAACCTGGAGTTTATTGATTCTGCTTGACTCGCCAGTGAACTCCAGGGAATCTGCCCAACTCTGCCCCCTAGCGCTGGAGTTACAGACGCACATTACGGTGCCTAGCTTTTGAATGTGTATTGTGCTGTATTTGTGCTTGCATAGCAGACACTTTGCCAATTGAGATATCTCTCCAGCCCTTCATCAAGACACGGGCTCCTTGTTTGCTTTTGCGTTTCTGTAGTGGTTATTTGTCCAGTATTCTCTAGAGGAAAAGAACTGATGAGATAGAGAGTGTATATATGTAAAACCATAAAAGGGGTTCATTAGATTGACATATATGATCAGAAGCCAGGTAGTTCAATAATGACACCCTATGTTGGAGAACCAGAGAGCATGGTAGCTGTTCATAACAAGAAACAGGAAGCCTGGAAACAAGGATCCAACAGTGCTGTCCAAGGCCAAAGCCCTGGTGGCTATCTGAAGTACTGATGCCAGTCCCCATTGAAAGTCTTGAAGATGCTGGAGCCTGATGTCTGTCAGTGGCAGCAGCAGTAGTTGCACCTGCTCAGGAAGAATGGAGCTGGCAGGCACTAGATGGCCTCTTCCTTCATGTATTTTTGTTCTGTCTGGGTCTCCAGCCTATTGGAGGTAGCATACATGTTCAGGGCCAGTCTGTTTCTTTCTTTATCTCCCACCTCTTTCTTTTTCTTTCTTTTGTTTTCTGTTTTATTTTGTTTTGAGACAGGGTTTTTCTGTGTAGCTCTGGCTGTCCTGAAACTCACTCTGTAGACCAGGCTGGCCTCAAACTCAGAGATCTGTCTGCTCTGCCTCCCAAGTGCTCTAAGAGAGATGGCTGAGCAGTTAAGAACAATGCTGGCTGCTTTTATAGAGGACCCTGGTTCAATTCCCAGCACCCACATGGCAGCTCACAACTGTCTGTAACTCCTGTTCCAGGGGATATGACACCTTCACACAGATAGATATACATGCAGGCAAAACACCAATACACTTAAAAATAAGTAATCTTTTTTTTAAAAAAACTGATCAATGTTCTTCCATCATACCTTTCTATATGTAAAACACCTTAAAGGCATACCCCCTAGTGTGCTTTACTAATCTTGTGGTGTCTCTATCCAACCAAGTTGACAAATAAGACTAACCATCAGTTTATTAAAAATAATGGAAGATTTTTCATAAACTGTTTTATTTTAACAGTAGTTTTTATTAAACTATTATATGTGTTACCTTACTTATCATTGGGAAATCAAACCAGATAATATTTGAAGCCAGTGGCTTCTGTATTCATCCATATTCCATACCTGCTAAGTTATTGCTTTTTCTTTTTCCTGCCTCCCCTAGGCAAGCCCATCTCTCCTGAGGCAATGCTGAAAGGGCTGGGAGGACAGGTTTACACAGGCCACCTTCTACAGAACCCTAGGAGAGTAAGAATCCATCTTTTCCCAACCCATGATGCCATAGAGCACTTTTAAATATTTTTTTCCTATAAAGGTTTGATGATTTCCATCTATATTAAACTGAAAATGGGTACATTGACAGAGAAATAAGTTAATTTATATTCAGAAACATGAGAATCACACAGGTGTAAGTATCAAAGGAGAACTAGTTGAAATTTATATACACCTAAGCTAGGGGTTTGGGTGTGGCTGGATGGGAGGTGGTTATGGGATGTGGAAGGTTGAGGGGACAGTGTTCATAGCCAGCACAGGTTGTTTTGTCATGCAGATAAAGTCTGCCAGGTGTCAGACCCCCAATGTCTACTTAAGGGATACCTTTCCTAGGCACAAAGTAGGGTAGCAGGCAGCAAAGCTTTCTTTTTATGAAAGGACAGCTTTGCAGAGCCATTCCCGTCTCTGCAGTTAACTGTAGCCAACTTGAAATATGTCCAAGCAATCTGTTTCCTCTCCCTCAGCTGCTCCTAGCAGTGATCCTGTGAGTGGAACAGGCACCACAGTGTGAGCATCCCGACACAGGACGGGGTAGCTCACACCGAGCTGACCCTGGGGCTCTCATTCAGACAGGCTCGGGTTGATCCTTACTGTGTTCAGGTTCTTGCTCCTCACTGTTGCCAGCATCACAGATCCCTCCTCACACCTCCAACACTTCTGAAAGGGGGAGCCAGGTACCACGAGGGAGCCCTCCGTTGGGCCCTTCCCTCGCTTGCCATTCTTCTCTCGTTGTAATGACAGTAATAACGCTCTCACTTACGTAAGAGTCTACACAGTTAAGCTTGAGTTGCACGTTTTTCCTCTATTGGATTAAATGCTCAACAGTGTTCTCTACTTTTTGTAATCGTTTTAATGTCAGCACAGCACAATTTTCTTTTCTTGGTCTGTTTTCTCATGATGAAGCCCACCAACTTAAGGTTGCTTATGCCATCATGTGTGTATTGTAACTTGAACAATGCTTTAGTATCATTTATGTAATTGGATTTTTTTTCCTCTCAAAGGATAAGCAGAGGACAGACAATAGAGAGTAATGATTTTACCACTTTGCTTTAAAGATCTGTAAGAGAGTTTGCTTTTTAAAAAATACACAATGTACCAAAAAGGGGGGGGGGAGGTTGTAATTCACTCAGTGGGATTGGTAGCAGTGAGCCTGAGGTGCTTGCATGTTAAGGTGGCTGAAGTGTGTGTTATATTAAAGCATAGTAAAACCTACCTTAAACTTTAACCCTTTATTCTGCAGGAGATTCGATAAGTGTAGTTGGCAGAAACAACAGCAACAACTTTGACCTCAACCGAAATTTCCCAGACCAGTTTGTTCCAATCACAGATCCTACCCAACCAGAGACTCTCGCTGTGATGAGCTGGGTGAAGGCCTATCCGTTTGTGCTGTCAGCCAATCTGCACGGAGGTATGGGAGGTCCTATGCCACTAAGTTCATCTTGTTGAGAGCATTTGAAAATCCTGCTGAAACTCTATCTGCTTGTATAGTCCTAGGCTTCCTTCAAGTGAGTACTCTATCACCACCTCTGTGACAGAGAACAGTTAAAGCCTTTTAAAGCCTCCCTTTTAGGCCAGTCTCCTGGCCCTCCCTTCCCTTCCCCACTCATTCTTTCCTTTTATGTTCTTTTCTTTTCTTTCCCTTCCTTCCTCCCTCCCTCCCTCCCTCCTTTCTTTCTTTCTTTCTTTTTGATTATTGTTTGTTTAGACATGTCCTCACCAATACCCAGGCAGGCCTGGAACTCACTCTGTAGGCCACACTGGCTTTGCCTTGCAGGGATCCTCCTCCTGCCTCTGCCTCCTTGGTGCTGGGATTACAGGCAAACATTAGCAGGCCCAGCTTCCTCTCATCTTTCATCGCACATTTTTCCTTCCATGCCCTTTCCCCTCCTTACCTTTTTCCTTCCTTTTAAATTTTAATGTTATTTATTATTATATGTACAGTGAGTGTGTGTGTGTGTGTGTGTGTGTGTGTGTGTGTGTGTGTGTATACGTGCATGGCATGTGTGTGGAGGTCAGAAGACACCTTTCAGAAGTCAGCTCTCTTTCCACTGGATTTCAGGATCTAATTCAGGTTGTATATTTACCCACAAATGCTTTTCTCCCATTAAACCATCTCCCTCCCTTTATCCTCCTCTTCTCACTTCCTCCCTTCCTCTTTCTTGCTTTTCTCTTTTTCATATCACCCTTTCTATAATAGTTCTTCAAGTGTTTCATGTTTATTTGTTATACTGCTAACTAGGTACCGTATACTTTGTCATCATCATATTCTCTTATCTTCCACTTGTGCACTCCCGCTGTGTACACAAACACACATGCACACACAGAGTTACTTGCCTTCATTCTTATTGAGGGTTTGGGAGTGTATGTGTTAAGATGACTCATCAGGAATGAGTCATTTGAACAAAATGAAAGGTCGGTATTAAGAGACATCATAGGTTCATATTTGAGCCAGTAGGATCCTGCCTAACATGTATGAAGCCTTGGAGTCCATGACTAGCATGTACCCCATAAGTCTGGCATGGTAGCACATGCCTGTAGTCCTAGTACTGAAGAAAGAGAAGCAGGAGGATCAGGAGTTCAAGGTCATCCTCAGCTACGCAGTAGTTCAAGGCAGCCTGGGCTACATGAAACCCTGTCTCAAAACAGTCATGTGAATAAGAGCAAAACTACCAGGCTGGAGAGATGGCCCAGCAGATAAGGACACTTGCCAAGTTCCATCCTCTGAACCTACATAATAGAGGGGAATATTCTACTCCAGCAAATGGCCTTCTGACTTCCACACATGCATTTTGATGCAGTAGAAGGCATAATAAGCAGATAGGCAGACATGTGAAAACAGTATGATGATCAGGAAAATGAAGGATGTGGTTCTTTAACAAATATAACTCTCCCTGAGACCCACCATTGCTACTTTACTCTAGTGCAAAGCATGAGGCGAGTGGATGGCCTTTTCACAGTTGAAACATCCCTTTCTTCACTCTGAATCACTTCACTGTTGGTACAACTCCAACTAAGTAACTAGACCATAAGAAACTTTTAGAAATTTTCTGTGCGGACCAGGCTAAGTTGCTTAACCTGTTTTAGAGAACATGTAATTGGCCTTGCTTGACAAATTTCATGGCTCTCCCCTCTGCCTTACCTTTCCTGTTGCTATAATAAAACACCTTGACAAACATTATCTAAGGGAGAAGAGGGTTATCTTGGCCCACAGTTCTGGGGTACAGTCCATCCTGGCAGGGAAGTCTTGGCAGCAGAAGCTTCCTCATTTAGGAAGCAGAGAATGATAAATGATTGAGGTCAGGTAGCTTCCTAGCAGTGAAGCCCAGGGAATGGTGCTGCCTCCTAATCAAGGTAATCCTTAAAGAATATCTAGAGTCTAACCTAATAATCTCTCATAGGTCTAAAAGAAGGCTTGTCTCCTGGGTGATTCCAGGGCCTGTCTGGGTCACAGTCGGTACCCTTCCATTTCTGACTGTACTGTGAAAGCTTGTTTTGCATAACTGATCCATTTTGAAACAGTGCCTTTTTCTGTTTCCCTTGTAGGTTCCTTGGTGGTTAATTACCCTTATGATGATAATGAACAAGGAGTTGCCACATACAGCAAATCACCAGATGATGCCGTGTTTCAACAAATAGCACTTTCTTATTCCAAGGTATACTGGAAAGTTAATTCAGTAAAAACTACCTTAAAGCACTCAGGTCAGATGCTCTTATAGCTAAAATACCCAGGGTTCCTTGCTTTTTTTTTTTTTTTTTTTCCTGTTTCTCATCTCACTTCTGAACACTACATCTCTTTTTCCATTAGCTTTTAAACTCAGTCATGTATTTTATCTGTGTTTTTTAACTCAGCACCTGGGACAGAAATGATGTCAGTTTATTTCATTTGATACATATTTAGTTTATAAGCCCAATAAAGTTGGCTAAAGCAGAACTGATGAGTTTAGTTAGATATTTTGCCATACAGTCACAACCATACTTTACAAATAGTCTCTGTAGCCAGTCTTTACTACTTCATGGGTTCTTCTTTCTTCCACCCTTCTTCACCCCTTTTCTTCTACCATTATAACCCCATAACACTCGATAGGAGGGGAAAAAGGATAGCGGGGAAAGGGGACAATGTTACCCTAGACTACTGCCTGCTGATTAGGAGTGTCAGGTTCCTTGGGACAAGTTTGATCTTTGTTTATCAGGATATCTAGTTTCTTCTTGTTGTTTCATCTGTGTGAACAACTACTTAACAACCCTCCACCAACAACCCACCCCACCGCTCAGGGCCCTAGAATTTATATACACTCTGAGAAGTCCCTGGAATTCCAAACATCACACAATAGCAGAAACTATTGGTTGCTGGCAAAATCATGAGCAAATCATAGCCAGCGGCTGCAGACCACCTGAAACAGCCACACATCCCGTTCCCGGAATAAAAATGAAAACATATTCTTGTAATATTTCTGTGTTTTTTAAAGAAACCAAAATTCCAAAATTTTCACTACAAGTCTATGGTTTTCTCTTTCAACATTTGAAAACAGGTCAGTCTGATTACCATACCAACAAAGAAGAAAAACCATACAACCGTCTCAGTAGAGGAAAGGCAGTTGAATACTTGTAACAGAGACCATTAGGTCTGTTAAACCTAAGTTTTACTGTCTGGCTCCCTGTGAATCCCTGCCCTTGGGAGCTGGCTAATGAGGCAGAGGATCATGAATTAGAGGACATCCTGGGTAAACAGCAAATTCCAAATCAGTGTGGGCTATGAGATCTCGGCTCAAAAAAACAAAAAACAAATCACCAGTGATTTATTAAGATATTTGAAGTTTTACCATAATATAAAAATGGGTAAACAAGATTCTGTGTGTTCTAAACTTCCTCCTATATACTGAGCACGGTTACTTTTCCAAATCAAAATAAGATAGTGACTGGAAAAGTTGCATAGATAGTAACAAACATGATGACCTGAGTTCAGATCCCTGGCACCCACATAGAAGTCTGGGTAAGAGGGGCATCTATAACCCCAGCCCTGGGAAGGCAGGTGGGGACTCCTGGAGCTCCCTGGCCAGCCTTGATGAATCCATGAGCTGCAAGATCAGAGAGGACACTCTTCAATTTCTGTCCTCCACACACATTAGTATGATGAATTACACTGACTTATTTTTAACCATATAGACTCCCACCACATACACAAAGAAGTGTCAAGGGGTGTGTGTGTGTGTGTGTGTGTGTGTGTGTGTGTGTGTGTGTGTGTAAAAATCTAAATAGTTCTAAGAAAAAAATTCCATGCTGGGACTTCAGTACCAAGTGTAATAGTTTCCAGCATTGATCTACTGGTTCGGTATGTAGCTTATTGGTTATGGATCATAAAGGTTATTATTACTGCACCTCTGCTCTCTAATACAATCTTCTGTCACTCCACCTTCTTACCCCCTCTGCAAATGGACCTCGTGAGATTCATATTCAGAGTTGCTAATAAAAAAAGAATGCACCTGTTTATTTTTTTCTTAAGAAATTGTTACCTTCTATTTAGGTATGGCATATCTGGGGGTACATGCATTCAGTAATAAGAATTTATTATACCAACTGTCAAAATCAAAATCAATTAATCAGATTTTTACATATTTCCATCATACTCTACACTCACTCGCTGTGACATCACAATTCTTTACCTTCATTGATTTCCTTAGACTATTAAACTTTTTACATTTATCTTTCTCCCTAGCCTAGACCTACAGCCATATCTTCCAGTGATATTTCTAAGGATCTTGCACACACCCTTTGACATACCAAGTATCCCAAAATCCGGTCCTCAGTAGCACTGTTTTCATTTAGTTTCTGTAGCTATGATAAAAACTGACCAAAAGCAACTTTGGGGGGAAAAGGTTTTCTTGGCCTACATATCCTGGGCCACAGTCTATTGAGGGAAGCCAAGACAGCAACTCAAGCCAGGAGCTGATACAGAAGCCATGGGGAAATACTGCCTACTGGCTTGTTCTTTATGGCTTGCTCAGCCTGCTTTCATATACAAACCCAAGGGATGGCACCACCCATGGTGGCCTGGACCCTCCCACTTCAACTATTAACCAAAAAAATGTCCTACAGACTTACCTACAGGCAATGTGACTGAGGCATGTTCTCAACTGATAAGTCTAGGTTTATGTTGAGTTGACAAAAGCAACCAGTACAACCACCACCTTTCTTCTCCATCTCTTCATTACAGGTATAACCCAGAGTAGTCACACATCTGCTACTGAGCTTCCTCGCTGAGCCCCCAGTCCTGGGGCCAAGAATTCACATTTCACTGCTTTCTCCCTCACCCCCAACTTATTTTCCACTGTGGTGATTGTAATTCATCTGATTCCTCTTACTCTTAATAGGTGACTTTGAACTGAACAAAAGTAGAACTGCAGAAGCTGCTGTGATTCAGTCTTCACGGCCATCATTGACTATGTCCTACCTGTTCTCTCTTCCCTTTTAATCCCACTGTATCCTGCCTTCTCTGGAGTCTTGTGTCTGTCTTCTACTGACCTGGAAATGATCAAGTCCTCGCTTTGTTCACTTCTTTTGGCCAGTAAGCACTAATGAAATAAGCTTACTAAACCTTAATAAACCTAGTAAGTTTCGTTCAGCTTGTTATTTAAAATCAATGCCTTTTCAAGTAATAGGACAATTTTTTTTCTCATGCTTTTTTGTTCTTACTTTCTGTTGCCAAGGGGAGATGAAGCTTTGACATCTCAAGTTAAAATCTTCAGAAACCTTCTTCCCCATCAAAATCATCTTTCAGCTCTGATTATTAAATATGCTTATTTAGTGCCCCTTGGACAATTGTAAGTGTTGCACATGTACTTTGTGCCAGATGCCAAACTGAATACTGGAGACACGCGTGACACGAGTCTTATCCTAAGTAAAAAACAGCTGAATGCAACAAATTAAATAAAATAAGGAAAACATGTCATACCTCTCTGACCATAATGTTGACTGTTGGCTTGTGCAACACACAGCTGCTTCACATCCAGCTCTAATTGTGCCAGATACCAAACTGAATACTGGAGACACCGAGACACGAGTCTTATCCTAAAAGAAGAAAACAGCTGGAGAAATGGCAACAAATAAATAAAAATAAGGAAAACATGTCAGTACCTGCTCTGTACCATAATGTTGACTGGCTTGGGCTTGTGCAGACAACCACAGCTGCTATCACATCCAGCTCTTAATTTTAATTTTTTCTTATAACTATATGTGAGTGTATGTGCATGTATGTGAATGTATGATGAGAACTGTCAGCCCCATTCTCTGTCTGCGTGCTGGAAAGCTTGAGACGGCCAAGGAGTAGTGTCATCTCAGAAGCACACAGCACAACCCCAGCACTCCTGGGGGACTAGATGTGAATGAATGTTTGACTCTGTGGAGTCAATGTGGTTCCAGGGATCAAAACTCAGGTCTTCACACAGTCAAAATCCAACAGACAGAAAACTATAACATTGAAAGTCTCACAACTTCCTATGGCAGTGTTCTCCCACTTGAAACCCTCTTATATACCCTCTGATAACCTTTGTAAATCTGGACCTGTACCAAAGAACACACTTTTTTTTTTTTTAATGTAGATGCAAACAAATACTAGTAAAGATTATTTTTTTCTTTTTCAGGAAAATTCTCAGATGTTCCAAGGTAGACCTTGCAAGGATATGTACCTTAATGAGTATTTTCCTCATGGGATAACAAATGGAGCAAGTTGGTATAATGTCCCAGGTAACTAAAGATCAAGGCCTTACAACATGGATTTCCCACTCTCCTAGATGGTGCTGCTTGCTAATGATCTTTCTCAATTTTCCTAATGCCCAAGTGATTTAAGACATTACAATAACCTTTCAACTGTTTTATTTGGTGCTCTTTGAATTCTGCATAGACATATTGCACTACAACCCGACCGGTGTATGGCATTTTACCTCCAAACCACTATAGGTCTTTCATGTGCTAACAGGAGGACTGTGCAGCATAGTGAGTGCTTTATGGAAATGCAGATCAAAGGGCCCTCTCGGGAGTTTATTACTGTTTTCAATCACTGCAGAGCCAAGATAATTTATTGGGTTTTTTTTTAAACTAGGAATAATTCTCACCTTGTAGAGTCTAAACTATGTAAAATGTATCCAAAGTGATGATTTTAAGTTTTTGTCTTTAGGTGGTATGCAAGACTGGAACTATTTACAGACAAATTGCTTTGAAGTAACTATTGAACTAGGTTGTGTGAAATATCCGTTTGAGAATGAGCTGCCAAAGTACTGGGAACAAAATCGAAGATCTCTAATCCAGTTTATGAAACAGGTAACTACTCAGAAACAAGTGTGAGTCCTTCCAAGTCCAAGACAAGCTTTGTGTACAGGTTATACAGTGTATAGTTTTTATACAGTGAAGTTATAGTATGTCTTTAAAATAATCTTGTGTATATGAGTGTTTGTCTGCATATGTGTATGTGCACCTCATATGTGCAGTGTCCGCGGAGGCCCTGTGAGTCCTGGCAAGCAAACCAGGATCCTCTGCAAGAAAAGCAAGTGTCCTTTAGCTACTGAGCCATCTCTCCACCCCCAGAATATACCTTTTCTAATTCTAATTTGTTTTAGTATATTTGCCCTATTTCTGTATTCCAGTTTGTTTTGCATATTTACCTAGAAAATTCATGGGTCTAAATGAGTTTGTCTAAATGAGGAAGAAAGTGAGCAAACAAGGTAGCATTGCTGTAGTGGTCAGTGGTCCCCCTGTCCTGGCTTTATAAAAGCTGGCATAGATTAGCTACTCAGGAGTATTTGCCAGGTGATGATATGAAGGTATTCTTTTGTTGTCCTGTGTGAGTGTGCACACATGCAAGTGTATAATGGTTTCCTTTTATTTGGATATGCACAGTGCCTAACAGGTAAAGACGCTTCAGAAATATATGGAAGCTAGAATAACCTAATATGTAATGCTATCACAGTTTTATCATTTTCTTGAGTTTGTATACTAATATTAAAAATGTTTTGTGTTATTTATTAACATTTATAGAAGAAGCATAAGACTGGTACAATAAACATTCCTACTCCACACCTAGATTTAAGAATTCTAATACAGGCTGGAGAGATGGCTCAACGGTTAAGAGCACTGGCTACTTTTCCAAAGGTCATGAGTTCAATTCCCTGCAACCACATGGTGGCTCACAACCATATGTAAAGGGATCTGATGCCCTCTTCTGGTGTTTCAAGGACAGTGTGCTTATATATATATTAAATAAATAAATCTTTAAAAAAAAAAAGGAATTCTAATACTTTGCCAGTTTTGGTTTATTTATATGAAAAATACACAGATTTTTGTTTGTTTTGGTTCATATGCTTGTTTTTGGATGAACTATTTCAGTAGAAATTGGAGATTTGGGGATATTTTGCCATTAAATGCCTGAACATCTATTTATTTATTTATTTTAATTGTATGTGTATGGATGTTTTGCTTGTATATGTCTGGTGCTTGCAGAAGCCAGAAGAGGGCATCAGATCCTTTGATACTAGAATTACAGACAGTTGTTAGCTGCCATGTGGTCCTGGGATGTGAACCCAGGTCCTCTGGAAAAATAATTAGTGCTTTTAACTGCTGAAACATCTCTCTAGCTTCATCTGTTTTCTAAAAATAAAAATATTCTCCTATATATGTCATCTCTAGATGCTATTATCTCACCTAAGAAAATTTTACCAATTCTCTAATATTACATAATTCCCAGTTTATATTCAAACTTCTATGTACCCTACATGTAGTCCTATAGGTATGTTTACAAGTAGGGTATAGTGTATTTGATTTTTGTATCTCCTTGCTCTTTTTAATATAGAATATTCTTCCTTTTAAAAATAAATCCATTCAAAACAGTTCTAACTTGTTTTCTTTTATTGCATCTTTTATTCTAAAGTAGTCTTAATGTCCTAAAGTTTAAGGTCTTACTATGTTCTTCACATGGCCTCTGCTTTCAGAGGCATTTAGAAGCAAATCTATGTTTTAATGAGCATTTGCATTCTGCTTTACTGGGAACACTGAAGTTCTGGTAGCTCCTTTGGTTACATTATTAGCAATCTGTTAGTTTGGATATGAGCTCCCAAAGTAATTAGATGTTTTTTCCCCTTAAAATCTGGTATTCTTGTCCTTTATACAGGTTCATCAGGTGTCAAAGGATTTGTCCTTGATGCCACAGATGGTAGGGGCATATTAAATGCCACCCTCAGTGTTGCTGAAATTAATCACCCAGTGACTACTTACAAAGCTGGAGATTACTGGCGCCTCTTGGTCCCAGGGACATATAAAATCACAGCATCTGCCCGAGGGTAAGTGATGAATGCTTTCAAATTGTAAGCCTGGGAATAAGGAAAACATGGACTTCCCTCTAGAAGGTTATTTCCAGAAAGTCCCTCAGAGTCTGCTAAGCAAAGCAGAGTTTAAATGGAGGGTTAGAGCTGGTTTCACCAGTGAGCACCTGCTGCCTGTGGCACTATGCCATCAACTAGGCCTCTGAAGTCATATTTCTTCCTCCACTCTGATCATCTGCCCTCTTCTTGTGACTTCCCTCACTGTTAGTAGTAGTTCTGGGACGTACTTGCTGGAAGAACTAGGGAAGGGGTGGGGCGGGGAGATAAATACTCATGTTCCGCTGAGTAGGGTCACTCTGCCCCACAGAGAACACCATTCTGTATAGTTTTGCCAAACTCTCATGTGCACTCATTTTTCTGTGATATGTTTACATCATTGCTTTGTGAAAATTTCTGCTGATTGCAGGCTCCTGAGTAAGGCCATTTTCCTCCTTCTGTCTGTCTGTCTGTCTGTCTGTCTGAGAGACAGGGTCTCATATAGCCCAGGCTCACCCCAAATCTCTTGGTCCTCTCAAGTGCATGCTGAACTAGATTTATTTATTAAAAAGAAAAAAAAAATGAACATTGGTTTTTCTTTTCTTTCTTCCTTCCTTCCTTTCTCTCTTTCTTTCTTTCTTTTTTTTTTTTTTTTTTTTTTTTTTTAGTTTTTTGGAAAACTAAAACAACCTGGTTGTCTTTATAGTCCTTTTCAATTATTATAGAATTTGAAACACCTATTTAATCTGAAATGTCTCTTTTGTTGTTGGTTTTGTTTGTTTTGTTGCTGTTCTGAGGCAGGAGTTGGTGAAGTCCAGGCTGGCCTTAAACTTCCTGTGTAGCTGAGGTTGACCTTGAATTTCTGGTCCTCCTGCCTCTCTCTCTGGAATGCTAAGGTTACAGGCACATCACCACACTCAGCTGGTTTTCTTTGTTCATGGTTTAGCGAGAGTAGGCACTATGACAGAATACTTTCCTCTTCTTTGTAGCCAAGAAATTTGTGAAGTTAGCTTGAGCATTTATTGGAAGAAAGCTAAGTATGAGGAGACACTTAAAGTTATTAGTACCGTTCTTTTCACCAAGAACAGAGAACTTTTAAATAGCCAGTGGCTCATAAATAGGCTCAGAAGACCATCCTATTGCATTACAAGGTTATTGTTTTCTTCTACTTTGGCAGAATAATTAGAGAAACTAGAGCCACCAGGGTGTCTGAGAAGCAGGCAAAAATCATGTCGTTGGTAGAAAATGTCCTAAGTTGCTACCTCAGGCCCTTCCACTCACATACCAAATGCTGACAAGTGGGTTCAGACTCCAGGAACCTCTGAGTATCTGCAATAAGCTCAAACTTGCATTTGAAACCATATTTTACTTTTTAAAACTTATGTATGGATATTTTGCCTACACATATGTCTGTGCATGCCTGTTACCCACAGCAGCTAAAAGAGGATATTAGATCCCTAGATCTGGAGTTATTAAACCCAGGTCCTCTGGAAGAGCAGGCAGTAAGTGCTCTTAATCACGAAGCATCTCTCCAGCCCCTGAAATTCTGTTTGTTTGTTTGTTTGTTTGTTTGTAGACTGGGTTTCTCTACATAGTCCCAGCTGTCCTGGAACTCACTGTGGCAACCAGGCTGGCCTCAAACACAGAGAACTGGCTGCCTCTGCTGGGATTAAAGTTGTGTACCACCATGCCCAGCATGAAATCCTAATTTGAATCTTAGAAACTCATTCATATTATACATTTACCTATGTTTGTTCTTTGTTAATTTTTTTAAATAATAAATTGACTCCAATTGAAAACTTAATTCTTTTGGAACCTACATCATGTTTATTTCCTGAGTTCATTCATCCTCTGCATACCTCTATTTCCCAGTGCTTGAATACTGAGAGAGTGTGTGTCTGACCTGTCTGCTTTGTTATAGGTATAACCCCGTCACCAAGAATGTGACCGTCAGGAGTGAAGGTGCTATTCAGGTCAACTTCACACTTGTTCGATCTTCAACAGATGCAAACAGTGAGTTAAGGAAAGGAAAGGGACAAAGCACCAGCACTGATGACACCAGTGACCCAACTTCTAAGGAGTTTGAAGCATTAATTAAAACACCTTTCAGCTGAGAATGGCTTGGAAGCCTTCATGTTGAGCTCGTCCTCAGACCTGGCTCTGTATCGATACCATTCATACAAAGACTTATCCGAGTTCCTGAGAGGACTTGTAATGAACTACCCTCACATTACAAACCTTACCACGTAAGATCTCCCTGTTTTTCTTCCTTCATTTAAGTGAATTCATTCATGCTTTGGCCCAGCGGAAGGGATCTTATGCTTACTGAGAGGATTATTTGGGGGAGCTGATGTATGATAAAGCTGGAGTCTTATTTCACAAGGACATTTTCCTGATAGTATGTCTTGTGCATTGGCGGAAACTTCTTGTTAGATTAATGATTCGTGGACAGAGCCTTCTGAGAGTGCAAGTTTCTCTTCCTATCACTTCCTTTGATTGTCACATGTATGCCGAGTTCCCACTGCAGATTTGTATTCTCACTAAATGTTGTTTAGCTTATTTTATTTTGTTGAGGGTGGTAGACACATTTTGGAAGGCTGAGCTCACCTGTCAGGGATGTTTATGCCAGGAGTGTATAAGCTGCACACCTACTGAGTGTGTGCCATGAGTGTGTGTATAAGCTGCACACCTACTGAGCGTTGTGACCACACTGACGTGTGCACGATGTGTATAAGCTGCACACCTACTGAGCGTGTGGCCACGAGTGTGTTGTATA
Organism: Mastomys natalensis; assembly: GCA_021653895.1. NCBI lineage: Eukaryota > Metazoa > Chordata > Mammalia > Rodentia > Muridae > Mastomys > Mastomys natalensis. The sequence goes on along the minus strand of JAJTUV010000251.1, from coordinate 1,781,883 downwards.
TAAGCTGCACACCTACTGAGTGTGTGCCACGAGTGTGTGTATAAGCTGCACACCTACTGAGCATGTGCTGTATTTACTTAAAATACAACATATCTGCCATTGTTAGTCAGGGGCTTTTTAAGTGGTATATCAACAGGCACCAAGTTCCATTGAATGGCATTGTGACAAAGCAATCACTTTTATCCTATTAATGTTTTTCAGTTTAATGCTAATATATTACTTCTGTCCAGGTCTGGTAAATCTTCTGTCATAGTAAAGAAAGCTATCCTTGAGCTGGAAACTCTTATGAAAGTGGAAATTTGATAATTTATTTTGTTTTTATTGACTTAACTTTTACTGTCAAGCTGATGTTGCATTTATTGTAAAGTATAAACTGTTAAAGTCTGTAAGTTGAGTTTAACATAACACTGAATTACTCGCTGACTTTGTTTCTGGTTTCTGAAAGTTTGGGACAGAGTGTTGAGTATCGTCACATTTGGTCCCTCGAAATCTCCAATAAGCCCAATATATCGGAACCTGAAGAACCAAAGATTCGTTTTGTTGCTGGTATCCATGGAAACGCTCCAGTTGGAACTGAACTGCTTTTGGCTCTGGCAGAATTTCTTTGCCTGAATTACAAAAAGAACCCAGTTGTTACCCAAGTAAGAGAATAGTTTTGTTTTGCCATACTTCAAAGACAAAGGCTCTGGGATCATTGATATCAGGGAACCATTTAAAACTTTTAAATTTCTTAGTCCATTTTACACAGAAGAACTTTTAGTACATTGTGGTACTATAAGAGATAGAAAGAACCATCTATGTATATACTCACTGATCATAGTGTCTTCCTAGTATATTTCTTTCTATATGTTGAAAAGCAAAGAACAAAAAAATACTGAAAGTTTACATTCAGTCCTGTACTCCTGTAAGCTGAGGCTCTTTTTATTCCTACCCACAATTCTGTGCATTCTAACTTGAGGAACTGCCATTTTCAATTACTTATAGACAAGGCACTTTACTGAAAAATACAGTGAAAGACATAATTCTTTTTACCTTTTCAGGTAATATATAAAATCTTTAGGGATCTTGGCTGCAAGGACTTGCATACAAACTGATATAGCATTATCTAATTTAGCCATCTGTGGCTATAGAAAAGAGGTCTGTCCTAGGGGCCTAGCTGTATATGATTAAGAACCTTGTTGTGTATTGTAGGAAAAGGAGGGCAAGAGCATTCATCCATTAGCACTGCTTATATTGAACTTAGGAAAGATGGGAAGAATGAATACTTGTTGAGTATACACTGACTGTGCCAAGTACTTTTGCTCAGTCCTTGTCCTTGCAAGGATGGGAATCCCTGTAACACAAGTGGGTACTGAGTAGAGACATTGGTTAATTTACTAAACATCTAAAAGCCAGTAATTAGTAAAAACAAATCTAAACCAACATATAGTTTATTGTTTGTTTTCTTTTTCTTGTAACTAAAAACAAACAGCAAGTGTATCTTGTGCTAAAGCTGAGCACTGTTGCTATAGTGCAGCACCTTCCCCAAAGGTACTGGGGAAGGACCGGTGTCCTGATCAGGATCAGAAGGGACCTATGTGCCTAGGTGAGATCACACTTGATCAAAAATTATTTTATTATCTCCAGGAAAGTTGATTCCATTAACAACTTCTTATAGGTTGCAAAATTCTCTCCCAGACACTTTTTGTTTCTTTTCTCTTAAAATGAGACCCTATCTAAGATAGTGAAATCCCTGGCTGTATATTAAAAATACTTTAGAACCTTTAAAAGCACTAGTGCCTGGACATCATCCCCAGGAAGCATCAGTATTTCTTTTATAACTCCTAATGCTTTCCTCCCCACAAGAAATAAACTGCTACAGCTTTAGGCTGTTTATTCATTTGAGACAAAGTCTCACGACATAGCCAAGGTTGGCCTTGAACTTGTCTATAGGCCAAGTTGGCTTCAAACTCATAACACTCCCACCTTCATCTCTGGAACTGTGGGGTTACCGGTGTGTACAGTCACACGCTACAGATCAAACTCAGGGCTCGTACATGTTAGGCACAATGTTCTATCACTGAGTTAAACCCCAGCCCAGGTTGTTCTCACATATAGCCAGGTTTGTACCTACTGGTCTTATGGTAGTATGGTAGTAAGAGACCATTTCATAGGTAAAATACTTTAGCAGGAATCTCAGAGTTTCTGAAGCCAGCCTGGGACATGGTGGAGCCTGACAAAAGAGAAAGGAGGTGATGGGATGCAGAGATCCTGTTGAGTTGTTTGTGGTGACATGGAAGTCACCTTAGAAAGAATCTCCCAAAGGCAAATTTAAGAGCCAGTGAGTTAAAGGTCTCATGTGTTTTCAGAAAAAAAGGGTTTATTGTGCCTCTTGCTTTAAGGGGATGAAAGCCCATCATTATGGTGAAGGCCTATAGTAGTCCGGAGTAGGAGGTGGCCAGTCACATTGGGTCCAAAGTCAAGAAGCACAGATATGGAGCCATCTTCTGCTTGCTTCCCTCCTTTTCCCCTTTTCATTTTGTCTGAGACCCCTGTTGATGGGATGGTACCACTCACGTTGAGCGTGGGTCCACAGCTAACCTTCTCTAGAAACATCCCACAGGCATGTCAGAGGGGTTTCTGAGGTGAACCTAAGTTCATTCAAAATGACAGTGAAAATTGTTAGACTATCAGAAATATGAAGCACTTCAGAAATTGTTTCATATTGTATGTGTAGGCATTAATGCCTGTGAACACACTGTTGTCAACTCCCCTTGTCTGAAAGGACATTGCTATTTTCAGATTTTATATCCCTCAGTGTAATCCAGAAAATGGTTCCACCATTATTACTAAGACAGTGGTCGGCAAACATGTTCTATAAGGGACAGATAACATATAATTAGGCTTTGCAACAGCAGACATTCTAGAGCTGCCCAATCTCACCATTATAATGCACATAAGTAATTAAACATAAATGAATGGGCGTGGTTATGTTCCAATAAAAATTTATACAGAAAAGCAGCCAGCAAACTGGATTTTATATGTCAGGAGTGCTTCTGTGACCACTATTCTCGGTCACCAAGAGGCCACAAAGAACATTAGTTATACAGTATTGTCTCATTTCTTTTAAAATTTGACACAAATAAAAATTTTATTTTGCACTTCTGTTCCTTTTAGTGTTTTGCCTTTTAAAATAACTATTTAAAGTGAACAATAAAGACTTTGTGTTTGGGGGGAAGGTACCTGTTACTTCCACATAGAGCTAATGAACTCTTGATTTCTTTTTTACTTTAGTTGGTTGACAGGACTAGAATTGTGATTGTTCCCTCTCTGAATCCAGATGGGAGAGAGCGAGCACAAGAGAAAGACTGCACCTCAAAGACTGGGCACACAAATGCCCGTGGCAAAGACCTGGACACAGACTTTACAAGTAGGTCTAAACTTTAGGCTATTTAGCCCTTTTGAAATGAGTCTTTCTGTGCTAGGAGATTGGCCAGTCCCACTTTGTGGATGAATGGGGTGCTTCCTTGTTTAGGCTATGAGTGTGAAGTATAAATCAATATAGGCATTCAGAAAACATTTTAAACATTTTTTTCTTTCACTTTGCAAAAGTAATTGAAGTGTGTGTGTGTGTGTGTTTTTAAAGAAACTTCGTTGAAATTATTGGTGTGTTCCAGTGCCTATAGAAGGTAGCAAAGGCCCTCTTTTTCTCTACCCTTCTGAATATGTGTACACACACAGCATATATGCATGCTGTTATATGTAATGTACTAATGTGCACACATTATCTCAAACTATGCACATCTTGGAATAACCTCCCTCTGAGAACATGTCTTTCTTGCTTGAGGTAGCATGTGGTGAGATAATTACACACAAATTTTTAGTTGTTGGTGTTGTTCTAGATAGGATTTCTCTATGTGGCCCTGACTGTCCTGAAACTCACTCTGTAGAACTTAAGAGATCTACTTGCCTCTGCCTCCCAAGGGCTGGGACTAAAAGCATACACCACCACTGCCTAGCTACCTACAAATTTTGTAAGCCAGCATTGTGATGGAATTCAAATAGAGTATTTCTTTATACTTTCACAAAAATTTAAAACTTGATATTTTATTTTTAACTTTTCTGTTTTTAGGTAATGCTTCTCAACCTGAGACCAAAGCCATCATTGAAAACTTGATTCAAAAACAGGACTTCAGCCTTTCAATTGCCTTAGATGGTGGTTCTGTGCTGGTCACATATCCGTATGACAAGCCAGTACAGACAGGTATGCTGAGTATCAGTTCTCACATGTAGTATTTAATCCTGGTAGGACATTCCAAGTCACTAAGTAATACTCCTTCTAAAAGTTTTTCAGTAATGAGCACTTGGCTTGTTTTATGCTCAAATAATCAGCCTTAGAAAATTATCCGTACTGTACTTAAAGAGTTCAGGCTGGTTGGAGAGGGAAGACCCTATGGAGGCCAAGGTATATTGAATCACACTATCTGGTCACATCTGCTCAGTAAGCTCTACTGTCAGGTTTTGAGAATTTCTGTTTGTAGATTTTGAGAATACAAAAGTGAATCTGGTGCATTGACGGTGTTCATAGTAACAGTTTAACCACTCCCTCCCACGCTTGACACCTTGCCTAGTGGGCTGTGCCTTGTGGTAAGCTAAACAGTTGCTTGTTGACTCTCCCCCAGGTCATGGAAAATGCAGATAGTTTGAGTTGTTTTCAATGTAGCTTACAAGGAATATTGTTATTAGGCCCCAGTTGTCCATAATTGAGGTACAATAAGACCAAAAGAAGGTTGTATCTTAGTATAGTGACCTGTTGTATAAATTCACCATTAGTATTTTTTTAATGTAAAGAAGATGTTTGTTCTTAAGTATGATTGTCTTAGACTAAACAAAACAATGTTGTTTATGGTAACTGCTCAGTGGGGTGCAGGACTTACTTGGAGAGGAGAGGACTCAAATCCACGATACTGAACTTGAGCAAAAATCTTTTCAATTTTTCCACTGACTTTCAATTTTTTCTTCTTGGTAGTGGAAAACAAAGAAACTTTAAAACATTTGGCATCTCTTTATGCAAATAACCATCCATCGATGCACATGGGTCAGCCCAGTTGCCCAAATAATTCAGGTAGGCCTTTCTCCTCCCCTGGGTTACTTGTTTGGGTTGATTGTTTTGGGGAGAGGAGAGTCTTTGGTCTTGTTGATCCTACATCTCACAATGGTTTTTATAGATGAGAACATACCTGGCGGAGTCATGCGGGGAGCCGAGTGGCACAGTCACCTGGGCAGCATGAAGGTATGCTGTGGAGAACACGGTTAGATGGGCTTAAGAATGCTGGTCATTGAGAGAAAAGCAGGTACCTTCTCTAAGAAAGAAAAGTGACTGGCACCTGGCATCTGCCTTGTGACTTCCTCAACATGCTTAGACCTTAAGTTAACCTGGCAGTAATCTTCTATTTTGAGCATTCTTAATTGCATAAATTGGTAACACTAACTATATTTACAGTCTTATACAACCACTACAAGTCTACTTCTAATTTTTTTCATCACTTCAAACTGTACCTGTACCATTTAAGGAGTGAGTGACTCCCTGTTCTCTCTTCTGACAGCTCCTGGTAACTGCTACTTCTGTCTCTAGGAATTTGCCCAGTCTAAGTATCTCCTAAGTGAGCTTACATGTTAATCCTTTTGTATCTAACTTCTTATATTAACTTAATTTTTAAAATTTTATCCATTTTATAGCACATATCACATACCTTTAGAACAAAATATTATTCTACTATACATACATACATACATCTTCTGTTTATCAACTGTCTATCATGTTGATAGACATGGGCACATAGGATCTTTAAGCCTGAGTTTTCACTTTGTTTAGGTAGAGACCTAGGAGTGGCATTTACTAGATATTGTTTTAATTCCATTTTTAATGTTCTAAAGAACCACCAAGCTTTTCTATAGCATCTCTACCATCTTACACCTATCAGCTGTGTTCAAGGATTCCATCATGCTATATCCTCAGAAATGCCTGTGATGTTAATTTATGTATCCTAACAGACATCTTGTTGTGGTTTTCATTTTCATTTCTGATGGTTAATGATTTTGGACTTACTTTGTATGCGCTTGTTGGTCATTTTTATAGCTTCTTCAGAGAAGTTATCTATCCAGATCTTCTGTCCACTTTACAATCAGGTTTGGGCCAGCAGGCTGCCTCAGAGGGTACAGGTGCTTTCTGCCAAGTTTTATGACCTGAGTTTAGTCCCCCATAATGCACGTAGTGAAGAGAAAGAACCACTTCCTACAAGTTGTCTTTTGCCCTCACACATATACTGTGACATGGATGTACACACAATGTTAATTTTAAATTTTTAATTGGGATGCTAGAGAGATGGTTAAGAGCATTGGTCGCTCTTCCAAAGGACCCAGGTTCAATTCCTGGTACTCACATGATGGTTAATAACCAAACCATATGTAACTCCAATTGTAGGGGTTCTAGTGCCCTCTTCTGGCCTCATTAGATACTGCATATAACATACACATACATGCAGACAAAACAGCATCCATACACATAAAGTAAGAATGAAATTAAATTTTTTTAACTAATTGAATTGTTAGTTTTCTATATAGTCCACATATTAAATCCCTTTCATGTACATGACTTGCAAAAAGTTTCAACTACCATCCTACAGGCTGCTGTTTTAACTTTAAAAAATTACATTTATCTGGGGGTGGAGCATGTGCCACTTGTGGAAGGAAGCAAGAGAGCAGCCTGTGGGAGTTGGTACTCTCCTTCCACCGTGTGGGATCTGGGATGCAACTCAAGTTTCTTTCTTAGGGTTTGTTAGCATATTAAGATTCTATTTTTCTTGTCAGAATTTTATGGCTTTAGCTCTTGATATTTAAGTTTGTTTTTTGTACAGTGTGGGGCAGGAGCTTAGTTTCATGGGAGACCAGAGATCTAGATGGCTTTTTTTTTTTTTTTTTTTTTTTTTTGTCAAAAAATGTGAATCTTTCCTCATTGGATGGTCTTGGTGTCCTTTCAGAAAGCATTTGAACACACAAGATGGGTTTATGTCCAGACTTGTATTTCATGGGTTTACTGCTGTTCTTTTGCTGTTATACTGTTTTTGCTATAACCATAATTTATAAGTCTTTTGACACTGTTCTTCTTAAGGATGATTGTTTGGGTTATTCAAAAGTCCTTGCAATTCCAGCGGGACTTGAAGCTGGCTTTTCCTATTCTGCATACAAGGCTGTTCGGAGTCACTTAGGAGATGTGTTGAATCCACAGCTCTTCTTTCTGACCCCACTTAGTAAGTGCACTTAAAGTTACACAGTGAGCGGTTAACTGATCATTTGTTCTTGTGAGTAACAGGAAATTGACTTCATTTTCATTTGTTTATTTATTTTTTAAGAGTTTACTATGTGGGGGCCCACAGAGCTGGTTCAGCAGTTAGGAACACTTGCTCCTCTTCCAGAGGTTTCAGGGTCAGTTCCTAGCACCAACATGCTGGGAACATGCTGGCTCACAGGTACTTCTGTTCCAATTCCAGGGAATCAGATGTCTTCTGACCTTTGTGAGCACATGTGGTACACATAGATACATGCAGGCAAAACATGCATATACATAAAATAAATCTAAAAAATGTTAAAAATTTACTATATGGGAAGCATTTTGCTGTATTAATAATAAAATATTTTCCAATGCCTATCAAACAAGTAGCTGTTTCAGAATTAATTGATTTGATCTAGAAGAAAGCATCTTCCACATATCATGAAAATTTAAAGACAGAAAACATTATACCAAGTCAGAGGCACAGAGTCACAGAACCACAGCCTTTTCCCTTTATGTGAAGGATAGTGTCTGTGATGCAGAGATAGTGAAGCAGGATGCTCAGAAAGAGAAAGTGGCATATGCAGAAGCCAGCAAGCAGTTTATTGAGTAGCCTTTAAGATAGAGACAAGAAGGAAAAGTATTTAGGGCTTTGAATTAGTATGTTTTAATAAGGACTGGAAAGTCACTGAAGGTTTTGAGCAAGAATATAGTCTTTGAGCAAGGACATGATCTGTGTTGTGCTAGGGAGAAATTAAGTTCATAATAGTGAGCTAGGATACTTTGGAAGGAGATACTGCTCAGAAACTGGTTTTAAAATAGTCTAGACAAGAAATAAGGACTTTGCTCAGGGTAATGACAATAGGATATGAATCAAGCATTAAAGCTTTAGTTTTGATACTGAAGTGCAGTGACAGGATTTGGAAATTATGGATAATAGTGAAACAAATCAAAATAGAGTTTCTGGCACAATAACCCTAAGGATGTAGTAGTGGCACAAATATCTTAGTGGCAACCAACAGCTTCCCAGTTGGACTTAAGACAGGTTCAACAAGAAGGAAACCACCCGTAATATTAGAAACCTAATTAATAATTTAAGGCTAGTGAAGTCACAGATCTTGGAGGAGAATCTACAACCACCCACTTTACTAAACCAGCATGAACACTAACTACATTTTAAGTATTTGTCCTTGTATCACAGATAAATGTAGTCCTTACCCTTCATCAACAGGTAGACACCATTACAGAAAACTACAACCATTGGTGCACACCTTTAGTCCCAGCACTTGGGAGGCAGAGGCAGGCAGATTTCTGAGTTCGAGGCCAGCCTGGTCTACAGAGTGGGTTCCAGGACAGCCAGGGCTACAAGAAACCCTGTCTTGAAAAAACAAAAAACAAAAAACAAAACAAAAAAAAAGATAAAAAAGACAGAAAACTACAACCAATCAAAATGCAGAGTTGCAGAGCCCAGTCCCAATAGATAAATCCTGGAAATAACTCTAGCACTTACAGGCTCAGAGAACATTGCAGAAGAGAGGGCAGGATTATAAGAGTCAGAGAGGATCAAAGGGTTTACTGTGAGATTGTGTCTCCTAGTGATGCAGAAGCTAACCCATAAAAATCTCATCAACATAACTGCCTAAAAATGAGCTGAACAAGGACACCTACGTAGACATGCCAAAGTGGGTAGGGGAAAAAAAACACAGGGCCTTAACTCAAACAAAGAACTGCAGGCAACTTAAACATGCTTAGAGTTGGAGTAATAGTATTCCCCAAGGAACAGCACACCAATTGGTTATCCAGTACCACACCAACTGATTATAGCCGTCCCTTGAAACATACATATTAGTTATAGTATATAGACTGAGCAGGTTATATTTAGAAATCTGTGCATATAATATGTGTGTACAGAATATAGGTAACAACAATCAATGAAAAAAGAGGTGATGGATTTGAAAGAGAGCAAGGAGGGGTACATGGTAGAGTTTGGAAGGAGAAAAGAAAAGGGAGAAATTATGTAATTACATTATAATCTCAAAAATAAGAAAAAAAGGTATATCAAAAAAAAGATGAAGTTTGTTGACAATGTGAGAAAGTTAGTATTAGGTGAATGGGAGAGCTGAGGGGAAGGTGGCAAGTAAAGTTAGGAGCCTGTCTGCACAAGTGGCCCCTGCACTTGACCAAGTGCTCCACCATGGCAGCCGTTGCCACAGCAGGCTCAGACAGGAAGGATCAGGACAAGTGCCTGTCCTCTGCCTCCATTGCCGGGGGAGCAGCAGTGGGGTTTGAGAGTTGAAAGGCCTCCATGTGGATTCATTTGTTCAGCAAACCCCAGTAAACTACCTGTCCTTACAGGCACTGTGTGTGGGAAGCACTGCCACATCAGAATGGACTAGACAGTCACTGTCCTCAAGGATATGTTTGAGGAGCTGTCCTGTCTGTGACCCCTTATTATACATGCTGACTTATTTATATTTGTTGTAAGATGTATCACAAATGGTGCTTACATCACACATTTTCTTTTTAGTTCATTTCCGCATGTACTAATTTGATTTGGGACTTTATATTTCAGGATTATAGTGTCACCTATGGCCATTGCCCAGAAATCACGGTCTACACAAGCTGCTGCTACTTCCCAAGTGCAGCTCAACTCCCTGCCCTGTGGGCAGAGAACAAGAAGTCTCTCCTTAGCATGTTGGTGGAGGTGAGCTTGTTTTGAGTTGTTTGTTCCCCTGATACTGAGGATCAAACCCAGAGCCTCATGCATGCTAGGCTTCGTCATAGGAGTGTATTCAGTGAAAACCTTTATTGAAACATTATTTTTTTTCCATGAAGAGGAGTTTATTTAGGGCAGAGGGGAGAGAGAGAGAGAGCAGAGAGGGAGAGGAGTAGAGAGAGGTGGAGGTAGAGGCCGGCCATGACCACATGGAGAGAGGGGGAAGGGAAGGGAGCAGAGGGGCTGAGAGAACCTGCAGGCGTGCGGGTCAAGGGGCAAGAGAGAAAGGAGGGGCCAGACAGCCCCTTTTATAATAGTGGGCAGGGCTACCTGGCTGTTGCCAGGTAGCTGTGAGGAGGAGCATACCTGGCTATTGCCAGGTAACTGTGGAGGTGGAATTTAGACAGAATGCTAACACTTCCCAATTTTGGTTTAGTTAAAAAAGAGAAAAATTAGAAAGAGATGATGGCGCAGCAGGAATAGGGTCGTCGTCGTGATATCTGGCTACTTCCTGCTGGCATTGGGGGGCGACGTGTCTTTAGGGGGAACCTGGGGTGATGTTTGTTCGGTCCTGCTGTTCAGGGTCTATGGAGCCATCTGAGGATAGGCCAGAAGGAACAGGTCCAGTAGAGGCAGCTGTGTCTGTGACAGGAGATGGAGCATCTGAAGGTTGCTTCTCTGGAGCTGTCCTGGATGCACCTGGACTTGACAGGGAATAAGATTAAGTACACTTGGGAAAAATTTGTTTTCTAAGATGTACATTTGAAACCCAGAGGGATCCCGTCCTTTTTAATAGATAGTAAGTGGGAACTTTAGGCAGATGTACTTATCTGGATGGCATCTATTTGGTCCATGAGAGGTAGATCTGAGTGGGTTTCCTGTAGCTTATAAGTTTACAAAACAGATAACAGCATGAGTTCTTTAAGATGAACCTTTGTTGAATCGTATAGTGGAATGTTTAATAAAACAGTTAGGCAAGTTTATAGAAACTCAGGTAATTTAGGACAGTGGGATAGCAAGAAGAGGAAATATGAAGCATTTAATTGGTGGCAACTGAGTTTAGGCAACGAGGTAACAGATAATATCTGTGAAAGCTTAGCTGTCAATGTAGTCAGAAGTCTGAAAAAGAATAAACAACAATCTACCAGTTATATATTAATTTAAAAAATGACAGAGTCCACTAGCCAACAGTTCCTGTGGTTTCCTAGTCTCTTGGGTGAAGTCAGTTTGGCTTTCAAGCGCAGAAGACGCAGGGCTTTTTCTCTGTGGAATGGATACTCATGACATGAGAAATGACTTACCTCAGGTTGACTTAGCTAAGTCATTTGACTCAGGGTATCCAGTTTAATCCACTGCATTCGTTTGCATACAATCCAGGCTGTATCTTCTAGGAGTTTGGTGTTCAAGTCTTCTGAAACCATCTAGAGTCAACTGCTAGAGGCTTTGGGAATTCTGTCAGCTATAAACTAAGTATTAGCAGACTTCTGACAAGGTTGAGAGCCATAAGGATTGGTCTTAAGTAACTTTGGCAGGCTGTATAGGCAGGGAAAAGCACACTTCTGTATTAGCAAAGTAGTATTTGGCTAGGACCAGAATAAGAAAGCGGGATACAGTGGCAAACGGTACAGCTGGTGGGTGCTGCGAATCAGGTCTGCAGGCCACAGTGGCAGCAGGGCAGGACTTCCTGCTAGTGGCCGGAAGTCGCTGCCCAGTGCCTCTGGCAGGCAGCTGCAGTGAGCAAGGAAAAAGCAAGCAAGTCCCATAACGCAGCAACATTCAAATTAATGGTTTTTGTGGCGGAAGGCACCGCTAACACTCACTTTATAAATCCCAGGCAGCGAGGGAGAGAGCGCCTCCCTGCATGCTCGGGTAGTCAAGCCCTTAGTGCCGTAGTTGCGCATGTGGGAAGGCAAGTCTCAGAAAGGGTCCCTGGCAGGATTGAAGGAGAAGACCCAGAGCAGAGCTAAGACCCACCAGGCAAACCGGTGGACCGGCCACAGAGGAGGCGGAGTCCCGGACTAACTGCTGCTTCTGGCAAACCGAGGGAACTAAGCCCAGACAGCTGCAGATGACAGGGAGGAGGGAGAGAACGCGCAAAAGGCTAACCCATTGGGAGAGACACACTGGGGATTAGAACCGGAGGCAGTGCTCCTGAGGCAAAGAGAACAGTCGGTCCAGGCCTGGCCTGGGGTACTCAGCCACAAGAAACTCTCTCGAGGGGAAAGGGAAGTGTCTCTCCCACGGGGAGCTGTCCTAGAGTGAGGTTCAGGAGGAACAGGGTTACAGGGTTAGCTCTGAGCTCAAGAGATCTTTCCTGGGAACCGGGGGTTTGTGTCCCTGTCTGGAATACCCAGCCCACGTGGCAGCTTGTGGTTGAGCACTGAGGGGGTGGGGGGGTCCAAAGCTCACGTGGTGGAAGTTTTGCAGCAGCAGTGGAAAGCGGTTGATGACAGCAGGTAGCAGCAGATGAAGTTCGCCACGGGTCTTGAGGTCCCCGAAGTCTTCGTATCTGAGTCACGGCACCATTGTTGATATTAACGTGCAGCAGCTTGGAACAGAGGACGCCAGGCCAGAGGGTTCCACGAAGAGGAGTTTATTTAGGGCAGAGGGGGGAGAGAGAGAGAGAGAGAGAGAGAGAGAGAGAGAGAGAGAGAGAGGGCGCAAAGAGGGAGAGGAGTAGAGAGAGGTGGAGGTAGAAGCCGGCCATGACCACATGGAAGAGAGGGGAAGGGAAGGGAGCAGAGGGGCTGAGAGAACCTGCAGGTGCGCGGGTCAAGGGGCAAGAGGAAACATTATTTTTTAAATGTATATAGAAAGAAGAATTTTGGTTTTTTTGTGTGTGAGAGAGAGGCAGAGAGAGAGAAAGGCAGAGAGAGAGAGAGGGAGAGAGAGCTTTTATGTGTTTATGCTGTTCACACATGGGCCATCACGTGTGTACATATCTAAGATTGAGGTTACTTTCCACTATACATACTGAGACACATGTCTCGATGTACCCAGACCTCACTAATCTGGCTAGCCCCAGATTAGCCCCAGGGTTCCCTATTTCTGCCTCCTGAACACTGGATTACAGGTGGGCCAACATGCTCACCTAGCCTTTTACATGGGTTATAGGGATCTAAGCTCCAGTCCTCACACTGGAGTGGAAAGTACTTTCTCCTCTGAGCCATCTCCTTAGTCTGAGGTTTAATCATCTTTTTGTTGCCAAAATAGATGCCATAGATGCCATGCATTCACATAACCTGAACCTGCTGAAATTGGGAGCTTCTTGTGCTTCAAGCTCAAGATCACACAGTCAGTCAGTGTTGCATGGAGGGAGAGCATTCAAGGCATTTGAAAACTAGCTAATGCATTAGGCTTTCATTGTATCAGAGTTCTTGTCTCTGACTCAGAAGCACTGACTGATGAGCAGACGTAGTCAGAGTCACTGGGGACACTATAATGCCCCCATCAAACCCTGATTCTTTTTTTGAGACAAGGTTTGTTCATTTGATGATAGTGGCCTTGAACTCCATTTCCTGCATACACCTACATAGCTAGGATTATAAGGTGTGTCCTACTTGTAACTACAAGGTTTTGTTGTTTTGTGTAGGGTGTGTGTATGTGCACAAACGTGTGTTTGGTTGATTTTGATCAAGCTTCAAGCTATTGCCTGTAAAATATCTGCTGACATTGTGAAAATTATGTTTGGGTTTTCTTTTCAGGTCCACAAAGGAGTCCATGGGTTAGTAAAAGACAAGACTGGTAAACCAATCTCTAAAGCAGTCATTGTACTCAATGAAGGAATAAAAGTATACACAAAAGAGGGGGGGTACTTCCATGTGCTTTTAGCTCCTGGGGTCCATAACATCAACGCCATTGCTGATGGGTACCAGCAACAGCATTCACAGGTGAGAAACTCAAGTTGGATTTGATAAGTGCTTATTGTTATTAACACTTGCGCCTTGTTTTAAAACTCTTGTTAGGAAGCAAGAAGCAAAAAGTATGCCCACCTCTTGATTACAGACTCTATTCTCTTTCTGTTGCCAAAAGGTATCTTTCTGTTCCTCAGCAACAAAAGAATAGCTTGTATAGCATCTGTGTAGTGTAGATGACACTTGCCTACCTTCTTGGTTTGCTTTATAGGCCCAAGGCATTTAATGAAACAAGGCTGTAGTATCCTATAAGTGGCTTTTGCAAATTTAATTTTAACATTTGGTGTGTATGGATATTTGCTTTATGGTCTGTGCACCATTCACATGCAGTGTCAGCAGAGGCCGGAAGAGGGTTCGGATTTCTGGATTCCCTTGAACTAGAGTTATGGATAGTTGTGAGCCACTGTGTGTATGCTAGCAACCAAACCTGGGTCCTCTGGAAGAGCAACCAGTGCTCTTCACAGCGGAGCATCTCAGCAGCCCCATAAGTGACTTTTTATGATTCTTAAACTTTATCCTTTTAGGTCTTTGTGCATCATGATGCAGCCAGTTCTGTGGTAATAGTCTTTGATACAGATAACCGGATATTTGGTTTGCCAAGGGAACTTGTGGTAACTGTGTCAGGTAAAGATTTTCAATTTTTAAATACTTGATGTTAAAACCAGTTCTGCTATTTCACTTTGAGAGTGGCTAACCCCCACAAACACCTCTAGCTAACTGCTTTTCCCTTAGAGTCTACTTATCTAAACCTTATCTACTTGATTTTCCCAAGCTGTTGCTGCTCTATATGTCCTCCTGACTTGCCCCTAACTTTTTCAGGTTCATCCTCAAATTCATGTCTACTGAGAGACATGTTTGTATCTGCCCAGTGCATTGTCTGCATCTAATGTCCCCACAAAGCAAAGCTCTAGGCAGCAGAGTTGGTCTGCATCCCCAGATCCTAGAGTGTTAGTTGGCACACATGGGTCTACTGAATAGTGTTGAACAAGCAAGTGTTACTTTATATCAAGATCATACTGGTTGCTAGAATTTACTCTTTGGTTTTTCAAGGTCCAGGAAAGAGGAAATGTTTTCCTGCTAGGGTTAATTTGTGCCATTGTTTGAGTTTCTTAAAAGTTAAGGGGAAAATATGTGGGAAAAGCCATGTTCCAGTGTACTGTGTCTGTTTGACACAATGAACTTCCATTGATTTCTCAGTGTAACTTGGACTTAAAGCAAAAACCCAAGCTGTATTGAACCTGGCAAAATAGAAAGAAGTTGGTGGCTAAAGCCACAGGAGTTGCCGGCCAGCGGTGGTGCACTGCAGCAGTCGCTGCGCTCTGGAGTCCAAGGCGGCTGTCAGTCAGTCTTTCCCGAGTTCGAATCCCAGCCAGTGCCTGTCAGTCAATCCGGGGGCCACCGGCGGTGATGGCACACCCCTTTAGTCCCAGCACTTGGGAGGCAGAGGCAGGCGGATTTCTGAGTTCGAAGCCAGCTTGGTCTACAAAGTGAGTTTCAGAACAGCCAGGGCTACACAGAGAAACCCTGTCTCAAAAAGCCAAAAAAATAAAAATAAAAATGTAATTTAAACATCTTTAAGTAAAAATTAAAAAAAAAAAAAAAAGAAAAAAAGAAAGAAAGAACAATCTGGGAAACTAGGAGTGCAGTCCAGTGATAGAGAGCTTGTCCTAGGAAAAGACAAGGGAGAGAGAGAAAAAAGAGAGAGAGAGAGAGAAGAAGAAGAAGAGAGAGAGAGATCTTGAAAATAACCCTAAAGCAATTAAAAGTTCCTGGGTCCTGCACTTTGCTGGTTTGCTTACTGATCTCCCTCACCGTGGTGCGGTAGGTACAGTAGGTGTGCTGCTTCCAGATGACCTGGTGGGTGTGCTGAGATGCTAGAGATTGGCCCCGGGCTTCCTGCCTGCCAGCTCTACCATAGAGGATCCTCTCCAGACAATCAAATTGCTCTTAATTGCATGAAATTAAAGTAAATGGCATATTATTAGAAGTGCCATCAGAGGTAGTTGCTTGTTAACACTCCCATGTGGTTTTGTCGGACAGGAGCCACCATGTCAGCACTGATCCTAACGGCTTGCATCATTTGGTGCATCTGCTCCATCAAGTCTAACAGACACAAAGATGGCTTCCACCGGCTGCGGCAGCATCATGATGAATATGAAGATGAAATTCGCATGATGTCAACTGGCTCTAAGAAGTCCCTCCTAAGCCATGAATTCCAGGATGAAACAGACACAGAGGAGGAAACATTATATTCTAGCAAACATTGAAAAGCACGGTTTGCATATCTCCCTGCATAAGTACCAGGCAAAATGACAGCTCCTCTTGGGAGACACTGCAGTAAGAAGAGAGATGCCTTCCTCCTTCAAAGAGCTTTGGGAAGTTAGCCTACTAAATTCAGACTCTCTGAATGTCACAGGCAGTTTCAAACTTCCCTTCCTTAAAGTACTCTTAACCTTTTCTTTTTTTAAAAAAAAAATCTGATTTCTATTTATGTAGCAGAATATGGGACAGCCACTTTGTTTCCCTTTTTAATTTAAGATGAGCTGTTCAGAGATTCTGTAGAAACAGCATAAAGCCATCTAGTAGATGTTGTATTTTGCACATCAGGCATTTACTAGTGGCTTTAGTTTTGTTCTCTTTACTTTAAAGGCCAAAAGAATCCAGAAACATTAAGGCAGGGACACCAGTCAGACTCTGACATAAAGCTTTAAAAACTCGAGATTTTCTCCATCTACTGAGGAGTTCTCTTCTCCAGTTAGCAAATAGCTGGGGTTTCTCTTATTCAGGTTTAATGGAGGATGGATGATTCTTAAACATATTTGACATTAGGAAATGGAATAAACGGGCTTCCGTATTTGTCTTTCTACCTGTTTCCAAGCTGGATCAGAACTGGTGGGCTGTGCTTTAAGCAGGATTTTACTACCTCTCTTGTAAGGTTTAGCAAAGTTCTAAGTATCCTCATCCTAAAGGAGAACTCACTGGCTTTGCTGTGGAGGCACCAGATGTCCCGTGAGTAGAGGTGACAGGGAGATGGAGCAGAAGCAAGGACATTGTCAGTCTTATGTTGGTAAAACCCATAGGTGCTGCTGCTTTATCTGTGAAGCACTCATTCTCCTAGGAATGCCTGTTCCTCAGCGTTTCCTACATCTCAGCCCCTTCTGTGTGCATACCTGCGGTTTCCATTCGATCCCACACCTAAAGGTTCTGAATTCTACTGCTGAGACATGTACAAGTATAAGAAACCTACTTGCACATTCTTAATACACTTGGATCCAAAATGTCTACACCTGATGCTCCAGCCCAAGCCTTCGCCCTGTGATGGCGTACTGTCATGGAAATAGTGTGGTCTCTGCATATAGGCCTCCGCAAGTAATTCGGTCCTTTGTCCTAATGATTCCTTTGACAGTTTTTTTTTTTCTCTCTCTCTCTCTCTCTTTTTCTTTTTTTGATCAAGCAATTATGTTAAAATTTTCAGTTCTAAGCTTTGAAATATGGCTCTTTCCATGTAAAAAAGTCAACTGAAGGACTGCCATGTGATAGAATATTGGTGTGAAGGTGTCCTCTTCAATGCCAGTCAGGCAGAGACCTAAAAGATTGGCATTTTATTGTGTCTGTCTGAATGCTGTTCAGTGGAATGATGCTTTTTCTAAGTGTGAGTCTTACCAATGACGTAACAGTTTAATATCTTTGAATGTTTTTAATGGCCAAGTTGCTGCTGAACTTGTAGTAAATCAGGGGATCACAAAACTAGCTCTTACCTTTCCAAACTGTATTCATACCATTGATGTGTCAGTTACCCCAAAGGCTCAGCTCACCCAGGTCACTCGGCCACACTTGGTGAGGAATGCACCCAAGTGGCTGTATAAAGTTGAGATATTGGTTAATGGAAGGGACTAATGAGATCGTGATATCTGTTAGCCATGGTCACTTAGGTGACCTAGGTCCAGCTGTTCTGGAATCTGTCCTGGCATCAGCATGTCGGAATCCTTGTTTCACCGTGGCATGAACAGAACAGTTTGCGGCAGTTAATGCTAATGAAGAGCACATGACTCCATTTCTTCCAGTAACATTTTATGTTTTCCTAAATGATGTGTATTGTTCTTTTTCAGCTTTATTTTTAAAAGTGCCAAGTCAGAAAACCAACAAGTGGCCTGTGGCTGGGCCCTGCTTGGGACACCTAGAAACCAAGTTCATGTGACAGTCTTCACTTTACTAGAGTTCACTGATGGACACTTTCCACTTGTTGTCTGGAATTAAGTGTGTCTTTAACAGTACATCTCAGCAGTCACAGGCCACGCCTTGGTCACAGGCCACGCCTTCTTAAGTATGTATGAAACATTTTTAGAGATGAATATAATGAATAGTTCTCTTAGTCATCTTTTCCTGAAATGAAACCCAAGTTCTGCTCTAAGTTTTGAGTCTTTAATGAACTTCTAATGTACTGAGGTGGAAAATCAGGCCTCCCTAGCCTCTGTCACCTATGAACATGAATGTACAAGACCCATGACTACAAGACTTTGTTCTTAGCCCAGCCTTCTTTTGGTTGTGAAACCGATCTAATCTCACACTACTTTGGCAGCCGAGGGCACTGAAGCCATACAGGGAGGGCAGTGCGTGCCTCCAGTGTTTCTCCTGAAGACCTTCTATTTCTTCAGAGTCCTGGACTCAAGTGTCACAGTATTAGGAAGTTTGCCCCAGTCTGAGATGTGCCTTTCCTTTGCTCACAAGATGTTGCTTTGTCCTGGTGATGAGTTTATAAGCCTTCTTCCCTCTCTGCTCCTTAACAAAAGCAACGTGATGGATAGGAGATGTTCGCAGTGTCTGCCTATGCGGATGTACTTGTGCTGATAGAGTTTGCTAAGATGATCTCAAGTAACTACACCAGCTTTGGTGTAGCAGTGAACTCTGGATGGTGCTGGGATCTGATCCAGTGAAGAACACTTGGCATTCTCACTTGAAGAGAATTGGCTTTGGGACTCTTAGCTTCGAGGAAGGAAACATTGTATGTTTTGGCTCAGTGTGCTTGACTGGTTAATCTTTGATAATTTCACCTGAATGAGATTTGCTGAATTAGTGAAAATTGAATTTAAAACTAATTATGAGTGAAAAATAAAAGGGTAGTGCTTATGTCTGACCTTGCTGCGTTTTTGAGCTAGCACCAGCTCACGAGGAACCACGCCTCGCTACGCCATTGATTTCCACCTGTCCCCAGCATTCAAGAGGTTTACTGTCTGCCAGACACACATTTGTGCCAGGTTCGGTCCTGCTCTCTCAGATGCTGCTTGGCTATGAACATGTCATGGTGTCCTGCAGTGTGGGTCTCTGGTGGATTGTTTTATGGTAGCACCCAAATATTTTCCCCCAAAATTTTCCTTTATTGTTATTACTAAAATTCCACTAATGGTTAAATATTCAATGATCTTTCAGTCTTCTAGCAACTTGTTAATAACTTTAGGTTTCTGATTTGTTTTAATTATAGCAGTTTTGGGGAGGGGGTGAATAGGGCCTTTGATTAATGTCAATTGAGTTTGGGTTTCTAGTTTTTCTGAAGAAAACCCTCCCAAATACACTTTTCCTTTATACTTGGAAAAACTTCATTAATAGTTCTACCTAACTCTCAGAATATTATCCTGGTTGATTTTGAAATTTGAAAGTAGGTTACCATTTTGAGGCAATTGGATAAAAATTATGTAAATACAGACAATTGTGATGTTTATAAATGGCATAAGATGAATGTATTAGCTACATTCTATGCTGCAGATTTTTTTGGAGGTATGACATGGTATTTCTTTATGTTCCTTTTACCTCTTTTTTTCAGAATACTTCCCCAGATCCAAAACTCTCCACGGCTATTTACATGACATAACACCTATTTGTCTTAAGTGCTTCAGTCTTTTGTTTTATTTCATGCACTGTGCCTTCAAAATGAAAATTTAAAAGGGACTTTAAGAGAATTGAATAGTAGTTTTAAAAAGTTAATCTGTGTAATTTATGTGAAATCTAACTGTAATGAGGTCCTTTGTTTTTTATATGTAAACAGATCTACTAATCCTGTATAAAAGTTATTTTATGATGTTTGTCTTTCTTTGTGTGTTGTCTCATAAGCTTTATTCAAAAGTAGTAGACCAAAAAATGTTACTGTTCTAATCCTGAAAGTTTCAACCTTACTTTTTCTACCTAACTTGAAGAGAAAATACTACCAAAGGCAGGATACAGGGAGCCACCTATAAAGTGTTCCCACCTTTATGAATTGACTAACAGAAGGTTTTGTTTCAGAAGTGACTGTTTACATAGCAGCCACAACTGTGCAGCTCATCCAGAATGATGCGTTCAGAAGCATCACACACAGTAGCAACACAGGGGCTTACCACTGCACCACCCACTTCACAGGTATTCTATGTGCTACCTTTGGGATCAGGAAAGCCTGAGAGGCTTATAGACCCATGTTACATTTGTTCATTAAAATTATGGTCCTTGTTCCAGGTGAAGCACAGTTAGAATAATCTATCCTGGCATCTCAGACATGGCAGTGATGAATTCGGTGTCCCCTTGCTACTTAACAAGTTTCCCCAATATTGCTGCTCTAATGGGTTGGGAATGAATGTAGAGTTATATAAGAAACATGGGCTGTGCTGACAGGGAAATCCTCGTAGTCCAGACTAGAGGAACAGAAACAGCAATAGACTGTGCTTCAGCGGCATTTGGCCTCTCTCAGAAGTCTCCTGAGGAAGTTCTGAGAGGTTTCAGTCTAGCCTAGTGTGTGACAGATGTCATTTGTAATGTGACCCTGAGTTGCAAGAATCTCAGAACAGGCTCAGCATCTCGGTCTCATGTGTGTTAAGGAACCGACTGGAAGAGAATAGAGGTGGCTTGATGAAACGGAGTCACGTGGTATTTGGTCCAAGCTGAGTACCTGGAGTAGCTGTTGCCGGCATCATTTTCCTTCCTTTGTTGTTTCCTGGCCTGCTTAGTGGTATGTTGTCAGCCATCTGAAGAGAGATCTCTTAGAGACCATCTTTTCAATTTACAAGATATTTAGATAAGAAAACTTCCTGTAACTTTCTTCCACTGTGTGGTTCAGTGGATCATCTGAAATATGACAAGAGTTTTAATTTTCCAGATGCTTCATACTTGTTTTTAGGTGAGATTAGACTGTATCCATGTTACTTTTGTAGAGGCTTTCTTTAACTGTTGGAAATCCTGTCCTGAGTTTTACCACCTTTTCATGCCTGAATACAGACGTCTTTTGGTTGTTTTTATAAACATAATCTACTGATTGTGCTCAGTTTTTCGGATGTCTGGGGATTGTTACCAGCAATGTAAATGCCGTAGCCACTGCTCATATGCATCTCAGTTATGAATAAATGCCAGCATGCAGGTCTGCATGTCTCAGTCTCACTGGCATTCAAAATGCCAGCTCTAAACCCGATTCTCTGTTATTCACTACAAACGTTAAATAACTTTGCATTAGTGACCCAGAACTTAAAAACTTAGCAATGGAATCTGATAAAAGCATTACCCAGTAATGGGTTACAGCAAGCAGGCAGCTTAGTGCTTTTAGCTAGGGTCAACTGGTATGTTTTCCTGTTACTGTGTAACAGTGTGGGTGAAAAGAGCAGGAATGAAATGGCCTCAGCTAATAGAGTGGAAATAAGAGGGGTTAAGAGTACAGTGCAGTTTTGAGTCGATCCTGGAAGACGACTGAAGACAAAACAGTTCAAGTTTCAAGTTTAGATTGAAGGAAGTATGGTAATTACAAATGATAGTTTAGCTGGACATGGCTCATGCCTTTAACCCCAGCACTCAGGAGGTAAAGGCAGGTATGAGTTCCAAGCTAGCCTGGTTTACACAGTAAGAACCCCCTATCTCCAAAGGTGGGGTCAGGGTTAGTATGGATATCTCAACTTTAGCAAAAATTTTGTACTCAAATAGAAGAATATGAAGAGATCAAGATAAAGTCAAAGCTGTAGTGGAAAATAAGAGCAATAATTGTAGAAAATTTTAACATAGAATGTTTAGAAACAGTACAGAATAGATGCCTTGTTGATAATGTGGATTGTAGTCTGAGATTGTCATTGAGGTTGAGCCAAAGTGAAAGAGGTATGAGGAAAGTTTAGGGTGCTAGATCTAATGCTGGGGTGTAGCCCAGTGGTAAAGCAGTGGCCTACCATGCACGGGGCCCAGGGTTCATGGTTCAGACCTGAGCCCACCTGTTGGAATTCCAAGTATTTCCCATGACTACAGCATCGGTACACACTGTCATCTGTGATGATCATATTGTTTCTGAAAGAGCCCAGCATCAACCAGGCTTTTGATTTAGGATCTGAAAAGACACAAGGAACCTAAAATTGATCTTAAAGATAGTGTATAGAATGAATGTATGGGCAGGTTGTGGAGATGGCTGAATATGAGGCCGCTGGATTTTTGGAAATAACTTTGGGAGAGTTTCAACTATGTGAAGTTGCCAAGAGAACACAGAATTGGCTGCTGAATTTATTGTGGAGGATATGGGTGTTGGGATACAAGGAAGGGCTGTGTACAGTTTTCTATTAACAGGACTTGAATGGGGTGCATTTGAGAAGGAAGGAACTGGACATAGGAAGTGGGATGCCTAGAACCTGCCCAGCCGTGTGGAACTCAGTCTTTGGGGAAGGTGTCTCCATCATGGAGGCAGAGGGAACCTCACAACTTTCCCACCACCATAAAGACAAATAGAAAAGCTTCTGTTAATTTCAGGCGTTGGAAGCCGGGCGGTGGTGGCGCACGCCTTTAATCCCAGCACTTGGGAGGCAGAGGCAGGCGGATTTCTGAGTTTGAGGCCAGAGTGAGTTCAGGACAGCCAGGGCTACACAGAGAAACCCTGTCTTGAAAACAAAAAACAAAAAAATTTCAGGTGTTGGAATTATCAAATGCTGTAAATCAAAAAACAAAGGACTGCCAATGGAGACTATTGCAGAAAACCGTCAAATACGAGACTTCTGAAAACAAAAGATACAAAAATAAAATTAGAGTTGTTTTGGCCAAAAGGCATACATGTAGACATTCTTAGGAATCGAATTTAACTCATTATGTACTCTGGAAGTCTACTTTAAAAGTGCTAGCTAATACCTAAGAGATTCCAACATAGGGTATATAACACATTCTTCAAGGATGAAGAGGAACTTGCAAATAGCTGGAAACACCATTAGCAGCCTAGCTGTCTCCCAGTATTTCATTACAGAATAACGCAAAACAGAAAAGGGGTGGGCATAGTGGCACACACCTGTAATCTCAGCCATCCAATGCAAGGAAGCAGGAGGACCTCCAATTTCGAGGCCAGCCTGGGCTACATAGCAAGAGGGGGGAAAGTGTATATAGAAACCATATACTCTTGATATAATTTGAAAGTAGAGAACGTTAGAATCAAATTTAATAAAATGAGAAAAATAACACCACCCCCTACCCTCCCCATCTCCATCCAGTCCCACCACCAGATTGAAAAGCAAACTGCAGGGAAGATGAGAGGTGTGTCAGCAAATGGATGTGACACTCCTGTGTTTTATCTAGAACTTCCAGAAAGACAAGCCTGCTGCCATCTGAAGGGTTTCACAAATCAAACATCCAAAGCTAATCCATCACACAGAATTTATTTGAAAACAATTCTTTGTTGCACATAATTTCACCATTAAAGATGCAAACACTTATATGCTAAGTGAGCTAAACATGCTAGTTTGTGTTTACCCTAACATGGCTGAATATGTGCTACTGAGACACGGCATCCATTGTCAGCATCCATCGTCAGCACTTCTTAGTTTTACATTAGTCAGCGCTGAGACTACTACTTGGAGCCATTTCAGAAGTTGAAAAGTCTTTCCTAATCTCACACCAAGAGTCACTGGGCAAATTTTTATGAAACCCATCATCCACTCAAACAGCAATTTTTTAAAATCAAACATTCTAACACACCACAACCCAAATAATTGGATACTTACATGAGAAATGACAATAGGGAAAAAAAAATCAAGTCTGTCTTTTCTATAATTAAGCCATTTTTAATAAGGGCAGGAAACTTTGTACAGTAAAAACACTACACTTTCTAATATAAACAGTCTTAAATCTGAGCTAGGTGTTGCTGGCCACACTCGTTGGGCTGGGCTGGGCTGGGCATGGTGGCACACACCTTTAATCGTAGTATTTGGGAAACCAGGCAGATGGACCTCTGTGAGTTCAAGACCAGCTTGATCTGTGTACAGAATTTCGAGACAGCCAGGGCTATGTAGTGAGACCCACTGTCTCAAGAAATCTGGGTTAGGAAAAATAAAACACACTAAAGACTTGGGGAACTACTAAGAAGAGCTTAGTATCCTAAGCATTTGCTGTTTGTTAAGTGGAGATAGGAGAGAGAGTGGCATCTAACAGCAAAGAAACCAAGCAAGTACAGGATACTAGGTAGATTTAGGCCTAGTCACCGGTTGAGTGACAACCTGTCACACAGTGGACACAGGAAAATGAATGGCTGCCCAGTAAAAGCGAGGGCTAACCCAAGCCAGATCAACTTCAATAGAGACCCCGGCCGGACGTCAATTCCACCCACAGTGGATTGAGCCGATCTGCCCCTACCCTGGCTGCCTGCATAGAAAGTGATACATTCTAGGTTAGAGAAATGGCTCTGTAGGTAAAGCACGGGCCACACAGGCTGAAACCTAAGCTCTGTCTCCAGAGCCCATGTTGTCCTTCTGACCTCCTCACTGTGCACACTGTGGCCCTCGTGCCCCCACACACCCATGGTGATGATGATAAGAAGAAAAAGAATTTTCAAAAGAAACAATTCTATTCAGTGGATAATAATCATCCAACTATCCAGAGCTTCAACTTCTTAAAAGTTGTATCTACAAGATAGCATTCTACCAAAAGTTATCTATCAAAAGGAAAATCAAAGGAAGGCTGTATCAGGTTAAAACCTGTAATGCCCACAAGTTAGAAAACTGAGGCAGGAGGATCACTGCAAATTTGAGGACAGCCCAGGCTATATACCTCAAGGCCCCCTAAACTACACATTAGAACATACATCTCATTTTTTTTTTAAAAAAATGGATGGGAGGATGGGAGTAAGGAGTGTCAGAGAACAAGAGAGAGAAAGTTACCATGGTTACCTGAATGTGTGATGCCAAAGAAACCTATGTGTTGTGGGATGTGAGCAGAGTGGGCATCAAAGCCATGTCACCCAAGCAGGAAACAGAGTAGAGGCATCTTCCATAGGTACTCTGAGAATTCCTCCAGACCTAGCCAGACTACTGGGACCAATAACCCCAGCTACTTGAGGAGATTAAAAGCTCAAAACTTGTAGGATACAGAATAAGTTCAAGACCAGACCAAGCAATTTAGTGAGACTCTTATCTAAAAATTAAAAGTAAACATGGGCTGGTGGGGGATGGGGAAGTGATCCTATCCGATGCCATGGCTAGTTTCCTAATTCACTTTCATTCAGTGAAGAGCAAGCACGAGAATTTGAGTTTGACTCTCCAGCACAAACATAAAAACACTGGATGACGCTGCATGGACTCCTCAGTGCTGGGACAGCAGAGACAAGAAGATTCCTTGGGCTTGCTTGCTGCTCAACCAATCAGGCAAATCAGTTCAATGAGAGCTCCTGTCTCCAAAAATAAAGCAGGGAACTACCGAGGAAGACACTGACTTCAACCTCTGGCCTACCACACATACATACATACATACATACATACATACATACATACAAACATACATGCATGCACGCACCCACGAATGTACACATGTACAAAGAAGGACTGGAGCTGCCACTCAGTGGTAGAGCATATGCCTAGATATGCCCTAGATCCAATGCTCAGAATTATAGGGAAAAAATACCCCACTCTTTAAGATCTGAACCCATGTGGCTACCTGTTCCAAACACCAGAATGACATTATAGAAGGTGCAAACGCTACCCTTAGGATGTTACTCTTCTACCAAGCCAGGCATGTCCCACACTATCATACTTTGCCTTTGACACTCCTGAAAACTTTGATGAGGAAGGACTCCTAGAACACTGGATTTTCCCACAGCACTGTTTCTTCCTCTGTGGGTTTGTCCCACATGGTCCTCCATGCTGGACTGAGAACTCAACAGTCCTGTGACAGCTTCATAGAACACATCCAGCACCAATGCCAGCTTCCTCCACTCCTTTGTGAATTGCAATATTGAAGACCTGCTGAGTCAGGCCCTAGAGCATGTCATCATCATTCAGGAAGCAGAGTCCTTGCTGTTTGTCTCATGTGACAGGGCTTTACCTACACAATAGATTAGGAAACCAGCCATGGCATGGGAGAAGGTCACTTCTGATAGGAGAAATGGGTCCTTGGGTCAGAGCCATCTTTTTCTTTAGGCTCTTGCCTGTATGGTCTTCCCCACTATTAACCTTGTCTGTCATATGGTCTAGCCTTTGGTCCTCAGCTAATACCTGGAGCTTCTGCCTCCTAGTCTGACAGAGAATCCAGCTTCCCACCTTTACCTGTCAATCATTTCCCACTCATTTTTCTGCCAGTGTTTATTTCTCAGGTCCTCTGAGCTAGATAAGGCCTTTCCTGGGTCCTGATGGCCCCTGAGCTGTGAGTGTGCATGCTGACAGCCTCCTGTTGGAGCCGGTGTACCTCTGTGCTGCAGAGCTGCATGGTGGTAAGTCTTTAGTGCATCCAAAGAAATGTGTCAAAAGCTCTCTGGGACAAACACTCTTGAATTTTGCATGGTCTAGTGCTGGGACTTTTGATTAGAGATATTTTTCTAAACCTCTCATAGGGCCTTAGAATAACTGGTTGTGTCTTAAGTGCCTGCGATGTTATGGCACCATTGGAGAAACATGTGTTAATATGTAAGTAGTGAGAAAAGTATGATAAAGGAGGTGCTGGGAGTATAGCATTTTGCTTCTCATTTTTAAATTAATGAAGTGTTCCCCCAGAACCTCTCTCTACTGGAAGCCTGCTTCCATCCTGCAGCATGAAAAGGAATCCTCAAACAATTAAAGAGTAGAGAGTTAGAGTCTTTGCTATCTTCTACTTGATACATTACATTAGCCTGAGCATTGCTTTCTTACCAGACACAGTGTCCATACAATCTAGTGTCTATGCCTGAATCTGTTTTTTTTTTTTAAAACCCTGTATTTCAATGCAGACAGAAGCCATAGGAAACCCAGTGTCAATACTCTGTTGACTCTCCCAAGAAGACACTGTTGGAAAGTCATGGCTTATTTCTGAGCAGTTAAGGAAAATTGTGTACTGGGAATTCCCTTCAGGAACACCTCAAGAAATCTTCAGTTAGCATTTCCAGGGATAGCAGTAAATATGAGAATAAGATGTTAGCCCAGTCTGTAAGAGCAAACCTCTGACTCACCAACAAATACCATGGGTTTAATTAATTTGTTATTGCATGCCTATGTTTGTGTGGTATCTGTGTATGTATATATGCATGTTCACATGTGTGTGAGCATACACACGTGTGTGTGTGTGTGTGTATGTGTGTGTGTGCATGTGCACACTAGAGCTTACTGTCAATTGTCTTCCTCACTACTCTTCAGGGTCTCTCACTTGAATACAGCTCAGTGATTCAATAGCCTAGCTAGCCAGCTTGCCTCAGGCATCTCCTGTCCCTGTCTTCCAAGTGCTTAGAGACTGAACCGCCAACTAAAGAACATACACTTCATGTAAGACTTTCCACAAAGTGAAATCATTGTGTTCTGGCTCATCACCGTGGAATGTAAATACATTTCATTATTTTCCCAGAAAAATAGCAATAGTCCTGTAGGAAGTACAGTTATTTTCAACTGTCACTCAAACATTATTAAAATGATGGCAATGAATAAATCCAAGAATGGAGATAAAATAAAGAGATAAGATGAATTGTTGCAGAAAATTAAAATGGAAAGCTTCATTTCTCGACAAGATAGACATGTTTATATCCTTCCTACTAAGGACAGTGAAAACTTGTGCATCATATGTAGAACAACTAGACGTTGAAAAGAGGAAAGATGTCTGAAGCTTAAGACTTCAGGATCCAAAGAACAATGTGCCAGTGAGTTCCCTGGGGTTATTTTGGGTCTTATATACCTACATCTCACCAGAAATGGCAAAAGGTACAGACAAGAAATACTGTAAGCCAGTGGCTCTCAACCGTCCTGATGCTGCTACCCTTAATAAAGTTTCTCATCTTGTGGTGACCCCCAACCATAAAGTTACTTTCACTGATACTTCATAACTTTAATTTTGCTACTGCTATGAATTTATAGTGAAAAATATCTGTGTTTTGTGATGGTCTTAGGTGACCCCTGTGAAAGAGTCCTTTGACCCCCCCCCCAAAGAAGTCCCACTCCACAGGTTGAGAACCATTGTTTACATAGCCCTGGCTGTCCTGGACCTCACTGTATAAACCAGGCCATCCTCAAACTCACAGAAATCCACCTGCCTTTGCCTCCCAAGGGCTGGATTAAAGGAGCACGCCACAACACCCATAAACAATCGTGTAACCAATGATTTTAAAAACAATATCAGCAGGGAAATAGAGTTTAAGAAATGCATAGCCAGGGATCTGGGGAGATGGCTCAGTGTCCTGAATGAAGAATGATCTGCAATCGCTGTGCTAGTTTCAAAGGAGCATGGTTTTTAGGTATACAGCAAACAGAAATGAAAGAAAGAGACAGCAAGCAGGAGACAGTAGTTCATGAGATTGGACATGTCATCCAGCAGAAAGCAACTGAAGAGACCTGGAGAGCAAAAACCAGCCAGTTGGAGCCTCTCTCGGCTCCAGGAAGAATGGTTTCTCTTAGGTAAGACGTCCAATGAGCCATTCCCACCACCAGCATCTTTATGTCAGGAAGGTCACAGGGAATAACTGGCCTTCCAGATGAGATCAAGGACACAGCATTTTGATTCAAATACTCTCCTTCTGTCCTCATGGACTTGGTATTTTTACTCTTTGCTACCCTACTTTTACTTTCTCAAAAGGCCAGCCAGCCAGCCCATCCCCAGTCAGGGGGTCTTTGGGACACTTTAAGAGAGACAGCTTGGGTATCAAGTGTGTATGTGACAAGGGAATGGGGTGACAACCCTATGTCCACAGCTAGCTTCTCAATGAACTTAAACAACACATAACAATTTATTAGTAGAATGCATATTATAATCAACCAGTAAATTGCTTGGCATACAAGTATTAGGATGTGAGTTCAGCTCCCTAGGACAAACATGAAAAAGCCAGGCGAGGCAGCATATGTCTGTAATCCCAGCATTGGGGAGGCAAACTGGGGCTTGCTAGCCAGCTAGTCTAACTAAAACAGTGAGCTTCAGCTTATAGGAAGCTGTTAGCAAAGGACAGAGGACTGAGGCTCTGCTGTAGACACAGGGAAAACATCCAGGGACCTAGCTGGTCTTGAACTCCCTGTGTAGCTGAGGGTGACCTTGAATTTCTGGTCTTTCTATCCTCACCTTCTGAGTACTAGAATTAAAGGCATATACCACCATGGTCTGTTTATGGAGTGCTGGGGATTGAACCCAGACCCTCTCTTACATACAGGCAAGGCACCTTACCCATTAAGCTACACTCCGCCCCCCAGCCCCAAGACATCCTACTTAAGGGGAGATAAGGTGTCTCTCCTCTAAGTCAAGAAAAAGAGGAACAATCCGAGATCAGCGAATTGAAGACTGAAGGCGCAGAAAGATGTGGTATGAACACCCAGAACTGCTAAACCAAAATTTCAAACGTGCTACTTAAAGCTGTAAAATAACGAATTGTCCACCAGGTGGCAGTGTCTACGGAGGCTCGTGTATCCCATCAGCCTCGGCGCTCGGGGGGTGGAAGAAGGCGTGGAGGTGACTCTCTGGCCCTCAAGGCCTCTCCTCATCTGTCCCGACTGACGTTGGGCAACAAAGATGGCGGCGGGAACCAGCAATTACTGGGAAGGTGAGGGTGAGGCCTCTGAGTGGGTCCCGCCGGATGCAGAGGGGACTTAGTGAGGCTGGGTCTTGAGGGAGGCAGCAGAGAGAAGAGCCAAGGCTCAGGAACGGCCATACTTCGGGATGAGGTTGTCGGAGAGGAACCCTGGGCCTGGGAACTTGGGAAGGATCTGGGGCGGAGTGAACCGGACCTGGGAAGGGGTTGGCACCGGGATGGAGAGGAAGAGGCTCCTGAGGCTCCAGATGGAAGTGTCGGAGGGGGTGGTGAGACTCTCAGGACGGGGCTGCGGGGACGAGCTCTTGGGAGGAAAGTGTTGAGCAACAAGATCCAGAGCCCGGAAGACAAGTAGTCAGAACCTTGGAGTTGAGGTCACTGTCAGAAAACTAAAAGTGAGGAGGAACTTGTCAGTGCCGGCCTTGCGAGGAGTTTGAGTAGACTGTCTCATCCTGGACCCTAATTGGCAATTTGAGATTGAGACTTTAATGACAACTGGGTGACAGAATACTGGACTCCAAGATCGGTTTTGTTAAAAATGATAGTAAAGGGGTTGTAATGAATGGATTTGTTATTCTTCTCCCTCCAAGAAAACATTCAGTTGTGTTATTTAATTCCTGAAAATCTGGTCCACTCAAGTGAGGTCACACAAAACTTTCCTAGACCACAGTGATCCACAAAGATCAGAAATAGCTCACCTTTTTTCATTTAACTGTTTGCTTATTTAGTTTTTAAACCTATTTCCTCTTTTTGTCCCATGAAGCCCCTGGGAAAATATGGTATTGTCACCATCATCTAAGGGACTGAATTTTATGTTCTGTCTGTCATGTTTTCAAAATGCTTTCTACTTAATGTTTTCCATTAGACTACATGCCTGTAGTCTAAAACATATATTTAAAATGCCCTTTGGAAATACTTGTCGTAGCTAGGATTTCTTTTTAAATGATGTAGAAGTGGCTGCTGGGCTATGGGTTTTTGAAACACTATGCTGTAATAATTAGAACAGGCCATTATTGACAATATACCTTTGTGCCAGATGCTTTAAGCATGTATAGAAAAACTAAAGGCTTGAGGTTTTTAAATTAACTGACTCATCATTAAATCTCAAAGAGAGTAGGTGGCTGAGCAGCATTGGGAGTGGGATTTGGTCTCTGGGTAGATATACTCCACCATATAATTCCGCTTCCTGCCTTTGATTACAAAGTATAATGAAACAGTGTCTTGATATTCTCTAGTCCTGAGACACTCTTATATTATTCCTTCCTGTATTTTATTCCTTTCATTTGAACTCCACCGTGAACACAAACACACATGCACTCATACATGGGTTTCCATGTATGGCTTCTCTCATTCAGCCCTTTGGAAACCAAGCTGCTACACCAATTTATCTGTTTGCTTCTACTTTTAAAACATGCTTTTTAAAAACCTGTCACAGATGTATTTTTGTCTTGTTCATAGTATACTGTTTGTTTGACACCCCTCCCCGCAAGGTTTTTGAAGCAGCAAATTTTTTTGTTGTTGTTAACTTGCTTTTTCCTTGTGTTTAATTGCTAAGGTACTTTACCCGTATGAAAAAAAAATCCAAACTTCCTAACAGAGTTTTGAAACATAAAAAGAAAAATGTGTCAAAAAGAATGCTGGCTCATTACAAAGTTAACTGGTAAACTGGCGGAGGATTAGAAACCATCTTCATTTCTTTGTGATTTCTGTTCTCTCCTTGTTTCCCTTCAAGCTACAGCAGTTGGTTCTTTCTGTAAGAGTGTTTTTGGGATGCTATGACACTGGCTGTCCAGCTGTCTGTGAAAGTGACAAGTTGTGTGTCTCCCACAACTGCCTCCTTCGTTGCTCCCATCTGAAGTTTAAATACTTGACCAGTTTACTTTCTTAGATATACCTTTGGTTTCCGAGTAACTAGATCAGAGATGAATATGTGATCATTTTCATAGTTGGCTTTCTTAAAATAGTCTTATGAATTTAACATCTACTGATAGACTAACGATTTACTTTTGTAATTTTCTTAAAGATCTCAGGAAACAAGCTCGACAGCTGGAAAATGAACTTGACCTGAAACTAGTTTCCTTCAGTAAACTGTGTACGAGCTACAGTCACAGCAACGCCCGGGATGGAGGACGCGATAGGTATAGGTACTGCCAAACTCTCTCGTATGCCTTAAACTATGTGATGCTTTTAAAAGGAAACTGGCATAGAGAACTCTGTGACTTGGTCTGCTGCTGAACTGCTGATGTTTTGGTTTCATTGTCATTATCTTTATGTGTTTGTCTCTCTGGATGTATGTTTTTCTGTGTGTATCTTATTGAAATTCTTCCTAATTCTTGAGATTAACATTTATTTGAGATCTTGGACAAAGATTGTGATAGCTCAGGAAGAGACTTCTAAACTTTAAAAATGAGTTTGTATCAATAGTAAATTTCAGAAGCCAGACTTATACACCTCTGCCAGCACTAGGAGGCCAAGACAGGGAACACAAAATTGTAAATTCATTCTGGGCTCCATAGCAGATCCAAAAAATTTCTTCTCAGTCCACAGAAATGTCTGGCTTGCCCACATGATTTTTGTTTTGTTTTTGTAGGATTTCTCTGTGTAGCCCTGGCTGTCCTGAACTAACTTACTCTGCAAACCAGGCTGACCTTGAACTCAGAAATCCCCCTACCTCTGCCTCCCCAGGGCTGGGATTAAAGGGCTGCACCACCACCACCATTTGACTGATATTTTTGTTTTCTAATTTCTGAATGGAACTGTATTCAAGTATGCAAACTCTTTCTGGTGTTTATGTTTTAGAGTGAATCTAATTCAGGGTCCTCACAATCATGGAAGTTTTTTGTTGCTGTTTTTGTTGTTTCCTTGAGCACATGACAACTCAAGGAAAGGGTTTTTTTTGGGGGGGGGGAGGGGTTTGAGACAGAGTTTCTTTGTGTAAACAGCCCCTGGCTGTCTTGGAACTTGCTTTGTAGACCAGGCTGGCCACTAACTCATAAGAGATCTGCCTGCCTCTGCCTCCCTAGTGCTGGGATTAAACATGTGTGTTGCCACGTCTGGATGGAAGTTTATATTTTTAAATCTTATGATTACTTAATCACTTGCTTCAAAAAAATGAGGAAATGTTTGAGATTCTTAAAAATATAAGGAATAACATCGTGAACCCTATTTTGTTAGTGTCTCTTTAAGAAATAATCATTGCGAGTTCAGATGAAGCCCTGGTAACGCCCCACGCACCCTACGCTGTCCTCATTACATAGAAACATCACTGTTTGTTACAGATCTTCGTATTTCTAGGCAATTCATAGTATTTTACAAGAGCTATTTCGTAGTTTGCTTTTTTTTTTTTTTTATTTAACATTATCTTTGAAGTTCAGCTGTGGGTACATTTGGCTACTGTTTTTATTTGCTACATATATTAAATAACTTATTAGGATTTAACTATTTGATAGACATTTCTAAGTTTTGCTCCTTAATCATAATTTTAATAGCTAATATGATCACTGTATTTGAAGTTCTGTTCTTAAAACTTTGTATAAATGTTGCTATGAACATTTTCACCCTGATTATACTTATGTATAAACCCAGCAGTGCTGTTGTTGACAGCAGAGTTGTCATTTGTTAATCAGCTCTCATTTCTGTATTTTTCAACAGTTAGTGGAGGGTGAATTTTCTAGCTAATAATGACAACAACAAAACCGAGCTTAATCCCAGCACTCACCTGAGGCTCCTGGGCTGTGGACATCCCCACACGTCTCTGTTCCATATTGTAGCCAAAGCATTGGTCCTTTTGCATGAGGGCTCGAGGCTTATTAAGTTAGCAGGTACAATGTGGTGTTGACTCTGGGACCCAGAAACAAGCTAGCGGCCCCGCGGACCTCAGTGCGAACTGTGGTTTGCACATGTTCATTCACCACGTGAGGAGCTTGAGGGTCACTTAGGCCTTTGTTTCTTAACGAGTACGCTTTCTATTCAGAAAGCCTTTTTTCTGGATTTAAGGCTCACATTTGTTTTTTCCAGTGAGTATACAATTTTAAAACTCAAATCTTCCAGGAAACATTGTTATAGGATGCTTTTCCTGTGCTCTCTGCTTGGACTTCCCTTTTAAAGAAACAATGTCTTGAGAACATTCTGAATTCAGCTACAAATTGTGATTTGGGGCTGATTCTGCTTCCCTAGAGAGCCTAGGGTCACAAGGTTGCAGGTTGGCACTGGAGTTCCATGACCGGGAACTGGAATCCCCAGCTCTGGAAAATAAAGACTGACGGTGCATGCTGTCTTAGTTAGGGTTTACTGCTGTGAACTGGGCAAGTCTTAGACAATATTGGTTGCGGCTGGCTTACAGGTTCAGAGGTTCAGTCCATTATCATCAAGTCGAAAGTATCCAGGCAGGCATGGTGCAGGGGGAACTGAGAGTTCTACATCTTCATCTGAAGGCTGCTAGCAGAATACTGGCTTCTAGGCAGCTAGGATGAGGTCTTAAGCCCACACCCACAGTGACACACCTACTGAAACAGGGCCACACCTCCTAATAGTGCCACTCCCGGGGCCCAGCACATGCAAACCATCACACATGCTCAGTGTTCATTTTGATTTTCAGATTGGAAACACGTCGCGTGAGTAAAGTCATCAGTGATCAGACCTTTCCTTTCAGAGGTCTTGGGGTTGTCTGTGTTGAGAGTCAAGGGCTATGGATCATCTCATACCTATTAAGTGAACTAAATTCAACTGAATCCTAATGTTGTAGGGAATGAGAGTTTAAGCACTTGGGAGGCAGAGGCAGGCGGATTTCTGAGTTCGAGGCCAGCCTGGTCTACAGAGTGAGTTCCAGAACAGCCAGGGCTACACAGAGAAACCCTGTCTGGAAAAACAAACAAAAAACAAACAAAAGAACAAAAACAAAAAAAAAAGAAAATGAGAGTTTAAAAAAACAAAGATTTATTTGTTTGTTTTGTTTTGTTTTAGATAAGTACATTGTCACTGTCTTCAGACACTAAAAGAAGTTCCGTGACAGATGGTTGTGAGCCACCATGTGGTTACTGGGAATTGAACTCAGGACCTCTGGAAGAGCAGTCAGTGTTCTTTTTTTTGTTGGTTTTTGCTATTGTTTTTGTTTTTCGAGACAGGGTTTCTCTGTGTAGCCCTGGCTGTCCTGGAACTCACTCTGTAGACCAGGCTGGCCTTGAACTCAGAAATCTGCCTGCCTCTGTCTTGCAAGTGCTGGGACTAAAGGCGTGCGCCACCACCGCCCAACGCAGTCAGTGTTCTTAATCAGCCCTGAGAATGAGTTTTTTAAAACCATTTCCCTGGACTTCTCTACTGTCCTAAGAATAGTGAATATGGAATATCCAGTAGTAGAGATTGCCATGTTATTCATTCATTCAGCAAATATTTAAAGAACAGTAAATACCATTTGCCAGGTGCTGGGCATATGTGGATGAGGAGACAAGCAGTTTCCTTCTTGATCTCTACTGGCCCATTGTTGTCTTCAGTGTACCTTGTAGGAGGGTTCAGATCAGCGGCCTAGAGAGCTGTTTTGTGATTGCACATCCTAGGGGATACCCTCACAACCTTGGCTTATGAGACACAATAAAAATCTGACCCCAGTCTCTACTTTGAGGCTGGAGATATAGCTGCTTTTGCAGTGAACCTAGGTTTAATTCTCAGCAACTACATGGACGCACTCACAAATGCTTATAATCCAAGTCCAGGGAATCTGATGCCCTCCAGACTCTCCCAGCTCTTAACTACACATGGTGCACATAAACTCACGCAGCGAGCAAGCATTCCATAAATAAGTAAGCTAAAGATGCTTTAAAAGCTCTTACTAGCTGCTCTTTAGCAGCTCACTGATTGGCTTCATAATGAAAGTAACTATTTGAGGGAACAGTGCTCGCTGAGGTTCTTTTGATGTTGAATTGATGATTTAATCTTTGAGTTGCCTCATTAAATGCTGTATAAAGATCAGGAGTCAGTCTCCACTCAGGTTGGAGAGTGGGATCTATTTTGTTGTGCTGGGAATAACTGACCTGTATTAAACTGCATGTGTGATCATGTATACAGTATGGTTTCTGAAAAAGGGATTGGTTTTTGAGAAGAGACAAACGAAACTTTTAGAATTTGCATCTGTCAGACATCTTTCATCTGTGAAAAGCCCGATTTCTGACTGGCTATTCTGATATAAAGAGCCGTGAATACATTCTTGTGAACAAGTGTGAGGCAGAATGTGAGTGACGTGTGGAGCCTAGTCTGAGAGCTTGCTGACCTCTGCTGTGAGCCTGAGCGCTGTCTGCCGACCCTGAGTAACTGAATCTAATCAGGTCATTTAAATCTCAGTTTTCTTTTTGATAAGAGTCATTAAAGGAAGAGAGAATTTAAAGGCATAAGAAACCATGTTTTTTTTTTTTGTTGTTTTGTTTTTTTTGAGAAAAGATAAAGATTATTTCCTCTTAGGCTCCATAATGTAATCTGTAACCAATTTTTCCCCTTCACTCTTACAAGGAGTTTTTTGCTTCTTTTCCATTATTCTTTCAAATTTACGATTTTAGTTGTTTAGAGTATTCTCTGTCATTTGGAGAGTGGTACACAGCATCTGGAATGTCTTTATATCATTTATATTTTGTACAGTTTTTTAGTATTTTAGGATGTGTGGGGTTTTTTTCATTGATTTATGTTTTCACTTTATATCCTGATAGCAGCTTCTCCTCCCTCCTCTCCTCCCAGTCCCACCCTTACAAATCCTTCTCCTCAGTGAAGGGGACCCTCCCCCTTGGGTACCCAATGCTCAGGGACATCCAGTTGCAGCCGGACTAAGCTCATCCTCTCTAACTGAGGCCCAACCAGGCAGTTCATTTAGAGAGGGATCCAGTGGCAGGCAGCAGTCAGAGACAGCCCCCACTCCAATTATTAGGGGACCCACATGAGGACAAGTTGCACATTTGCTACAAATGTGTAGGGGACCTAGGGCCATCCTGAGCATGCTCTCTGGTTGGTGGCTCAGTCTCTGCAAGCCCCATGGGCCCAGGTTAATTGACTCTGTAGGTCTTCTTGTGGTGTCCTTGACCCCTCCAGCTTGCTCAGTTCTATCCCTCACTCTTCCACAAGAGTCCCCAAACTCCGTCTGATGTTTGGCTGTGGGTCTCTGATCTGCCTCCATGTGCTGCTGGATGAAGTCTCTCGGGAGACAGTTGTGCTAGGCTCCTGTGTGCAAGCACAGCATAGTGTCATGAATAGTGTCAGAGGTTGGTTGTCTCCCATGGGATGGGTCTTAAGTTGGGACAGTCATTGGTTGGCTCTTCCCTCAATCTCTGCTCCATCTTTATCCTGTGTATCTTGAAGGCAGGATAATTTGGGGTTGAAGGTTTTGGGAGTGAGTTGATGTCCCCCTCCCTCCACTGGAAGTTCTGCCTGGCTACAGGAGGTAGCCATTTCAGTCTCCATATCCCTCACTGGTAGGAGTCTCTAGGGGTTACCCGTAGATTCTCCCAGGAGCTTCCCCATCCCAGGGCTCCAGCTAGTCTCAGAGATGCTCCCCCATCAGTTTCTGTTCTTACTCCCAGCCCTCTCCTGAACCCCCTCTCCTGACTCCTGATTCCCATTCCCCTCCTCACCCTCTCTCCCATCCAGTTCTCTCCCTCCATCTACCTCTAATGTCTATTTTGTTTCCGCTTCCCTGTGAGACTCACACATCCTCCTTTTTTGGGCCCTCCTTGTTAGTTTCTTTGGGTCTGTGGATTGTATCCCAGTAATTGAACTCGGATCACTTGGCAGCTTTATCCACTAAGCCATAAAAACAGAATTTTTAGAGAAAGAGAAGGAATGTTTTGGAGTTTATTTGATCTCTTTAAGAAAAATTACCTGATTATTTTAAGGATGTTTTAAAGGGCTAAGTAATGGATTTTTTAATTGAACTTCTCTTTAGTTCTGACACAACACCCCTATTAAATGGATCAAGCCAAGACAGAATGTTTGAGACAATGGCAATTGAAATTGAACAGCTTTTGGCAAGGGTAAGTGCTTTTGGGTAAACAGCTAGTTTGCTGTTTGTTAGATATGGTTCTGCATTATACTGTTTACTGAAAACTCCTGTTCATTCACTGTGTGCTCCTCCTCTGACCACGTGAATTTTAATGGCAGCCATCCAAATTGGAACATGTTGTTTTTGGGAATTGCTGGTGACTGGATCTTGTCTTGTTTACTGTCAGCCCAGAGGAAATATAGGTGGATAATTTACTTGAACTGTGTTTAGTGCTTTTTAAACTATTTTCCTTTTCTTTCTAGCTTACAGGAGTAAACGACAAAATGGCAGAGTACACCCATAGTGCAGGGGTGCCCTCACTGAACGCAGCCCTGATGCACACGCTGCAGCGACACAGAGACATTCTGCAGGTGGTGTATGGGGTGTAGTGTCTCCATGCTACTGAGGTAGCTGCAGGAGGAGTGATTTACTATGGTTACATCTTTTTAGCAAATATTAAAAGTATAACAAAACAGCATAAATGTAAAGATTTATTAGGTGGTATTAAAGTACAGATGTAGAGATTAGAAGGCAAATATTGTTACTACTGAGAAAATTAAACAACCATATGATTTAAGAACTCTTTAAAAATTGGTACCCAAGTTTAAATCCTAGCACTCAGGAGTCAGGCAGGCCAGTTTCAGTGAGTTCAAGGCCAGTCCAGTCTATATGATGAGTTCCAGATCAGCTGGGACTGCATAGTGAGACCCTGTCTCAAGAGGGTGGTGGTGGTGATTGTGATGATGATGATGATGATGATGATGATGATGATGATATGATAGTGGTGATAGGAATAGGAGAGATGGCTCCATGGGTCAGAGTGCTTGCTATGAAAGCAAGATGATCTGAGTTCAAATTCCTAGAACCCATATAAAAGCCAGGCATGGCTATATGCATTTGCAGCCTCAACTTTGTAGGAGATGAAGACAGATAATCCTAAGGACTTGCTGGCCAGCCAAAAGAGCAAGCTTTAGATTCATCGAGAGACTTAAAAACTAGGGGAGTGCAATAGAAGATACTTCTGCACATGTGTGCATAGGAAACACAGGCACACACCTAAACAAAGAGGAATGCGTTCCAAAATTTATCTTTTTTACATTTATGTATGTATGTATGTGTATCTGTGTGTCTACATGTATGTGTGGAGATCAGAGGACACTTTACAGAGCTCAGTTCAAGTTTTCCACTGTGTGAGTTCTTGGGATTAAACTCAGTTGTCAGGCTTGGCAACAAATGCCTTTACCTGCTGAGCCATCTTTCTGGTCCACAGCTGGGAATCTGAGTATGGTGACACACAGCTGTAACCCCAGCACTTGCAAAATAGAGGGAGGTGGAGTACCACAAGTTGGAAGCCAACTTGGTTTGTGTAGTGAATTCCAGGCCAGCCAGGGATACATAGTAAATCTCATCTCGAAGGGTGGTGGGGGGTCAGGGGGACAACAGCAAGGATCAGAAGTAGAATTCAGTGGTAGGATTTGTGATAAGTGTGCACAAGGCCCCACACTCAGCCCCCAGAAGGCCAAGTGCACGCCCATTCACTCACTCACCCAGAGAGAAGGGCCAACAATTGAGAGTTGGGATTGTGGTCAGTGGTAAAACACTAGAAGCATTCTCACTAAAGAGAAAGGGAGTGGGGGGTACAGCTCAGATGGCAGAGATCTCCACAGAGCCCCGAGTTCAGTTCCCAATTCTGGTTCAGGCCTAGAATCCCAGCACTTAGAAATAAGACACAAGAAAATCAGAAAGCCGAGACTAGACCAGGCTGTTAGACCTTGACTCGGGAAAGAAAAGAACAAAACAAGAAAAGGGTACTTATAACCGCCATAGATGTCTGACATTGCTTTGGAGTTTCTCATTAGTACAGTTAATAAAAAACAACAGCAAAACCTGAGGTAAATATTTGAAAGGAAGAGGCAAATTTATAACATGGCATGATAAAATCATGTATATCTGATACACCAAGAAAATTAATTGATAAAAGTTAGAAACAAACTCAGTAAGACGGTATATATAAGAAAGCCATTGTGCTCTGTATGCCCAGTGACCCACTAGGAAATGAATTACATGCGGTGGGGTCAGGACCAGCAGAGAGTGAGCATGAATGAGGCCCTTGTTCAGTCACTGGCACCGAAAGTGACACACACACAGCCAGGTGTGATGGTGTCAGCCTGGAATCCTAGTACTCGGGAGGTAGAGACAGGAAGCTCAGGAGTTCAAAACCAGCTTGGGGGATAAATGAAACTACATATACATGTATAAAGGAAGAAATAGGAAATTATTTTTCTTTGGGGCAAGCTTTATGCTCTGGCTTTGTAATCCATACTTGTCCCAGACTTTCAATCCCCCTGCCTCAGCCTCCAAATACTGAAGTTCCAAGTGTGTGCCCTCACTCAGTAACTTGTATTCTTTTTGTTTTGTTTTTCGAGACAGGGTTTCTCTGTGTAGCCCTGGCTGTCCTGGAACTCACTCTGTAGACCAGTCTGGCCTCGAACTCAGAAATCCTCCTGTCTCTGCCTCCCAAGTGCTGGGATTAAAGGCGTGCGCCACCACTGCCCAGCAATAATTCTTTTTTTTTTTTTTTTTTAACAGTTGCCTTTACCACAAACTGGCCTTGAATTCCCAGTCCTCTTATTCCATTTTCCAAGTACTAGAATTATAGCTGTACCACCAAGCCTGACTTTCTTTCTTATTTTAGAATGGCAAGATGATATCAAAGTTCATTTAAAATCATATAAAATAACCAAGAATAAAGCTTAATATAGCTCTGAAAGTGAAGAAGAGTATTTAATTTTACCAGATGTTGAAACCTGTTAAAAAGCTAAGATAAGGGGCTAGAGAGATAGCTCAGCAGTTAAGAGCACTGACTGCTCTTCCAGAGGTCCTGAGTTTAATTCCCAGCAACCACATGGTGGCTCACAGTCATCTGTAATGGGATCCGATGCCCTCTTCTGGTGTGTCTGAAGACAGCGACAGTGTACTCATGTACATAAAATAAATAAATCTTTAAAACAAAAAAAAAAAAAGCTGGGATAATTGATAGTTTGTTTCCAGGGGCCAGCTAAGTGGCTTCTGGGTAAAAGCACTTGCTGTCAAGCCTTGACAACTTGAGCTCATTCCTTAGGACCACATGGTGGAAGGAGAGAACTAACTTCTCCAACTTGTTCGCTGACTTCCACACATGTACTCCCACACAAACATGCATAAGTTGTAAAAATTCTCTAAAGATAAGGGTGTATGTGCGCATGTTCGTGTGTGTGTGTGTGTGTGTGTGTGTGTGTGTGTGTGTGTGCGCGCGTGCATTAACACTCAAGTGCAGGTATTGTGTATGTATGGAGGCCAGAGGTCAACCTTTGATAGTCAGTTGTTCTTAGTTTTTGAGGCAGGCTCTCCCTAAGAACTGGGGCTTGCCAATTTGGCTAGGATGAGCCATAGTATAGCCAGTGAGCCATAGGTCTCCTCCTGTCTCTGCCTCCTCACTGCTGAGATTACAAGAGTCCACTATCATCCCCAGCTGTGTACAGACAGCCCAGCTGCAAACATAGGATTTTACTGGCAGATTTTCCTCTCTCTCTTTCTCTCTCTCCCCCTCCTTCCCTTCTTTTTTCCTTCCCCCTTTCTCTTTTCCCTCTCCTCCTTCCCTCCCTTTTTTCTCCTCCCCCACCACTCCCAAAGACTTAAATGTAGAAAAAGCGTAGGAAAGAAGGAAAGGAAAGAAAATCCATCAAAGTTCCAAATAGAGAGTGGGTGAAATTTATAAATTTCTGAGCATTGAAGAGCTAAGAAAGATCTAATGTCAGAACTACAGCAAAGGACTCAATTGTTTAATATACATAAAATTAATACAAATACAAAAGACAATAGAACTTTCTTTAAAATGGTCTGGGGGTGTAGCGCTGGTAGAGCATTTGTTTTGCATTTGTAAAGCCATGGGTTGGATCCTCAGCACTGAGAGGAAGGGGGGATATGGGCAAGGGTTTGAAAACTAAGCTCTAAGCCTTATTAAATACACCATTGAGTAGAAAACTCTCTCCCACTTTTTACCCTATTTGAAGTCATTTTGTCTTAGATTTTTTCCTTATAATTCTGTCCTGTGTGATAAGGCACTGGGTTCTGGGACACTTCGGGTTTTGAAGTGTGTAGACTGATACGCATGTACAACTACTTTAGAAGGATCAGAGTACATTAATAGTTTGTGTTAAGTCTGGATGTTGATTTATTTCAGGATTATACACATGAATTTCATAAAACCAAAGCAAACTTTATGGCAATACGGGAAAGGGAGAATCTCATGGGATCAGTACGAAAAGATATTGAGTAAGTTACCTTTCATGTTACTATATACAATGTTTATATGGGTTTAGGCTGTATCTGTGGTTAATTGCAAATTGAGTAGCAAAACCAGGATTTAGACTTTGGGTTTTTTGATTTTTCATTTCATTTTTCTTTGAAGCTTGCTAACATATGGGCTGACTCTACTTTGCTGTCTCCTAGTCGTCCTATGAGCCTTTGCCAACCTTGACCTTAAGTCCAGCTTGAGTGATTCCCTTCCCCCCATACTAACAATGGCATGAATGCCAATAACTGAAGGTTCTAGTTCCTGACTCTTGCTTTATCTATCTATCTATCTATCTATCTATCTATCTATCTATCTATCTTATATGTTCAGATAGCTATTCCAAATTAACGTTTATATGGGGGCAGGAGTTTCTAGGTTTAATATAGAATCAAAGCCTTGCAAGACTAAGGACTTCGGCATTTTACAGTGGTCTCAGTCTGAAAGGTTTGTTCTTTCCATCCATTGTTTCACCACCTCCTCAGGGGCATAGGCTGGCATTCCACATATAGTCTTAGTTTTTACAACTGACCTTGACTGATGAAGTCCTATAGAGTATGTAACTGGTGCTGAAGATTTTCTGTGTTTTGTTTTCTTGAGGCATTGGTCAGGTTGGCTTTGGTTGTGGCCCTCCTGACTCTGCTTCCTGAGGGCTGTGATGGTAGGTAGCTTCCACCATACCTAGACAGTTTTCCCATTTTGGACCATCTAATGAATGATACTACCATGGTCTGGTTTGTGATAGTTTACGATACTTCTGTTATATCAACTAGGACACGCACTCATCACAAGCTGGTATGTGTTATGTGTGCCCTGAGAAAGCTTCCTAGAGAGACTCTCTATATAGCATTAGCAGGCCTGAAACCTGCTGTGTAGAGCAGACTGGCCTCAGACTCTGATTCCTAAGAGCTGGGAGGAAAAGTGTGCACTACCTCGCCTGACCTGCCGTGTGGCAGTGTCATTGTTTGGAATGCATAAGCCTTCTTTAATTTCTGTTCAGCTGCCTTGCAGTCACAATTTGAAGACTGCAGTCAGAACCCACAGAGGGGTTTAGCTCTTCCACAGTTTGTGGAAGCCACCAGAATATTACACTTTAGTTTCTGAAAAGCTTCATTCATTAAACCATTG
The DNA here is from genome assembly GCA_021653895.1 of Mastomys natalensis. Taxonomy (NCBI): domain Eukaryota; kingdom Metazoa; phylum Chordata; class Mammalia; order Rodentia; family Muridae; genus Mastomys; species Mastomys natalensis. The sequence goes on along the minus strand of JAJTUV010000251.1, from coordinate 1,738,544 downwards.
TCTGAGTACCAGCTATGAGCAAGACATGCTATAGACGGATGGTGTGAAAATATCAGCTTAGCCTTGAAGGAGTTTGCCATCACAGTGCTGGAGGGGAGCTTATTAGTGAGTGAGGCCTAGTAATGCGTAAGTAACAAGGGTTTGCTGGGGGATTCTGTACTGTTTTTGCATTCTACACAGTCCTTTCTGTGTATTACCTTTTTGGTTCCACGATATTCTTTTGAAAGAGGCAGCTACCATCAGGTCTTATTTTACAAAAGTAGGTATCATAAACATTGGTACGGTTTGGGAATTAAAAAAAAATGTTCTTAAAGACTAGTTGTGGTGGCATGCCTTTAACCTCAGCACTCAGGAGGCATAAGTGGGCAGATTCCTGTGAGTTTGAGACCTGGTGTACATAGAGAGTTCCAGGACAGCCAGGGCTACATGGGGAAACCCTGACTCCTAAAAAAGAAAAGAAAAAAGAAAAGAAGGAAAGAAAATGTTCTTAATTCTTATTACTAATGAAAAGCAGGAAAATGAGATTACTGATAGAGGTAAAGAAAGGTCCCCTTTGGTAATTGTAACGTGCTGACAATGAACATGGAAATCCTGAGGTGTCCCAGGACTGAACATTTGGGTTGCTCATGAGTGGCCCGTGCTGCTGTGATGAATAACGTTGGTTCAGTAGCTTCTTGTGCCATGTGCTCATTAGTTAAAGTTCTACTTCTGCTGGAGAAAATAATACGGAAGTTAATACACACAGGAAAAGTAAGATCCTCTGTTCAGAAGCTCGGATTAGTTTGGTGAAAAACAGAAAACCCCTAAATCTAAACTGGAGAAACAAAATCCCTCCTTTACATCTGTGGTAGTCGTTCTCGAGGGAAGTGAAAAGCATTATATTCTGATTGTTCACTTAAAACTGTGGAGAACGCAGAACTCTCCTCTGCTATCATTAGGTTTAATGCCTTAACCTGATGTTGCAGCATCTTCTAAAAATGTTCTTGCCTTTTCTTGCCATTGCTCTAGATCATATAAAAGTGGGTCTGGAGTAAACAACAGGAGAACTGAACTGTTTCTGAAAGAACATGACCACCTTCGGAAGTAAGTACTCCCTGCTTTCCTGTGCTTGCTGACTCTACCTGTAAAGACATTTGATCACAGTATGGGTCTTGCTCTGAGTGGATTCAGTGGCGATGGATGGCAGCTCATTAGCCATAATTAAATGATGCCCCTCGAGGATTTTCCTCCTCTCTGCCCATCTTCTCCTTTAGCCAGCATACTGCTGTGCTGCTCTTATCCCTACTGCAAGTTATTAATGGTATCCACAGTAGTAATACTGTAATTTATCTTTGGTCTCTTGCCACTACCTTATTGAAGAAACTTTTAAAGAGAAAAAAAGGCCAAATATCAAGTGCAAAAATAACCAAACAAAACCAAAACCAAGATTTCAGCAGAAAATGATTGGGTAAAGTATAAGTGTGCTTTAAAATAAGTCCCACATTCTACTCCGTGTCAGCTATTTTTCTCCATGATTTTTTTTTCTTGTTTGTATTTTGTGGTAAAATTTAAGGATCAGAACAGTTGTCTCTGCGCTCAGTTTGCTATGTTAAATAGTCAGGGTTAGGAATTAGTTTGCTGTTTGCTACTTAAAGTCACTAATTAGTTATGTGTGATAAGCTTAAGGTACTCTTGAATTCATTTGCCTTTAAAGGCCACAATTTTAAATATAAACTGTTAAAATGAAGACACAAGTGACTGAAACAGTAGCTCAGTAGTTAAGAACACCAGCTGCTCTTGCAAAGGACCTGGGCTCAATTCCCAGCATCTATATGGCAGCTCTGTAACACCAGTCCCAGGGAATCTGATGCCCTCTTCTGGCCTACAGGCACCAGGCACACATGTAGGCAAAACATCCATACACATTAAAATAAAATAAAATATACACAACAGGGTATGGTGGTACGTGTCTGTAATCCCAGCTATTTAGGAAGATGGATCAGAATGGTCTCTTTGACTTACCACTTCACGACCACTTTGGGCAACAGAGTAAGCGTGTATCTGAGTATACATGTACAAACACATGTACATTTACACATACACATACAGATATCAGAATCCTGTATGTGATGTTGAGGAAGGAAGTCATGCTAGGCCATTGCCCGACCTCTGAACTACCCACTTAGCCAATTCAGGTCTTTTTAGAAGCTGTGATTCTTCTAGTGTCAGAACTAGTTATTTTTGCGTTCTGTTTTTTGTTTTTATTATTAATCTTTGTGTGCATGTATATAAGAATGTAGAAGCCTGAAGTTGGAAATAATCTTCTCTCTTCTGCCTTATTCATTAAGGCAGGGCTTCTCAAGTCCACGGCTCACCAGTATGGCTAGTCTTTCTGGCCACCTTGCCCTGGGGATCCTTTGTTTCCTCGTGCTGAGGCTTGAATTACGGGGTCCACTGCACCTTCCTAGTGTTTCCCATGGGGTCTGGTGATCTTGAGTCTGGTCGTCATGCTTATCTGGCGGTTATTTTAGCCACTGCACCATCTCTCCAGCTCCTTTTCTTTAAATTACGTTTTATTTACTTATTTTGTTTTGCAGGGTATGTGTCAACAGCATGTACATGGAGGTCACAGAGCAGGTTTTGGGAATCTATTTTATGATTCCACTGTGTGGGTGAAAGGGCTCAAATTCCTGCATGGTGGAAGGAAAGAACCAACTTGTCTAAGTTGTCCTCTGACCTCTGCATGTGTGCTGTGACACATGCAGTGTACACACACACTCACACATGCAGGCTAAATTAAAATGTAATTTTATGTGTGTGAGTGTTTTGCCTACATATATGTGTACTGCGTGCATGCCTTGTACATGAAGAGGCCAGAAGAAGGTGTTAGACAAAGATGGTTGTAAGCCACTATGTAGGTGCTGGGAACTGAACTCAAGTCCTCTGCAAGAGCATCAAGTGCTCTTAACCGCTGAGTCCTCTTCAGCCCCTGATTTTAAAAAATAAGAAATAAAAGCAAGTAGATGTAAAAGGAGATTCTTGGAGACTGTACAAGTACTGTCTCTACTCAGAATGTCCTCAGTAAGTCTAGCATTTTCCTGCTCTCACTCCCACTGCGGGGTTCTGATTTGTCTTGTTAGTCCTTTGTACGTTTCATTCTGTTCCTTGGTGAGGACTCAGATGCAGTGAGCCTTGTCTAGGACTCTAATTACTTTGTCGCTCACACCATTGGGCGGGCCTCCTTTGGGTTAGCATCTGTCACTGGGCACACCTTGTTATTCTAGGGCACTTCCTGTAGTTCCTAGTACCATGAAACAGCCATGGCTCATGCTTTCCTTCCCTCAGCTCAGCCACTTCACTAAGCAGCCTCAGGGGGCTTTATTGGCATGTGTTATTAAGGAACTTAGATCTAGGTGTAAGGAGGGGGATAGTTTTTATCATGAATGTGTTTCAATTTTAAATTAATAATTAATTGTAGCTATTGAGGGGAACAATCATATTTCTCCTTATTTACTGTAATCTGATAAATTATATTACTTTCAAACTTTAAACCAGTATTGAATACTTAGAACCCCACTTGGTCATGAAATACTTCCTTTCTGTAACTGCTGGATTTATGTTAAGGAATTCTACACTATTTTTATGATATATAATATAGTTTTCTATTCTAGAAATGTTTTTGAATGGTTTAATTCAAGTAACACTGTCTATTTTAAGTTACTTGGGTCATGTTCCTTCTCTGTTTTCTGAAATAGTTTGTGCAGGCGTGGTGTTGTTTCCTTTTTACGTATATAGGGTTTACTGGTAAGTCCATCCAGCTCAGGTTTCCTTTGTGGTAGTATTTTCCAGTTATAAGTTGTGTGGGTATTTGTAGGGTAAGATGTCGAATGTCCCTGAGCCAGTAGGTGGCTCACTGCAATCTGCTCAGTGTGAGACACAAATCATCCTTTGCCAGAAGAGTTGGAGGGCTTCCAGCGAGGATGTGATACGCACAGGGCTCCAGTGATGTTTCAGCTGGATGATAGCATCAGTTTTGGCTTTCTGTTTTCTGCTAGACTACAGACTGTAAGCAGAGGTGGAGTGTGCTTAAGCAGAACCTCACCCAATCTACTTACTGAGAGGCTTTTACTTGAATACTCCCTTCGTCCCCAATCCCTCAAATGAGTTAGCCTCCTGGGCCTGTAATGCCCTCCATGTGGGGTTGGTCATTTTACCATTGCTTCATGTCTCTTTGGAGCCAGCTGCCTGCCACCTGGGCCTGTTTCCTTTCCCATATATGTTGTAGTTAAAATTAATATCAATCGGGCGGTTCTGCCCCACCTTAGATTGTTTAGTTCCCAGATAAAAGAAACCAACTTTAGACAGCACTAGAATTGGGACAGATATTAACCCTCTACGCTATTTTGTCTACTTCCCTGCCAATAACTCTGATATATAACTTGCCATGTTCTACCTGGGCCACTTATACTCCAGCTGGCCAGCCCTTATGGCCAGTTCTTATGATCCCTTATCCCATGGCATCTTCTTTTCTCTCTTCATTCTCTTCTTTTCTCCTCCTCTTCTCTTCCTCTTCTTCTTCTCTTCCTCCTCTTGCTCCTCTTCTTCCTCCTCCACTCTGCTTCAGACCCGGAGCCCTGGAACCAAAGCCCGTCTCCTCCTCTTCTGCCCAGCTACAGGCTGTAGGCATCTTTATTAACCAATCAGGGATAACTTGGGAGGCAAGGTTACATAGCGTGCCTTGGTGTACTTGAGGATTTCCTCGTCCCCGAGGCAACCAGATCTTGGGGCCAGTATTTAGCATTATGATACATGGCAACAGATCCAACCTCAACGCATATATTCCAAGATATGTCCCTGTCATCCTCTTGGTACTTTTGCTTTGTTTTAGTCAATTGTTTTAATTTTAACTCTTCCAGATAGCTTGCTTAGGTTCTGTGCTCAGTTGTCCCTCCTCAAGGAGGTCTTTTCTAACTCTCTTAACTCAACTAGCCCACCCTTGATATGACTTAACAAAGCTACCTTTTGTTTCCCTGAAAGCACTGTGACAGTGTGTAGTGTTTGATCTGTCTTCCCTCCTTGAATATAAGTTTCATGAGGTGGAACTTCATTACTACAGCATATTTGGATCTCCAGCCCTTGGTATGCTTTAACACTTCATACCTAGGTGGTGTGTGAGTCAGTGGTTATAAGCAGGGCTGTTAATTTTGTTTTCATAAACATGAATATACCTTATACACTAGTGTAGAAAACTTATTTGTTTCATTCAATTATTCTCTGTTGAATACTTAATATACACATACAAATACGAAATTAACTTTAAGGACTATAGGAAATAATTACTCATGTAACCAGTTATCTTTTGTTTTTGTCAAATGAATTTCTTGTGAAATCCTTTTGAAATTTTAAAATCTAGGGCTGGAGAGATAGTTTACTGCACAACTGTGAAGACCTGGATTCAGATCTAGCACCTGTAAGTCAGGTGTGGTCTCTCATGTGCCTATGACCCAGCACTGGAGCACGGAGTTAGAAGATCACTGCAGCTTGCTGGCCACCACATAGCCTGAAACATGAGCCCTGATTCAGAGAGACCCTGCTCAAAGGAATAGAGCAGAGAGTGGGAAAGGAGGTCACCTGACACCCTCCTCTGGCTTCACATGTACACATATGTGCATATGCTACAGAGGGGGGGAGGAAGGGAGGGAGGGAGAGAATAAGTGAGTGAGTGAGTGAGAGAGAGAGAGAGAGAGAGAGAGAGAGAGAGAGAGAGAGAGTATTTAAATTCTTTAGTAAGTCTTAAGCATCTATGTACTGACAAAACAAGAGTCAGAGCACATAGGTCACAGCCTCATAACTGTTTAATAGTACAGCTTTTACTAAACACACAGTTCCTAACAGTCTGATACTCGTCCCACACCTCACTGCCTTCCCTGTGAGTTGTTTCTTTCAATTTTTATATTCATTTTAACAAGAAACCAGTTGCTCTGAAAAGTACATGACATGACTCCTTGTTCCCCACTCATAGAAGGGAGCAAGAGCTGGGTTGCATAAGGATGAGTGCCATTGAAGTTAAGTCATTTTATAAAGTTACAAGGAATTATTCCTAGTAACTTTTCAGATACAGAACCATGGTACAAAGCTTGTCACACTTAAAATAAGATGGAGTATACTATTTAGTTGATATTTTATTTTTGTTCTCGTTCTATTGATTGCCTAGCAGGTAAGATTGAGAATGGCCATATTAACTGTTTGTTACTTTCGGTCTAACCATGTCTATAAATAAGAATTATTTTATTGCCTTTTAACTGTTGATTACTTTTCATATGACATTATAGGCTTGTGTTTAGGGTTTTGACATTTTAACTTTAAATTTCACCCGCCATGTCAAGTCTAAAGTTTTTGCAGAAATATTTTAGGTAGGCTTGTTTTGTGTGAGAAATGGTCTTGTGTATCCCAAGCTAGCCTTGAACCCACTGTGAGGTCAAAGACCTAGAACTTCTGATCCTCCAGCCTGTACGCTCTAAGTGCTCAATAGGTGTGTGCTTCCATGCCCAGTTTATGTGGGGATTGAAGCCAGAGTTCCACCTATGCTTGGCAGGCACTCTACCAACCTAGCTATATCACCAGTAGACTTTCTCTTTCCTTTTTGAGACAGGGTCTCACTATGTATGTAGTACAGGCTGGTCTGGAATCCATAGAGATTTGAGCCCAGGTCCTCCGCTTTGTTGTTTCTGTGCTGCTCCTCAAAGTGAGTCTGATGGCATAGACTGCACAGCATTGCCACAATAATGCATGTCCAAGGCTTTGTCAGCCCTTTCTGCTTATGAGGATATAGCACATATGTAAGACTAACAAAAGTAAATAGTAGGTCTGTACAGATAGCTCAGCCATTGAAGGCTAGGCTCACAACTAAAAGACGAGAAAAGTAAGTATTAAAAGAGAAAGGGACTACCCCACAACCCTTTTTATGGGAGTGGGGTGTGTGTGTGTGTGCTGCTTCAGTACAAGGATTGCAAGTGTTCACCACACCACAGCTGTGTTCTTATGTGGTCCTAGGATGGAGCTCAGGTTCCCATGCTTGCACAGTAGGCCCTTCCCCACTGAACAACTCCCGCCCCCAATTTTATTTAATAGAAATTGAAGTACTTTTAATGTTGGGATTGTCTTAATAAAATGAAATTCCAACTCTGTTAATGGACTGTGACCATTTTTGCAGAAATTATCCTAATATAGTGACCTTTACATAAGCAGTGGCTTTATCTCAGACGTGTTTTGTGGGGCAGGAGAGGTGACTTACCAGTAAGAGTGCATACTGTTCTTGCAAAGGATTGGAGCTTGTTTCCATTACCCACGTTGGAGTCCACAACTGCTGGCTGGTAACGCCAACTAGAGGAGAGCCAGTGCCTCTGGCCTCTGCAGGCACCTGCACTCAGGCACATGTGCGTGCACAGATAAATAAGCATAGTTAAAATATAAAAATAAGTCTCTAAAAGTTTTCCTTTTTTTTTTTTTTTTTTTTTGTTTTGTTTTGTTTTTGTTTTTCGAGACAGGGTTTCTCTGTATAGCCCTGGCTGTCCTGGAACTCACTCTGTAGACCAGGCTGGCCTCAAACTCAGAAATCCACCTGCCTCTGCCTCCCAAGTGCTGGGATTAAAGGCATGCGCCACCACCGCCCTCCCGGCTAAAAAGTTTTCTGTATGGTTGCATTGTAGGTTGTTTAGTAAGTATCACAGAATTCACGTTATATAATGGTCTGAGTGACATGATTTAAAATCCAGGCATTTAAGGACTTGACTTTCCCTTCTCGAGTCTTTATGAACTCCATTAACTCATGCAGTTTTGTTGAAATAGGCATGCACGTTATGTGCTGTGGGGCTGCCATTGGGGACATCTGCCTGACAGTCACATTCACCCTTCTGGACAGCAAGCTTACATCAGCCTCCACCCTACGCTCTTATTTGCTGCTTCTTGTTGTTCACATAGTAGCTGCAGTGGGACAGCTTACGCACATGCATACATATGCTTTGCTTTTGTGTGTGCATACATGAACTAATTACCCCAAGGAAAACAACATAGGCAGAGAGAAAATGTTTACAGAACACACATTTGATAACAGTGTTCATCATTGCTAGGACGACACACCGGACAGCTAAAGAGAACAAAACACTTAGTTTGGCTCATGTTTCAGAGATACCAGTTCATTGTGACAAGGACATGGTGGCAGTTAAGTTGTCCTCAGACAGCACTGTTGTGAAGTGAAAACCTGGGACCTGTATATTGAAGAAATCCTAGGGACTCTCAGTAACCACAGGCTTTGAACTGTGCAGTGGTTGGCAACTGGTGGCTGTCATGGGGTATTTCGAGGTTCCCTTTTAGAGATAATTTGTCTCAACTGATCTAGTTATTTACAATGGTAATAAATACGAAAGCACAATGACCTGGTTAGCCAAGGATGACCCTTGAACTTCTGATCCTCCTGTCTCCACTTTCCAAGAACTAGGTTTATAGGTTTTCCTTACAACTGGTTTACAGTTGGGAGCTATTATATACAGCTCATTTTTCTTTATTTTGAAATAAAGAAATAAAATCTGTCTTCAATGACATACAACCTTTTTTTTTTTTGAGATGGGTTTTTTCTTTGTACCTCTGGAACTTACTCTGTAGACCAGGCTAGCCTCAAACTCACAGAGATTTGCCTCCTCTGGCTCCCAGCTGCTGGGATTAAGGACATGTGCTGCCACTATCCAGCTGGCACATGACTTTCCTAAAGAAAAGACTTCAAATGGAGGTAGTGTCATGATGTGGGATTATAAAATTATGATTATAAAAATGTGTGTATGTATACTTCTGTGTGGAAAACTTCTAAAGGTTTTAAGGATTATTTCAATGCTAATCCTGATTGCTACTTTATTAATGCTAGAAATATCTGTTACTCATTTATTTGTTCATTTATTAAGTATTTAATGAGTTTCTCCTATGTGCTAGGTACTGTGTTAGACTCTGGGGAATCAAAGATGCACGAAACTCATTGTCTACCCCTGGGACTCAGGCTGCTCAGAGGAGGAGTAAACAAGATGCCTCCCTCTGAGAGAGCTTGTTTTCAAGTCTTAACTAAGAATTTAGGTGGAAACCTTTTCTGTCTCTGTAGCACAGCGGTTCTGAGCCTTCTAAATGCTGTGGCCCCTTAACAGTTCCTCATGTTGGGGTGACCCCCAACCATAAAATTATTTTCATTGCTACTTCAAAATATAATTTTGCTACTGTTATGAATCATAGTGTATATATTTGATATGCAGATTTTCTTAGGTGACCCCTGTTAAAGGGTTGTTTGATCACCAAAGGGGCCATGTCCCACTCATGAATTGAGAACCCCTGCTGTACATACTATCTGAAGTACTTAATGCTCTGACTCCTTAACAGTTTCTCAAAATATTACCAAATGAGTTGATGTGAGGACATAATGCAATGTAAAGAATTAGATGTCTGTATATACAGGTGCATCTGGAGAAGCTTCATAAGGATACAGGCTTTGAACTAGACTTTGGGATATGTAAATGGTTTATGTTAAGAATTAAAGGAGAGCCTACACTAAAGAGCAGCTAAGAAACATTAAAGTGCCTTGATCTAGAGCAAACATACCTATAGGCTTGTGCATCTGCAAGCTGCTTTTGTTTAGATCATCTCTTGTGAGCTTTGTGACAAGAAAAGTCCATGAAATGGGCTCAGACAGCCTCGTGCTTGAACCTTGACCGTAGGTTGAGTGAAGGAGAAAATATATATATATATTTCTAGTTAGCTCTTACTCAATATGTAAGAGGATTCAAAGCTAATTAGAAGGTACTTCCTTATTGTTTTATAGAATGTTGGGATTCATCTGGTTTTAAAGATTTTCAGTCCTGTTTGCTTACTTGTTGGTTTTGTTTGTTGGAGACAAGGTCTCCAGTATGCCAAGTTGTCCTTGAACTCTTTATGTAGCTTAGGATAACCCTAAACTTCTGATCTTCCTGCCTCTACTTTCCAAGTATTGAGATTACAGGCCTGTGCCACTCTCCTCAGTTTATGCCTACCAGCCAAGCTACATCCCCAGCCCTTGGTCCTTTGAAACATTCATATAACAGAAAAGAAGTGGAAATTCTGAAGCATTCCACTTCTGTTATAGTTAAACACATCTATTGACTCTAAATTCTTTCTTTTACCTACTAAAATGTTTGATCTAAATACTTTTTTTTTGGTTTTTGAGACAGAGTTTCTTTGTGTAGCCCTGGCTGTCCTGGAACTCACTCTGTAGACCAGGCTGGCCTCAAACTCAGAAATCCACCTGCCTCTGCCTCCCAAGTGTTGGGACTAAAGGCCTACGCCACCACTGCCTGGCTGATCTAAATACTTTGAAATAAGTTAGGCATGGTGGTGCATGACTGCGTAGTGAGTTCCAAGATTATCTGACTTTTAATCACTGTCTTTGTTATTTTTTAAAAAAAATTTTCTTCTTTCTTTCTTTCTTTCTTTCTTTCTTTCTTTCTTTCTTTCTTTCTTTCTTTCTTTCTTTTTAAGATTTATTTTATTTATATGAGTACACTGTAGCTGTTTCCAGACACATCAGAAGAGGGCATCAGATCCCTTTACAGATGTTGTGAGCCACCATGTGGTTGCTGGAAATTAAACTCAGGACCTTTGGAAGAGCAGCCAGTGCTCTTAACCACTGAGCCATCTCTCCAGCCCTTACCTTTTAAATTCTTAATTGTAGAGCTTATGCAGGGTATTTTTGGCATTCTTATGGAACTCATCCTCACTGAACTTTATTATCACTGTTAAATCGAAACCTCAGTGTTCTGTTTTATAAACTAACAGTAACTCTTGGAAGGAAGTAGCTGGGGAAATGCAAATACTGTGCTACTCCAAGTAAAACAGCAGTGTCTAGAAACTTGTTTCTGTGCTCACTGAGGTTTAGTTGCCCCTTACCGAGCTCAGCGCTTGTACCTTTCTCCCTGGAGTGACTTTCTTACAAGGTGTGAGGTGCTGGACATACACACTCTACAGTGTGCGGATTCATTGTCTGTGTCCACATTTTTAGATTCTAAAGTTTCAGGAGCTGAGATCTAGTTTAGTTAAAAAAATAAAACAACAAAAAAACCCTGTATTTCCCCCAAAAGGAAGAAATTCTGATGTTTGAATGATGATAATTAGAGGCATCAGAACCACATCTGTTCACCCATCTCGACAACTTGGTTATAACTCTTACCTTAGGAATGGATAGTGGTGACTACCGTGAGTTACTTAGATGTAACTTTTAACTTTCTTTTTCAGCTCTGATCGTCTGATAGAAGAAACAATAAGGTAAGAGTAGTTTTTGCGGTACTTCACTGCTGTGTTTGCACACTTAACTGATCAGTTCAAGCCAGCCCTGTTCACTAGAGTGAAGGTCAAGCCGTGCTCCTTAAGTGATGACAACTTTACTAGATAGTAATGCATTTCTGCTGTGGCCTTCTTTTCTTTTTTTTTTTTTTTTGGGTTTTTCAAGACAGGGTTTCTCTGTGTAGCCCTGGCTGTCCTGGAACTCACTCTGTAGACCAGGCTGGCCTCGAACTCAGAAATCCACCTGCCTCTGCCTCCCAAGTGCTGGGATTAAAGGCGTGCGCCACCACCGCCCGGCTGTGGCCTTCTTTTCTAAGGGCATTTAGTCTTCTTAGTAACAGGTTTATGAGATAGACAGTGATCAATACATTCCTTCTCCAAAACAAAAAAGAAATTATGGGATTTACCTGTGGTCACATGACCAGTAACTAATATTGAGCCTCGGATCCCCTAATTAGAGTCTCTTATAGCTCTGAGGCCAGAACATTTATACTGAACCACTGCTCTGAGACAGTGAGATGGCCATGGACTTGCCTGCCACTAAATCTGACCACCAGATCCTTGGGACCTACTTAGTGGAAGGAGAGAACCAACGCCCAACAGCCATCCTCTGACCTCTGCATGTACACTGTGGCACATGCAGGCACATGCATGCATGCATGCACACACACTCATACATACAAGGCAAATTAATTTTTTAAAATAGGTAACTATATTTAGTTTATAATAGTAGTAAGGAATCTGAAGTTCTAGTAAGCATATCAATGATTTATCATTTTTGAAGCATTGTATATATGAAGCTTACATTTTATCTCTTAAATATTTGAAATTGAAATTACAGCCTATATTTCACTCAGCTCAACTCCAGATGATGGAGTAGATAGGAAAGTGTGTCTAGATAGACTTTATGTAGTACTGGAAATCATGCATATTCAACAAGATAATAACAATGTAATATTTAGTCTCCAAGGAATCAAAGTGCTTTGTGGAAATTATTTTTTAATGCCTCTCCACTGTGGGTCAAGTGCACATGAGATAATGATGATTCCCTGTCAAACACCAGAGGCCTGTATGCTTCAGAGACTGTCCTTACTGTAGGCTGGAATTCTCTTACTTTCTATAAGACCATAAACCTGTTTTAAAGTAGGAGTGTTCAAGTTCAAGGCCCTGGTTGTGATTTCAAGCAGAATTTGGTCAATTTCCATTTCTTCTCTTGCTTTCATTTCTTCCACGTGCTTCCAGAGGATCCTCTGAGTCAGATATCAGGGCACATGCCTATACTCCAACATTTGGGAAGCTGAGGCCTCAGTTCCTAAGCAGTGGCCTGGATTCTCGGATCTTCATGACACTCTGCCTGGCCTTCATCACTGTTTTATCCTTCATCACATCTTTAAGGAACTGACCATTTATAATATCACCAGTATGTGTGCACTTTAACAACACAGAACTTTCTTCATCTTCCTTGGCCAGTGCCCCACAGATAGCTTCCCAGGTCCTCCTGGCAGCATCATGAAAGATAGTCTCATCCTTCTGCTTCCTTTATGTCGTCTGTTTGCTTATCAGTAACTCTCCATTTCCTTTCTTGTCCTCAGTGATCATTTCCTGACCACTCGTTAGACAGCTACTCCTTGGTTTTTACCAACAGCCTTTGTCTAACTTAAGCCTTTCTAGTTTTGTTCTTTGAGGTCACTGGCTTCATAGGGTGTTTTCTGATATTTTGTTGCTGGTTGTTTTTATTTTAAATTACCTCAGTAAATATCCTTCTATGTGTCTCCTTACACTGCTGTCTTCTCAAAAGTGAAATTAAAGTTTTGAATAATTTGTCATTCCTCTAGCATCTCTCTTCAGTAAAACACCTGGCAGCTTGTTCTGTGAGGCTCAGCCCATCCAGTGTGTGTGAATTTGCCCATGAACGCCCAGCAGCTTATCACCAATGGATGGCCTAGATGATTGTCTTCTCCAGGAGTTGAAAACATCTCACCAGTAGCCAGTCTGGAAGCCCCTGGGCCTCTAAGTCCCTCTGCAAGCACAGGAGCCAAGGGAGCAGAGTCCCCTTTCTCAGCCCCAGGACTCCCAGGTCCACAGCCTCCCACTGTCAGGCTCCAGGGCTTTCTTGTGGGCCTCTTGCTTGAGAAGGTTTATGTAGCCTCTCTGACAGGTGCTCTCTTCTAGAGCCTTCAAGGGAACCAAAGATTAAGACAGTCCTTCCCCAGAGTGAGTGCTTTTGTCCTGGTTATTCCATGGAGGAAAATGTGTCTAAGGTACACCAGAAAATAGTATCTAGCTACAAAAGATAAACCAGGAAATTGTATCTAGTAACCATTTCCCTCAATTTCTATGACTCTTTTTAAAATAAGTTTTAGAGAATCTTTTATTCTTTGACTATTTCAAATGAGTGCAATGATTCTTGATCATATCTACCAAAATCTGCCCCCTTTGCATTTTATATGTTATTGTCTAAAGCACTCATATATGTTACTTATCAAAGTGGACATTGACCCTGCTCTCTAGGATTCTACTGCCTGGGGTAGATCATGAAAATATCTGCCTGGCAGTGCTAGAAGATCAACTCGTATCTCATCAGGTCATCAGCGTCGCCTGTTCTGTAAAACACCAGTTCTTCCCCTTTCACAGTATGTTTAGTGAAGCCCACGATCTGCCTACTGAGTCTTCTAGAATTTTCAGTCCCCATTTGTTTTATGTTGAGAGCTGGTTGAGCATGGGTGTGACTTGGGCCCCTTTCTTATGGTTGTGATTTTTTTTTTTTAATGGTTGTATCTTTGCTTTCCTCTTAACAGTTTTTCCTGATTAAAATTACTTTAGTGGTTTTTTTTTTTTTTTTTTAAGCCATTGAAGAGGCGTTGTAATGTAGGATTTGTCTCTCAATGTCTCATTTCATTTGTTACTTTGAAGAAAACACGAGGTGACTCATAACGGCTCCCTGTGTAACAGTTAAGTCAGAAACAGACAGTGGGAAGGTAACCGGACAGGGATTTGAACCCATGTCCTGCTGATCCCAGGATCGGTTGCTCACTGTAGCTTTCTGTTTGCTTTTAGAGGTATGACGAACTGAACAAGGTAGTGCCCCCGTGCCAACTCAAATTGTCTCTTTTTCCTCTCTTGAAGCATTGCTATGGCAACAAAAGAGAATATGACTTCCCAGAGAGGAATGCTCAAGTCAATTCACAGCAAGATGAACACTCTGGCCAGTATCCTTTGTGAAATGTTGGTGGGATGAAGGGCTTGTTCTTTTTTTCTTCATTTGATTGGGGTAGAGGTGCATGTCATGAACATTGGTAGTTGTAGAGCCCCTTAGCACCGTGTGGGAACTTCCTTACTTTGTGATAAACTTATGTTTAACACCATTTCTAGAGAACAGCTCACCAGAGATTTCATTATAGAGATTTTCATTTATAAAAGTATTCACAAAATTATTTTTGTCATTAAAAGCTCTGGCTCCACATTAGTACTCCCTGCGTGTGTTCTTAACCACACACACACCCCAAACACACACACACACACACACACACACACTGTTGTTTAATTGCCACTTTGGAGGACAAGTCAGTTGTAGGCACCTGGAAGGGACAAGGACTCTGCAGGTGTACTGTACCTGTTAGCAGAATATGGTGACCACACAAGGAGTCCCGGGGGGAGGAGAGGCCCTGCTTGTTAGCTGTGACCTCTGCTTTAAAATTTTAGCTTCTCAACATAAAATGGGATTAGGTCAAAGAAGCTCAGGGGTGGGAGTTCTTCCCAGACGACTGTGAGCAAGAACATGTGATTTTCAAAAGGTGAATATCATCTGGTCTACAGTAATTTAAGGACACTTTTATCTTAATATCTATTTGCTTAAGAAAAAGGATATCCCTGGCATTGCTCAGCATTTTCCAATCCTTTGTCAGTGTTGTTATTAGTCAGTGTAAAACCACGACTGTTCACACATGCTGAGCAGCTTACACAACCCGTCCCTCCCATCCCCCACCTCCCTCCCATCCTTCTCTACCCATGCTTCGTTCTCTCAGCCCATAAAAGGGAGAGGGTGGGGATTTTTTTTTTTTTTTTTTTTTGCAGATAAAGAAGTAGGCTCAAAAAAGTAGCCTGGCCCATAATCACAGGGCCTGGAACTATTTGGCAAATTGGAGATTCACCTTTTAAGTTCCCATGATCTTTCTTTTTTCTTTTTTTGTTTTTTTTGTTTTTTTGTTTTTTTGAGACAGGGTTTCTCTGTATAGCCTTGGCTGTCCTGGAACTCACTCTGTAGACCAGGCTGGCCTCGAACTCAGAAATCCGCCTGCCTCTGCCTCCCACGTGCTGGGATTAAAGGCCTGCGCCACCACTGCCCGGCTCCCATGATTTTTCTTTGTGTGCATTGCATGTTTCTGTGGCACATGTGGAAGTCGGAGGACAACCTCAGAGCCAGGCCTTGTCTTCCACCTGCTGTGAAACAGAGTGTCTATTGTTACTCCTTTGCTTACCCCAGGCTGGCCCTTAAGCTGCTAGGGATTCTCCTGCCGTCTCCCCTGCGAGCATGAGGATTACAGCTGCTTGCACTATGCGTTGACATTTTATGTCAGTCCTGGGGACTCGGTTCCTCATGCTTCTATAGCAAGCACTCTTGCCCACTGAGTCATCTCCCCAGCCCCCAGCATAGTTTCCATGAAATCATCATACTATTCTGCTAGCCTCCCGTCTCTCCTTGTCACCCAGTGTGAGTCTGAATCTCCAGGACTCACAAAAAGGTCAGTAAATAGAGTCATTTCGGGAGTGATGCAATACACTCACTCACTCACCCCACACAGGGAGACCAAGACAGACCAAAGTACAGACCCGATCAATGTCCAACTTGTTGAACTGATGAGCTTTGCTGTGGTTACTTTCAGGGACATGCTGTGCGATGACTTAGAGGAACAGAAATAACTGCGATGGCTGCATCACCAAGGCCCATCCAGCATGGGTGGCAGCTCACAAGAGCTAGGGAACCTGGACACAGTGCATAACCGGCAGGCAGCTCAACAGCGTGGAGAGTGTCCTTTCCAAGTGGCAGTGATCTAAACCTCTTGTAGGTTGCTGGTCTGGTTTTAAGAGTCTTTTTTCAGCTTGGCTTGTGTGAGACTTCTTTGCATGGTAGCCCTGCTTACTCTGGCAGGGAGGTGCCTAGTGAATCTGGTCGGTTTCAAGGACTTCCTGAGGCTGCTTTGAGTTGTTTACCTCCCTGCAAAATGGGATGTTTTAATCTCAGAGGAAACAGTTACACAACACCCAGGCTGCTAAGAACACCTAGACTCAGCTACTCAGATGACCTTCCTGCCTGGGCCTCACAAGAAGCCAGGGTACTTATTTATTATAAACTATAAGCTTGGTCACCAGCAAGAACTGAGGCAACTTAGTGAATGTATAAGTGTATTTTATGTAACTATAGAAAATAAAATAGAAGCCAGGCATGGTAACACAATTCCTTTAGCACTGGGAGGCAGAGGCAGGCAGATCTCTGTTCCAGGCCAGCCAGGGCTACACAGTGAGACCCTTTCTTAAAAGTAAAACCAGAAGTGGCGCTACATAGTTAGGTTAGTTTGCATACTGGTTGAAACTGAGTTGTCCATTCAGTTTTGTTCCTATTGTGTTTTGTGCCTTTTCTCCTGAATGTATCTGTTCCCTAAGCCCCAAGTCTTCTTAAAGGGGCAGTATCCCTAACCCTAGCATAGTGCTTGCTACAAATAAGAATGCATCATTCCAGAAGAGTGTGTGCTCATGGCCTAAAAGATGGTTCAGTGGCACAGTACCTGCCATACAATCATGAGGGCCTAGTTTGGTTGTATCCGTGTAATGGTCAGCAGGACTCTGCTGTTCCCCCATCCCCTCCCTCTTAGCACAGACCTTTTGTCTCTCTGTTAGCCTGGCCCTCAGGCAGACTCTCTCCACATGATGACAGAGGTGGCTGCTACAAAGATTGAAGGTCATAGGAAACGCATAAGCTTTCCAACAGCTGTCACTAACTCCCCCAGCCTTAACCAGTGCCCATTTCTATTTTAGCCACTAGCCAAGGGATAGCTGTTTTACTATAAGTATAAATGCTTCTGACTGTCTCACTCCTGAGCTAGACTATTCGAAACAAGGGGGGCCGGTCCGCAAGATGAGCTGAGCAAGAGCGTAGCCACCATAGTTTAGGTTTTTTGATGTCATTTTTATGTTATTTTATTTTTCATCTCTTTTTTTTTTTTTTGCATATGTGTGTGTGTGTTTGTGTGTGTGTATATATATATATATATATCTATCTTTGGTTTTTGTTTTGTTTTTCAAGACAGGGTTTCTCTGTGTAGCCTTGGCTATCCTGGAACTCTCTCTGTATCCATCCAAGCTGGCCTCAAATTCAAAGAGATTCACCTGCGGCTGCCTGCCTCTGCCTCCCGAATGCTGGGATTAAAGGTTTAAGCCACAGCAATTTCCCTTTTTTAAATGTTCCCCAAATAGAGCAACTATAGCATTTAGCCCATTTCCCTGCTACAGTGTGCTGACCACTGAAAAGTAAACCTGAATTTTTAAAATAATTCATTAGTACCCAATTTCCTAAGCACAAGAAGGCTTCCTTCCTGGGGTGTAGAGAACCGGGTTTTCTCCAGAGCTTCTGTCTCTGAGGGAGGAGCGCGGGACTGAAAAGGGAAAGGAGGGTGTGGGTGAGGCCTGGCCCCCTGTCCTGCAGAGTGCACTCATGCCCAAGCCCAGAAGCTGCGGTGGATCCTGGCGGCTGTTCTTATTTTCTCCACTGATTCTTTCCGTTGTTCTGTGCACCGTACACAGACTGGGTGGATGCGTCTATCCCGGGTTGGGAATGCAGGTTGCTCCTTCTCCTCCACGGTCTCTCGTCCTTGGCTGTTTGTGATTCCTGTAACTTTTCATTAAAGAGGCCTCTCTCAAGTATGACCTTAACCAAGGTTTCCTAAAGACCGCTTTCCTGCCGTGAACAGCCTGATACAAAGGATCAACCTTAGGAAACGGCGTGACTCGCTCATCCTTGGAGGTGTCATTGGCATCTGCACCATCCTGTTGCTGCTGTATGCGTTCCACTGAAAGCACGGCCCCAGGACGCTCTGCCCACCACTTTCATGGCCTGCTCTGGAGTGAGGAAGCTACGAAGGAGAAAGACCGGCCCGGCCATGAGCCTGCCAGCAGATGAATTCTAAACTGCACCCGTGGCTCTGACCTGGTCAGACTGAGCTGAAGCCACAGTTTTTCTGTGCTATCTTTTCTAATACACATTACTCTGTTTTTAATCTTAAAAACAAAGAAAGGTTTCAGTTGCTTGTGTCTCCCTAGGAGGTAAGCAAGCAGAGGCGTAGAACCAGGGCTTTAGTGACTGGTGAAGCCAGATGACCAGCGGGCCTCACAGCTGCGGGCCTCACAGCTGGACTCCTCACAGCGCCAGGCTCTCTACATCCAAAGATGGCTTCACTTTCAGCCACAAGATTGGATGTGAATACAAGTAATTCTTGTCCTTTTATTTAACACTTGTGATGAGAAATCAGCTGTCCTTTGCTGATGCTCTGTGATCTATATTCTCTTCTGTGTCCCTAACTCTTGGCAGTCAAAAAAAATTGCATTTCTCACGGAATCTGTAAGGTGTTGGTAGACCAGCTTCATGTTTGAGGTTGTCTGAAATGGAGAGTGCTGTAGAAAGGGTGTCTCTCTTCCATTTCAGTTGTGAGCCCTGGGTCAACTACCGCCGCCAACCCATCAGAATGGCAGGCTTTGCAAAGGAGCTGGTCATTGCTTTATTATTTCTTCCATTGGGTTACTATTTGTTTGTACATGATAAAATTACATTTTCGCTGACAGCCAGCCACTGCCTGTCATTGCCCCTAGCGGTCCCATGACATGTGAAGCTTAATACTAGGAACTGAGGAAAGGAACTTGGTTCTCAGCGAGGTGTTGCTCTCCGGGCCTTCCCATCTGTCAGTGTTGTGCAGCCTACAGCAAAGTTAGCCTGCAGCCTGATGCCACAGTACTCTTGCCCTGTGCAGATCTTTCCTTCCTCCTCTGTTAAACTCCTTCCTACTCCCAGGTGACAGGATGGCCACTGACGGGCCTGTGACTCCTACCGGCACCTCTCTATTACTTTGGACAGTGACAGAATTGTGAGTGCTTCTCAAGGTTAGCCATTTCTCAGCATCTGTAAATTGGTAACTTGTCTTACTGAACTAGCAGGTAGTGTAAAGACTCCAACATCTGTGCTCACCAAGAGAGAGGTCCCCCCTGGAATGTCCTCTAGGCAATGAGGGTATTAGAGTGTAGCTCTTCACCAATTATGTGGTGTGGGATGGTGCCTCTGGCCCATTGATATACTTTCTGCTCATGGATAGACGGACACCCAGTCTGGGACTGACTGACAGCTTTGACATTCTGCCATTTGAAGTGTTAGTACATTCTGGGCATGAAAGGCATTTGATATATTTTTCTTAATTATGGGGTTTATTTTTCTAAATATGGGTTAATCAGCTTGTTGACTGGGCATGCCCTTAAAAGGCAATTAAATTTCCCTCTATGGACCTTAAAGAATCAGGGAAATTTGTTTGTTAAATTCTCTTTGAGAGAACAGAACTTCTCTTCCCTGACACCTCATTATCTTTGATTTTTTTCAAAGGGTCTTGATTGGCAGCTGTGCCTCAGCTAGATTTTATGGGACAGGGGACTTTGGTTGTTTTATAGTGGGCATATATAAAATCTAGAGTATCACAAATAAAGTTATTTATTTAAATGTACAGCCAGTCTTTTCTACTGGTTTGAGGACATGTTTCATTTACTAAAGTTGATGAGTGAGCGTAGCTAGGACGTGGTCCTGCTCCACTGCCGGCGGCCACAGCGCAGCAGCTGGCAGCAGCTGGGCCGCCCCAGAGGCTGTTCTCAGATGAACAGATAGAATTATGTTGCTTGTTTCTTTTTGAGAGTAAATCAGTTCTTTCAAGGAACGCTAGATGCTGGGTCTGACCTTCCATTGAGGTGCCCTAGAGGAAAGACCGTTCCTCCCCTTCCGGTTCTGCCCTGTACAGGACCCTGAGATTGCCAACTGGAACTTCACTTTTGTGACATTCAATATTCACGTTTGTTTCTCCCATTTTGGACTTACCCAGTTATCAGGCTTAGGCATTGGCAGTGAAGAATTTCATGTCAGAGCCTGAGGTAAGAGGGGTTTTTTTTGTTTTTTTGTTTTTTTTTTAATTTGTGATCCCAATAAACTGTAGCTCTTGTAGCCATGGTATTTACAGAATATCTTTCTTTTAAAACTATATTTTTAGTAACCGTTCAAAACTTCCCACTTCAATAAAAGATATGAAAAATAGAAACAAACAGCAGAAAATCCCAAGTGTGTTTGTCTGCCTGGCTTGAGAGCATCTCACTGTTTAGCCCTGGCTGGCCTTGAACTCCTTGCCTCAGCTTCCTGAGACCCTTGGACTGCCACGTTTCTGCAGTTTATCGTGTGTCCCAGTGACTTAGGAAAGATATGCAGTACGTTGTTACCGAGATCACAGCCGATGCCGGAGGATCCTCTGCCTCCTACCCTGGTCACTTTTTGTTTGTCTCTTGATACCAACATTTACTTTTATTGAGAGTATCTTTTTGCTTCATCCTGGTACTCAGAAGTGGGGACAGGTGAGGACACTTGTACCTGGAACTGGATGGCCAAGCACGTCCCTGCTGGGTTGGATATGAATGGAAAGCATGCTCGCTGCCCGACACTGAGCCCTTGTGGGGCTGAGGTGCCGTGGCCTTCACCACATGACTGTCCTGTCTTACTGTTGATGATCTCAGCCTGAGGAGGTGGCTTTAAGAACGGGTCTAGCCTTTCCAACTTCTAATATTTTATCTTCTGTCTTTAACTAGATAAGAATTTTGGAAATTCATTGAGCTTTTGAACTTACAATATTAAGTGGTTGAGATATTTGGCCGTGCCCGTCATTTGTGTGACAGATGTAACAGAGCAAACAAAACTTACTCAAATGATGGATTGTGCCATTCTCATTTTACAGTAGAGGGCATTAATTGGCCTCATCTCCAAAAAGATGTAACATTTCCCACTCTGGTCCCAAACTCATTCACTCCCTTGTGTGCCCACATGCCCCTTTCTCAGAGGGAATCGGGGACAAGAAACAAGGTCTAAGCATGATAATCTGGTGAGAAGCTGGGAAAGTTGAGCCATGTCTTAAAGAATTTTTTTTCAATCTGATCTAAGTACCAAAATATTTGTACCACACCCTAGTAGCTCTTAGTGATGGGGGGAAATCAGTTCCGATCATACTTTATTCTGATGGAAGACAATTGATTCCTCATGAAAAATGCCAATACAGATTTTTTTTAATCTATTCTTTTCCAAATGCACTTTCTAATTTTTTGCTTTTAAAATAGTGTCTTGGAACCAATATTATTGTATTTTTACTTAATTTTTGTTCTCATCTAAATGT
This sequence comes from Mastomys natalensis, assembly GCA_021653895.1. Taxonomy (NCBI): domain Eukaryota; kingdom Metazoa; phylum Chordata; class Mammalia; order Rodentia; family Muridae; genus Mastomys; species Mastomys natalensis. The sequence goes on along the minus strand of JAJTUV010000251.1, from coordinate 1,716,762 downwards.
GCATTTTCTGACTGTATAGAAGAAACTTTGTTATATAATTTAATAAATTAAATATCTAAATAGCCATGTCTGTGGTTATCTGTTCCGGCAAGATAACTTGAGCCCCTCTGGGATTGTGACATCGTTTCTACAGGGACTTCTCCACAGTTGGTTGGTGTCTGGGCTCAAAAATGAAGGAGAGGGGTTGAAGAAAGGGCTCAGTGGTTAAGAGGATTGACTGGCTGCTCTTCCAGAGGACCTGGGTTCAGTTCCCAGCACCTACGTGGCAACTCACAACTGTGTCATACCCTCTTCTGGCCACTGGGTATCAGGCATATACATAGCACAGACAGACATGGTATGCACAGGTAAAGCACTCACATAATTTTGTTTAAAGAAGGATGTCTTTATCATAAAAATGTCAGGGGTTCTGATGAAAATGTGTATTTTAGTCAGAAACTATGTCCTCAGTCTCCATAAATGACTTGTTGAACTTGATTCTCCAGAGCACGGACACACCTCATTTCTCAGGCCCTGAAGCAGACTTTCCTGTTTTCTGTCTCTTAAGATAACTCTATCAGGGCTGCCTGTGGCTCAGTAGGAAAGCACTTGCTGAGCATGCACAAAGCCCCAGCTTTGAGTCCCAGCACCACAAAAACGAACAGTATAACGTATGTGATCCATGTAGACAGATAAAAGTTCAGCCTTGTAAACTGTACTGATGTTTTAATGCCCTAGTTATGTACGTGAAAGACTAGCTCGAGAGCATTGCCTCACTGCAGAGGGAAGCCATGCTCCCTCCAGCCGTCCACGTTCCACCCCGTTCCCTATCTGCTCAGATTCTCCTGTCTTCCTCAGCATGTAGGGATCCTGACCTTATGACCCTCTGTGTGCCCACGAGTATGTGCACATCCCATGTGGACACAAATAGCACCCAGCACCTTCCTGTGGGGAGTCTTTCCGTTTCACAGGTTAGAAACAAAACTTGAGCTTTGCTCAACCATTGCATGGGCCGTAAAAGGATTTGAGTCTTGTGGGCTTGTCTTCCCCAGCTGGGATGGAAGCCAGGATTTTCTGCATGTTAGGCAGTGTTCTACCACTGAGCTATGTCCCCTGTTCTGAGACAGGGTTTCTCTGTATAACCTTGTAGACCAGGTTGGCCTCGAACTCGAACTCAGAAATCCACCTGCCTCTGCCTCCCAAGTGCTGGGATTAAAGGCGTGCGCCACCACTACCTGGCCGTGAAGTCAAATCTTAACACTTAGTTTCACAAAATCTTTTAACTCTAGCTGCCAGATTAAGAAATGAGGAAAATAAAAATCACTGGTTTTGCTTCCAAGTGGTCATTTAGGATTTCATAGCCTTTTTATTTCAAAGACATACACATTAACCAAGTGCTTGATGAAAAGGTCCCATCTGAAGGTGTGTTTGCTTGTGAATCTGGTGGACTGCAGTGACAGCAAAGGAAATGCTTAGGTCACTGACTTACAACTTCCCTCTGCCCTCCCGCACCCTCTCATGGCCCTTGGTTCTTCCTGGCCAGCAGCATGGCCATCCAAGTGAAGGCAACCCTGCCTTTCTGAAGGCGAGCCTTCTGCAGGTATGTAACTAGTAGCTGCTAGTGACGGCTGCTGTGGCCACCTGCTCAGGCCTTTCCTCCCTGGTTTCACAGCAAGAGATGGCTAGAGGTAGCAAGTCTGTGGCTGGAAGCTGAGGACATTTTCCTTAGCATGAAAGCCAGGAGAAAAATAAGCCTCTTCTCCTGCACAGATTTGTGTGCCTGAGCTGGGCCAATAGGATTCTTCACTGTGGTTACAGTCCCCCCAGCTCAGCCAACTTGCTCAGTGTGCAAAGCTCTTTTTGATGCTAACCCAGAAGACACTAGACTTTAAAAAGACCAGGTGCTGAAGTCTTAACTTTCTGCTTAGAGGAATTCCCATGATGGCTGGAAGACTGACTTTCTCCCACAATGATTCTCCCATCACTGGTCCTGATATTGGTGTGGTTTTCCATTTGCCTTCTTTGGAGATGTGGCTCTTAGCAGATGACCACTTAACCCATTTATTTCAGAAAATTTCAACACCCAGCCTTTTGCAGAAACTGATTACATGTTGAGGAACACACGAATATGGTTGGTACCTGCTTTTAACCCAGTGCGGAAGACTGACTTTCTCCCACAATGATTCTCCCATCACTGGTCCTGATATTGGTGTGGTTTTCCATTTGCCTTCTTTGGAGATGTGGCTCTTAGCAGATGACCACTTAACCCATTTATTTCAGAAAATTTCAAACACCCAGCCTTTTGCAGAAACTGATTACATGTTGAGGAACACACGAATATGGTTGGTACCTGCTTTTAACCCAGTGCCAAGAGGGTAAGCTCTAAACAGTTGTCTCTTAAAAATTAGAGACTTCAACATGAAGGTGGTGTTGTGCATTTCTTCACCCTAGAATAAATAAATTCTCCATTCTCTGACTCGTGGCCTGATTGGCCGCTGCTGTGGCCCAGTGTCCTGTCTCTCCCAGTTTAACCTCTCCTGGGACCCTGCAAGTAGCAGCTTAACTTATTAGCTTCCTGAACAGCCCACGACGTGACATGATTGTTAAAGAGCATCCATAGCCCCCTAGTGTCTAGCAGAGTGTGTGAAGGAATGATAAAATTCCTTCCTTGGGCAAGACAACAGTGCCGAGCCCTCCCTCCTGTGGTCTCAACAAGCTGAGGAACAACTCCGCCAGAGTTGACCCTGGAGCCCGGGGGCTTGTTAGGCTTGCTTACAGAGCAATGGTGACCTTAAAGCAGCTACACTGGAAGGTCTACAGCCAGCATGGATGTAGCTACACAGAGCTAGACCTTCCCCTAGTCCTTCCCAGCCTATGGACTCTAGCCCTTCCTTAGGCCACATGCAATTAGGGCAGAATTGTATACAACTGGTCAGGAAGGAATGGCTAGATACTCAGATGAGAGTCCCCTGACTTCAACCCTCCCTTCTAAGAGGGAACACCAACGTCAGTAAGGCCACCTGTGCTGATCTTTTGTGATAAGGCCCATATGAACTCCTGAAATCAGCGGCAGTTTGGTTCAGAGGGTGGGCCTAAACTAATGGTTCTCAACCTGTGAGTCGCGACCCCTCTGGAGCTGACTGCCTTTTCACAGGGGTCACCAAAGACCATTGGAAAACACAGATAATTGGCCAGATAATCGACATTGCAATTCATAACAGTAGCAAAATTATAGTTATAAAGGAGCATTGAAAATGATTTTATGGTTGAGAGTCACCACAATATGAGGAACTGTATTAAATGGTCACACTTGAGAACTACTGTTCTAGACAAACTCGTCTTACAAAATCGCCTAACCAAGCCATAGCAGTTGGTTCTGCCCTGGAGCCTATGCCTTCCCGGGTCACCGGCTTTGTCTGTTCCCAATACCAGATTCGGATTCCCAATGTGAATCAGGTTTCCAGTTCAATCAGAGAATTGGTCCTGTCTGTAATCACTTGAATCCCAAGAAGCTGGTTTCTTTGCCTGGCACTTTCAGTGTGAGGCAAGCAGGATCCACAGCTGAGTAGGAATTCGGGCTTTAATTCAGTTCAGCAACCTTAGTAGCAATTTCTGGTCCTACAGGAGTGATCCCACAGGGAGGTGACACTTCCTGTCCCATCTTTATTTCTCCAAGTCCTGCAACCAAAGTATGGCAATGTCTTCAGCATCTGGGGTCTATCATCCAGTTTTCCATGCAACCAGCAGCAATGGCAATAGCCTTTGTTGTTTTAGGGGCCTCTAGAGCAAAAATTCCTAGGGAGGGGCTGGAGAGATGGCTCAACGGTTAAGAGCACTGGCTGCTCTTGCAGAGGACCCAGGTTCATATCCCAACACCTATATAGCAGCTCCCAACTGTCTGTAACTAGTTCCAGGCAATCCAGCGCCCTCTTCCAGTGCCCACTGCATGCACACGGTGCATATACATACATGCAGGTAAAACATTCATGAACATAAAATCTTTCTTTTTTAAAGGAGGTCTCTTTAAAAAATATCTCCTTGGGAGGTCACCCACAAGCCCTGGGATTTTTAACACCCTTATGGCTTCTGGGAACATCTGTCTCCACTCTCACAAGATACCCTTCTTCATAGTTAGCACTTACAGGTCCAAGCTGCTGCAGAATTCTCCCGTCACCTGGGAGGGGATGATCACTTATACCTTACAAAACCATAAAGCTCTCGAGCACGCTGCTGTACCATGCCTGACCTTCGCACCGTCGTGAACTAATGCCCCACCCTTGCTCCTTCTGGTGCCCTGCACACACATGTCTCTCCAATGAGTTTTCAAAATCTGCAAAACCCTCGAAAGTTAGCATTATGCTATTACCTATGTAGCAGAACTTCCTTTTTAAAAGGGGGAGGGAGAGAGAGAAAGAGAGAGAGAGAATAGGTATAGCCCAAAGTCCGGAACCTCATCCCATAGAGTAGTAAAGCTACACAGATAGTCTTGACAAAGCACTCTAAAAACCTGCTGTCATCTGCTTCTAGCATACTCTAGCATGCACACGGGCACACACACACATATGCACACAATGCACACATGCACACACTTACCTTACCTGCCACCATGAATTTATTGATGCTGGCTCATGCTTCTTGGCTCTGCTGCCCCTGCTGGCCCTGCTGCTCGGGTCAGGCTGGTTCCTGGGGCAGAAGGTGCTCTCATTAGAGCTGTGTTGGTAGCCCCAACCGGTGCCTCTCTGTCCACCACACCCGGTTGCTGGGGAGCCCTGGTTCAGCACTGTCTCTGCCCCTTTAATAGCCTTCTGCAGGAGAAATTACTTAGTCTGGTAGGATAATTGCCAACCCTGGGACAGGCTTGATCTGCTGCACCTGTCATATTCTCTTGTTTTCCCTGGATGCCTCTGTGAGCTGCTCTGACTGCTCTAGTGTCCCAGTAGCACCTTAGTAGAGTCAGGCTTTTCTTTCCAGTGTTTGTTTTGTTTCTTAAGGACCTTGGGCTCCATGCACTTCTTGCCACATTTGCCTTCAGGTAACCCAGACAGACCTTTCTTACCAGGTCTGCATTGTTCTTCCATCTCACCGACATACTAGTTAGTCTCAGTTACTTATGTCTGCCAGAGGCTTCGCTATTCATAAAGATCCCGCCCTACCAAGGGGGCTTGGCAACGCCTCTAAAGCTCCATCCCAGGTTCAGGTCCTCCTGAAGTCTGTAGAGAACACTGTCCTCTCAGGCCTGTAACCTGGGCATCATGCGTTCTTTCCCTCATCCCTAGCTCCCTCGGAAGTGCCACTTGTCCCCCTGTTGTCCTCTAGCCCTGATATCCGTGGGGACCTCCACTGCTAACAACCAAGCGTATCTAATGGCTCCTGAGCCAGTCTGTCAGTTGTCCTGGTGTTAACCTCAGGCTTCACAGCATGGGTCAAGAACAGGTGCGTGGTGATACGGTTCACTTCTCTGTGTCCTCAGCTCCAAAGTGACTCCATCCTTCTCTTATCCCACAGCCTGTGAGAAAGAGTCAGCCATTGCTTGTTCAAGACTCTCTTCCCAACTTGCACACCTCCAGTTTTGACCATTCTTTGGTGACCATGGGCTCTCACACTAGGCCACACTGAAGACTGAGTACACCTTGCTCTTGGATTCTTTTTTTCCTTTCTCTGTACTAAAGGCTGGACCTGAGGGGCTATGTCCATTCACCTCTGCTGCTTCACACTTCCCATGGTTTGGGGGTCTTGGGAGGGTTCAGTAATACAAATAATACAGAGCTGAAGGTTTCTTTTTACTCTTTGCTTCCCAGTCTTGAGACACAGTAAGCCAAACCTTTATTTCATCCTCTTTTACCCAATGTTCCTGCCAGTTCAGACAGTCTGATATCTATCCTATAGATATCTGATATCTACCCTATGGATTGTCACCTCTGCCTTGAATAGACCTCTTACTACACATAACAGCAGCCAGGCCACCTCTGAGCGCATGGCTGATGCCTCTGCCCTCAGTGCACCACTGCCAGGGCTTGTCCTGTCTGTTCTAGACCATTAGCTCTTCTCAAAATATCTCCATATTCTTGGAGTGGACCCCACTCATCAAACAGCTGTGCCACACCACACCATTTGGAAGAAGACTGCCAGGGACTTCCCACATATACATCCCCCACCCAAGTGGCCTGCCACTACCCCCACTACAAACAGGGACAACAGGCCATGCCAAAATTTCCTCTGCAAACATCACTCAGGTTGTCTGTGTCATTCCCCCCATCAGGACACCACTATTGCTCTTCTCAAGCTCTCCTCAGTGTTGGCTCCTGCCAGCTACATGCCAAGTATTGCTAAAATTTCTTCCCTGAGAGAGACAAAAAACAATGTGCACCCTCCTTCTGGACTCCAAAGTCAAACTCAGGTAGGATTCCACTGAAGTTCACTCTGGAGAACTAAGAACTTTATTGGGCTCATTTGCAAAGCAATGAGTAAGAATTTATGAGCTGGTGACGCTAAGGCAGCCATGCTGAAAGATCTACACACAGCGTGGATAGTGACTCCTCACTCCTCTCTGCCTATACACTCTAGCTACATACATGCCATCCCAAGAATTGGATACATACTGGTTGGGAGGGGTGACTGGATACCCTGGTGAGGGTCCCACAACCCTTCCCTCACCCCTCTCCTATGAGGAAACAACAGCTGTCAATAAGCCCAGGTAGGAGGATTTTCTGTGAGCTAGCCCAGCTCCTGAAGACAGCAGTAATTGGGCTGGAAGGGCAGTTAGTATGACCAGAGCTAACCCTGAAGTGTGAGCTAACACCTGTTTATATACACACAGGACTTTTATTAGTGGGGTTGCTTTCTCCTACAGAGGAGGACACGATATAAGATTAAATGTTGTGTTTGAATTCACGGCTCTCCCCCAGCGCCTACAGAACAGTAGCTGCCATTGGCCTGAGTTTCTAAGCAGAGCTGCCTGGTCTCTGGTGTCCAATCTCTATGCCAGGGCCTCATCTCAAAGTTACTCTGTTCTGTGTCTTTGAACCTGTTTGCCTTTGCTTCTTGGGCTGTGCAGAGCAGCCCTGACTATTTGGGGCAGACATCAGGTCCACACTAGACCCCCAACCATAGGGTGTGTTCATGTGGACGCCGACAGTCTCCCGGGGATAAGATTCCTCACGTGGGCCCAGGTCTGCCCTCCAGCCTTGCTCTTCATGACAGAGCTGTTATGTGCAGTCTCCACTGCTACTGTCCCATTCTCTGTCCCTCATGTTCTCTCTTTCCTTCGCGCATAAGATGGACATCTCAGTGTCCTTGGTTCCAGCGTGTTCTTCCGAAGCCTGCCTGTGAAATGCATCTTGTTTTTAAAACCACCCAGAAGAAACAAGTGCTTAATGGGCACTGGGTTTCACTTAGGGATAATAGGGATGCTCTCAGTGGGAAAGAATTATACACTCATGTAGAAGTGATTTGGTTTCTGATAGGTGGATTGCTGCTCAATTTCGAAGCCTTTGTGTCTCATTTTCAGCTGTTATAACAAATTGCTATGAACTGGGTTAAACAATTTCTCACTTTTCTAAAGGATGGGAATTTCAAGATGGAGGAGCCACCTTCCAGCCTCACCTGGCAGGAAGAACAAGCTTCCTGTCCTTCTCACAAGGATATGTCCCCTTGTGGATGTGTGCTCTTCCTCACTGTGTCCATCCCTGTCATAGAATCAGCTGCAGGTCTCAGGGACCTCTTCTGGGTGCTGACAAGTACCCCACTGTATGAGGAGGAGAGAATTTTCTCAGAATCTTATCTGCTGTTGCACCGGATTGTTCCCAGGCTGGGGACCACCATGACAGTGGGGCTCAGGGAAACTGACTTCTTTGCTCTGATTCATGACTGAATGGGACATCTGGGTCATGGTAGCAAACATGCTGGCTAAGAAAATTCCAAGCTGTTCTCCAGCTTGTATACCATTTCATATAGGCAGCTCCAGCTCACCCTCATCCTCGTCAACGTTTACTCTAATTGAGACGTTGTGTGACATGCATCGGGTCAGCCCAGTGTGACATGCATCGGGTCAGCCCAGTGTGACATGCATCGGGTCAGCCCAGTGTGACATGCACTGGGTCAGCCCAGTGTGACATGCATTGGGTCAGCCCAGTGTGACATGCATCGGGTCAGCCCAGTGTGACATGCATCGGGTCAGCCCAGTGTGACATGCACCGGGTCAGCCCAGTGTGACATGCATCGGGTCAGCCCAGTGTGACATGCATCGGGTCAGCCCAGTGTGACATACATCGGGTCAGCCCAGTGTGACATGCATCGGGTCAGCCCAGTGTGACATGCACTGGGTCAGCCCAGTGTGACATGCATCGGGTCAGCCCAGTGTGACATGCATCGGGTCAGCCCAGTGTGACATACATCGGGTCAGCCCAGTGTGACATGCATCGGGTCAGCCCAGTGTGACATGCACTGGGTCAGCCCAGTGTGACATGCATCGGGTCAGCCCAGTGTGACATGCACCGGGTCAGCCCAGTGTGACATGCACTGGGTCAGCCCAGTGTGACATGCATCGGGTCAGCCCAGTGTGACATGCATCGGGTCAGCCCAGTGTGACATGCACTGGGTCAGCCCAGTGTGACATGCATCGGGTCAGCCCAGTGTGAGATGCATCGGGTCAGCCCAGTGTGAGTGCATCGGGTCAGCCCAGTGTGACATGCATCGGGTCAGCCCAGTGTGACATGCATCGGGTCAGCCCAGTGTGACATGCATCGGGTCAGCCCAGTGTGACATGCATCGGGTCAGCCCAGTGTGAGATGCATCGGGTCAGCCCAGTGTGACATGCATCGGGTCAGCCCAGTGTGACATGCACTGGGTCAGCCCAGTGTGAGATGCATCGGGTCAGCCCAGTGTGACATGCACTGGGTCAGCCCAGTGTGACATGCATCGGGTCAGCCCAGTGTGACATGCATCGGGTCAGCCCAGTGTGACATGCATCGGGTCAGCCCAGTGTGACATGCATCGGGTCAGCCCAGTGTGACATGCATCGGGTCAGCCCAGTGTGACATGCATCGGGTCAGCCCGGTGTGACATGCACTGGGTCAGCCCGGTGTGACATGCACGGGTCAGCCCGGTGTGACATGCATCGGGTCAGCCCGGTGTGACATACATTGGGTCAGCCCAGTGTGACATACATTGGGTCAGCCCAGTGTGACATGCATCGGGTCAGCCCAGTGTGACATGCATCGGGTCAGCCCGGTGTGACATGCACTGGGTCAGCCCAGTGTGAGATGCACGGGTCAGCCCAGTGTGACATGCACGGGTCAGCCCAGTGTGACATGCACTGGGTCAGCCCAGATGATGCACCGGGTCAGCCCAGTGTGACATGCACGGGTCAGCCCAGTGTGACATGCACTGGGTCAGCCCAGTGTGACATGCATCGGGTCAGCCCAGTGTGACATGCATCGGGTCAGCCCAGTGTGACATGCATCGGGTCAGCCCAGTGTGACATGCATCGGGTCAGCCCAGTGTGACATGCATCGGGTCAGCCCAGTGTGACATGCATCGGGTCAGCCCGGTGTGACATGCACTGGGTCAGCCCGGTGTGAGATGCACTGGGTCAGCCCGGTGTGACATGCACCGGGTCAGCCCAGTGTGACATGCACTGGGTCAGCCCAGTGTGACATGCATCGGGTCAGCCCAGTGTGAGATGCATCGGGTCAGCCCAGTGTGAGATGCATCGGGTCAGCCCAGTGTGACATGCATCGGGTCAGCCCAGTGTGAGATGCACTGGGTCAGCCCAGTGTGACATGCATCGGGTCAGCCCAGTGTGACGTGCATCGGGTCAGCCCAGTGTGAGATGCATCGGGTCAGCCCAGTGTGAGATGCATCGGGTCAGCCCAGTGTGACATGCATCGGGTCAGCCCAGTGTGAGATGCATGGGTCAGCCCAGTGTGACATGCATCGGGTCAGCCCAGTGTGAGATGCATCGGGTCAGCCCAGTGTGACATGCGTCGGGTCAGCCCAGTGTGAGATGCATCGGGTCAGCCCAGTGTGACATGCATCGGGTCAGCCCAGTGTGACGTGCATCGGGTCAGCCCAGTGTGACGTGCATCGGGTCAGCCCAGTGTGACATGCATCGGGTCAGCCCAGTGTGACATGCATCGGGTCAGCCCAGTGTGACATGCATCGGGTCAGCCCAGTGTGCCTTTGTTTGCATTTCCCCAGTTGTTGTGGATGTTGAGAGTCTTTCCATGAGTTTATCATTATATACCTTTTTTTAAGTAAAAAAAAAATAATAATAATAACTATTCAAGTATGTAGACCAGGCTTACCTTGAACTCTAAGATTAAAGGCCTTTGCCATCACTGCCCACTTGACTGTTCAAATATTTTACTTATTTTCATAGATTTTTTTATCTTTTTTTGTTTTTTGTTTTTTTTTTGCTTGTTTGTTTTTTGGATTTTTTGAGACAGGGTTTCTCTGGGTAGCCCTGGCTGTCCTGGAGCTCACACTGTAGACCAGGCTGGCCTCGAACTCAGAGATCTGCCTGCCTCTGACTCTGGAGTGCAGGGATTGAAGGTGTGTACTGCCACCACCTGACTGATAGTATTTTTTTAATGCTCTAAATCTAAATGATATATTTTATAACTTTATTTTTTTTAATTTTTGTGTATGGGTGTCTTGCCTGCATTTATTTCCATGCGCCATGTTCCTGCAATGTCTGCAGATGCCAGAAGAGGGTGTCACATCCCTGGAATTGGAGTTACAGAGGGGTGTGGGCCACCATCTAAGTACTGGGAACTGAATTTAGGTCCAGCGCAAGAGCAGTAACTGCTCTTAACCACTGAGCTTTCTCTCTCTCTCTCTCTCTCTCCCCTTCCCCCGTCTTCTAAATTATATTTTATAAAAAGAAATAGATTGCTTTGAAAACATCAGTATTGAAGGCGTGTCTCTTAATGGATGTATAGAGGCTGCCTGCTTAGCCAAGAGCGCTTCAGAAACTCGCCACTGGTAGAAATTGGAGTGCTGAGCCGTTAATGGAACCGTGAGCATCTTACATCCGATTGTTTTCAATCATTTATGGTAGTGCGCCGTTGGCAGATGTCTGGGCTAGGATTCCTCTAAGCAGGATGCAGTATTTATACTGAAGGGACTGCTCTTCCTGCTGAGGATGATCTCTGAAAATGCAGAGATCCAGTTTGCTTTGGCTTCCTGCCTGGGGCATAATGCAGATTTTGCAGAGGTGATAGAACTGGGTGTGTGAGAAACCCCCAGAATAGGCAAGCACTTAATCCAAGGTCATCATAGTCTTTTTAAGAAAGCAAAGGAGCAGCACTCAGGAGGCAGAGGCACAGCAGATATCTGTGAGTTCCAGGCCAGCCTGGTCTACAAAGTGAGTTCAGGATAGCCAGTGTTACACAGAAAAACCCTGTCTCAAAAAACCAGAGGTGGGGGGGTAAGAAGGAGGAAGAGGAGGAGGAAGAGGAAAAGGAGGAAGAAGAAGAAAAGAAGAAGAGGAGGAGGAGGAAGAGGAGGAGGAAGAAGAGGAGGAGGAGGAGGAGGAGGAGGAGGAGGAGAAGGAGAAGGAGAAGGAGAAGGAGAAGGAGAAGGAGAAGGAGAAGAAGAAGAAGAGAAGAAGAAGAAGAAAGCAAGAGTTGAATTTACAAGGAATGTTTTCTCATTTTAGACCTCCTTGTGACTCTATTCTGGCCCTGCTCTTTAATCCAATCCATTAATTAATTAGTTCATAAAAATTTCACATAAATTAAAATTCATCTCCTAGACTCCTTTTTTTTTTCCTTGAGGCAGGCTGACCTGGAATTCACTATAAAGCCTTGGCTTCTGATTTTGTTGCCACCCATCCTTGCACTGGGATTGCAGGTGTGCTCAGTTTATGCGGTGCTGGGACGCAAACCCAGGGCCTCCTGAAACCTAGGCAGACCCTCTACCAACTGTGTATCTCCAGCTCCCTAGAGGGAATTCTATCGAATTCATTAACTCTAAGGAAGTACTCTTCTGAAAGAAACTCCATCTGAGGCAGTGCTGTGTGGCTTTGTGGACGTTGAGTCGAGGATGGAATTCAACCTCGACCAAAAGCTTCCTGTAATTCCTTGAGAATGGCACGGTCTTAAGGATCACACACTCTTCAACTCCCATTTTAAATTTACATTTTCCCTCACAGAAATTAATGTTTATTCATGTCAGAATACATGCGCTGAATAGGAAAAAAAAAAAAAAAGACATATTTCCAAACAGTTTGTAATGGCTATAATCACCTTTTAAATTTTATTTTATTTTATGTGTATGGGTATTTTGCCTGCATGCATGTCTGTATACCAAGTGCATGCCTGGTGCCCAAAGAAGCCAGACGAAGGGCACTGGATCTCCTGGAACTGAGGTCACAGATGGGTATCAGTTGCCATGTGAGTGCTGGGAACCAACTGATTCCTCTGGGAGAGCAGCCAGTACTGTTCATTTTGTTTGTTTGTTTAACTTTTTAGTGGCTCTTTGTGAATTTCACATCGTGCACTCCAATCCCACGCACCTCCCCCTCCCCTAGGGCCCACCCCCACCCTTGTAACCTCCCCAGCTGAGAAAAAACAATCTCAACGCGGAAGCTGTACTTTGTCACAATGTGTCCCACACTTCTTTGCTTGGAAAAGTTCATTACAATGAGTGGTTGGTCTAGAGCAAGGCCTCTGGCTTCCGCTACACTATCAATCCTGAGACGCCTCTTGGATATTCTGGTGTTGCCCGGCTTCACCAACTCCAGCAGCCCATCCATGGGGTAGTGTTGGGGTGGACCAATTCAAAGCCTAAGAGGCATCTGAGCGGGTCAGCTGGCCAGCCCTCCCACACTCACACCACCAGCATGAGCGTACCTGCCCTGCTTTGACTGGCCCATCCAATGCCACAGCCAGCAAGGGCAGAGCTCTTTGGTTCTCATGCCCTTGGAGCCAGCTCTACTGTGCACCAAGCAAAGTGGAGTGCTTCAGTGGGTGAGGGGCAGGGCCGGCTCTTCTGCTCTCACACCCCCAGCAGGCTCACCCACAGCCAACCCCCGCTCCCTACAACCAGGGCCAGCTCTACCCTGCTGCCCAGGGGAGGTGCATGGCCCACTCTCCTGAGTGCTGCAGCAGGTGAAGGGCAGGGCCAGCTCTGCTGGTATATAGAGAGGAACCTATACCAGGTTGGCTCCAAACTCACAAAGCTCTCCCTGCCTGACTCCCAAGTGCTGGGATTAAAGATGTGTGCTACCACAACATCTAGCACTCCTAACCATTGAGCTATCCAGCCCTCCCCTTCTTTTACAAAATTGGATTGTGTATCACAAAGACAATATCCTTTTCTCTCTCTCTCTCTCTCTCTCTCTCTCTCTCTCTCTCTCTCTCTCTCTCTCTCTCCAGTGCTGAATATCAAACTTAGGGAGTAACTCAACACACTAGGTGAGCTCTCAGCCACTAAGAATCCCTGACTGCACACTGCCTTGTGGCCAGTTTCTTCATATTACTTAGTGCCCGCAACTTTCCAAGCCATTAATTCTTCATCTGCATCATGTTTTGCAAAAGCTGCACTGAGTTTCCTTCTGCAGAGGGCTGAACACGATTAATTTTTCAAATCTACAACCCCCAACTTTTAAACTATGGTTGCCAAGTTTTAGCCCATTATAAATAAGTAACCCACATTGGCTTTTCCTTTTAAAAATCCCCAAAGCAAATCGCTCTGCACACTCCTCCCCTAGCACAACACACTCCACCCCTAACGTAACACACTCCTCCCCTAGTGCTGCACACTCCTCCCCTAGCACTGCACACTCCTCACCTAGTGCTGCACACTCCTCCCCTAGTGCTGCACACTCCTCCCCTAGTGCTGCACACTCCTCCCCTAGTGCTGCACACTCCTCCCCTAGTGCTGCACACTCCTCCCCTAGTGCTGCACACTCCTCCCCTAGTGCTGCACACTCCTCCCCTAGTGCTGCACACTCCTCCCCTAGTGCTGCACACTCTTCCCTTAGCACAGCCTCCTACTTTTCTGTCTGTTTTATGAATTGGAGTGAGGGACACTCTCCAGTTTACTAATGAATGTAAATTATTTTTTTTGAACTTGAGGATATACTGACAAAGGCCAAGGAGAAGGACCCCAAAATGGAAAGATGAGCATGCCCCCCTTTAAAGTAGATCAGAAAACCAGAAGTGATGGTGCATATTTGTTTTTTTTTAAGATTTATTTATTTTATTTATGAGTACACTGTAGCTGTCTTCAGACACACCAGAAGAGGGCATCGAATCTCATTACAGATGGTTGTGAGCCACCATGTGGTTGCTGGGAATTGAACTCAGGACCTTTGGAAGAACAGTCAGTGCTCTTAACCGCTGAGCCATCTCTCCAGCCCCGATGGTGCATATTTGTATTCCCAGCACCTGGGAGGCAGAGGCAGGAAGCTTTGTCTTGAGTTCAAGGACACCTAGGCTACATAGTGAATTCAAATTGGATCTTCCCTGCACAGCAAGACTGTGGACTAATCAGCTGGTTAATTAACCATCTGGACAGGGATCTTTGTTACGGTAGCATTTTAAAGGGATAGGCTCCTTTTCAACTCAAAACCACCAGCATTTGAGAAGTTGAAGCAGGGGGACCACTGTCAGTTTAAGCCCAGCCTGGGCTGCATAGTGAGGACTGTCACAAAAATAGATAAATAAATAAAAATGAAAGACCAGCAGGTAACTCTGCTAACAAGTGCCTGATGCACTTGCAGCTCTGAGTTCTAGCGAGCATCACACGTGCCTGGAATCTTAGCACTCGGGAAGTGGCTTGAATGGCTGGTTGGTTTTTTGGGCTGTTTGTAGTGTGTGTATGAGAGAGAAGGTGGGGAGAGGAAGAAGGAGTGGGAGGCGGAGGGGAGAGGGAGAGAGAGAAAAGAGTATTATTATGTAGACAAGGCTGGGCTCAAATTTGTAGCAATCCTCCTGCGTCTGCCTCCCAAGTGCTGAATTTAAGGTATGAGCCACCATGCGGACCTTAGGCCAGCTCTACTCTCAGATTAGAACTATTAGAAGCCAGGCTGCTCCAGACTTTCTAGAGAAGCGTTATGTGAATATCCAGCCTCAGGATATAGCACTAAACAGGCTTTGTTTTTGTTTGTTTGTTTTGAGACAGGGTCTCACTATGTAGCTCTGGCTGTTCTACAACTTGCTATACAGACCAGGCTGAAGCCAAACTCACAAAGATTCCTCTGCCTCTCTGCCTCTCTGCCTCTCTGCCTCTCTCTCTGCCTCTCTCTCTGCCTCTCTCTCTGCCTCTCTCTCTGCCTCTCTGCCTCTCTGCCTCTCTGCCTCTCTCTCTGCCTCTCTCTCTGCCTCTCTCTCTGCCTCTCTCTCTGCCTCTCTCTCTGCTCTCTCTCTCTGCTTCTCTCTCTGCCTCTCTGCCTCTCTGCCTCTCTGCCTCTCTGCCTCTCTGCCTCTCTGCCTCTCTGCCTCTCTGCCTCTCTGCCTCTCTGCCTCTCTGCCTCTCTGCCTCCCTAGTGCTGGGATCCAAGGTGTTCGTCACCACCACCCGGCTATTAAACATATTTTTTTTTTTTTTTTGGTTTTTCAAGACAGGGTTTCTCTGTGTAGCCCGGGTGTCCTGGAACTCACTCTGTAGACCATGCTGGCCTCGAACTCAGAAATCCACCTGCCTCTGCCTCCCAAGTGCTGGGATTAAAGGCGTGCGCCACCACCGCCTGGCTAAATATAATTTTTAAGTGGCTGTTCCAATCTCCATTTGACCATCAGTGATTGAACATCCTAGCTCCAGCATGTTCCAGTGGTTTCTTCCAGAAGCTGTAGTGTTTTGTTTTCCATGATTAGGCATGTACTTTTCCTGCAGTGGATTTCTGTGTATGCTGTGAGGCAGGAGGCAAGATTCACTTTCCTGCCGGGCGGCGGTGGCGCACGCCTTTATCCAGCACTTGGGAGGCAGAGGCAGGTGATTTCTGAGTTCGAGGCCAGCCTGGTCTACCAAGTGAGTTCCAGGACAGCCAGGGCTATACAGAGAAACCCTGTCTCGAAAAACCAAAAAAAGAAAAAAAAAAAAAAAAAAAAAAGATTCACTTTCCTACCCGAGAACCCTCCTCTGCCCACTTGCACTGGTCTACCCAGTGAGCTGTGACTCCAGCAACTGTATACTGGTCTCCTTCTAAACGGTTCCATCTTTGCCACAGGCCTATTTTTCTACTCCTGAGTCAGTATCATACTATCATAATTACTAAAATTTTATGATGAATTTTGACATGTGGGGACATAAATCCTACAGATACCTTCATCTTCCTCAGGGTTGTCTGGGCTAGTTCTTGGTTCTTTGCAGTTTTATATACATTTCAGAACATCTTAGATCCCTAGAAAACCTTCCTGTATTCTTGTTTGGGTTTGCCCGAACATACAAAACAGTAAGAGCATATCTTCTGCGATTTGACCACTTACATTCTACACACATGGTGTTTGTTCCTCATTTCCTTAGATCTTGTTGATACTTCATTGCCTTCCATTGGGCAAGGTTGTTGTCTGTCTGACAGTGTTCACACCCAGTCCCTTAATATCCTGCCTGTCACTGGGGACAGTAGATAGGACACAAAACCATGGGCTTACAGCTCACACTCATTAGGATGGCTGCTCACAAAAGAGATAAGCACCAAGTGCAGGTAACAATGGGGACAAAACTGGAAGCCCTTGAATACCAGGGCCAGGCATAATAGCACGTATCTTTGATTCCAGTACTCGGAAGGCGGCGGCAGGCAGATTTCTGTGAATTCAAGGCCAGCCTGGTCTACATAGTTCCTGGATAGTGGGGGCCATAGAGTGAAACTTTGTCAAAATGGATACAATCAAACAGAAGACATTGTTGGGATGGTGGGGATCTAGCTTGCCTCACATGGACATGGTCCTGGATTCGATCTGAATGCTGCACAAAGTGATAATAAATTAGTCAAATTAACTAGAGGTGCCTCAGTAGATAAAAGTATTTGCTGCACAAGCCAGATGACCTGAGTTCAAATCCCAGGACTGAAACAGCCCTATTTGGTGGCATGCATCTGCTACCCCAGCACTTCTACAGGGGCATGGGAGGTGAAAACAAAAACGTTACCACCTGGAATAAGAAATGTGACAGAAAGGAGGGACCAGCCTCAGCCAGGCAGAAAAGAACCAACTCCCAAAACTTGTCCTCTTACCTCCATACTCAGGGCATAGTGTGTGTGTGTGTGTGTGTGTGTGTGTGTGTGTGTGTGTGTGTGTGATATGCTAATAACAAATTTTAAAATATTATAATTAAAGAAAATGGGCAGTCATGAGAACTCTTACCTCTTTCTCCAGTGCTATGTCTGCCTGAACTCTGCCATGCTTTCTGCCATGATGATAATGGACTGAACCTCTGAAACAGTAATCCATCCCTTATTAAATGTTGTCCTTTGTAAAAGATGCCTTGGTCATGGTGTTTCTTCATAGCAATAAAACCCTAACTAAAACAGGCTCAAATGAAAGGTGTATGAACATAAGTAAGCTTATGTTCTCATTAGAAGTTCTCATTAAAATTTTAATTCTCATTAAAAGTTGTTTGTCTTAGCCAGGTGATGATGGTACATGCCTTCAATCCCAGCGCTCTGGAGGCAGAAGCAGACAGATCTCTGACTTGGAGGCAATCCTGGTCTACAGAGCTAGTTCAAAGACATCCAGGACTACATAGAAAAGTCCTGTTTGTAAAACACAAACACAAAGTTCTCTCTCTCTCTCTCTCTCTCTCTCTCTCTCTCTCTCTCTCTCTCTCTCTCTTTCCTTCTCTGGTTTTTTTTCTTGAGCCAGTATCCCCGTCTAATCTCGGCTGACCTGAAACTCACTATGGAGACCAGACTGGCCTTGAACTCATAGAGACATACTCTGCCTCCTAAATTCTGGGATTAAAGGCTTGTGCCACCACACCTGATTTATGTGAGTCTCAAAGAAAATCAGGGAGCCAGTGAGATAGCGCAGTGAGTGATGGGACTTGCTGCCAAGGCTTATGAGAGTTTTACACCCTAAGACCCACATCGCGGAAGGAGAAAACTGAGTTTCACAAGTTGTCCTCTGACCTCTGCATATACAACATGCCACACTCACCCAAACTGACAAACACACACAACAACAACAACACAAATAAACAGATAAGTGTAAAATAGAAAAGTAAAGAAAATCAGAGCTCCTGGATGGAACAGCACTAACTGAAAGATTGTTGGGGAAATGAACCGAGGCTCGCTGTGGGTGTGGCTCCCTGTGCCCACCCCTTCTCCTCCCGTGTTAGGAAGGATCAGTTTATCTCTGCTCTCCAGCCACATGCCCTGCCATGCCTCTGTCCTGGTAGCTCCTTAATGTCTGTGTCACCGAATCCTTCCTCCAATCAGGGAGAAGACTCCAAAGAGATTTCTTCCTTCCCCTGAAGGATCACATGGCAATTAGAGGACGAGCCTCCAGGGCCGGCTTCCCCATCACCTGCCTGGGGAAGAGCCTCTGGGCCAGAGAGGCAGAGCAGAGGACTCTGGAGCACCACCTGCTGCGTCACAAGTTCCTCGGGACTGCCTTGGGCAGCCAGGACTCTGCCCCTGATGCAAAAATGGACCATTCAGGGACACCAGGAGCACCTCACTGCTCAGAATACTAGTGGAGAACACTAATAGATTTTATCTATATCTATCTATCTATCTATCTATCTATCTATCTATCTATCTATCTATCTATCTATCTGTCTGTCTCTCTATGGGGTGGGGGAGGGGCTGTAGAGATGACTCAGCAGCTGCAGCTCTTGCAGAGGGCCTGGGTTCGGTTTCAAGCATCCGCGGCTTCAGTTCCTGGGGATGCGACGCCCTCTTCTAACCTGTACAGGCACATGCATTCAGTGCACATGGATACATGCAGGCAAAACTCTTATACACACACACAGGGACTTAAACCTGGGTCTTCTGGAAGGCCAGTGACATTGCTAAGCCGCCTCAGCCCCTGACCTGGGGGTTTTAAATTAGAACCTGTCAGGGGTTCTCTGTTGGAACGTGGTCACCTTTTGGTGAGGGCTTGCCCATTTCAGTGGCCATCTCTGAAGCCACTGAGAATTCATAGTCTTGAAATACCAAGAGCTATGGAAAATTCCTTTTGAATTAGTAAGCATAATTAATATCTGGTCTGAATGAAGTGCTGAAAGTCTGTAATTGAGGGACTTGCTCCATGCTTTAATTGCATGTTTTCATGATTGCTTATGTTTTATAGAGTTTTTCAGTTCAGATGGGCAAAACAGACAGACACACCATACCAGACAGTGAGAGTCCTCATCTTCGTGGGTTATACAAGTACAAGAGTCACCCCATCTTAATGTTCCTGGGAACTTTGCCTCAGTTAATGAATCAGCTGGCCATCTCTGGCTGCTGAAGTCAGTCTGATGAAATCCATTTCCTCACCAGCACAGATCCAGGCTTTCCACAGAGCAAAGTCTAAGCATAAAGGGCACTTAGCTCTCTGAATTGGCTTCACAGTTCCTTTGTAATTGAAAGCCTCATTCAAACACAGCCTAGGTTTCTGGTTTGATGTTTTCCCTGAATGATAGCTTTTTTTATTGTGTCTGCAGATCCTTTCAACTCCATTGCTGTCTGGCTGTGAGATCTCTAGCAAGTTCAGTGGTCCTCTGTGATATATGCACAGAGCTACCAAGTGCCCAGAGACAAAGGTCCCACAAGGCAGGCAAACAGGGGTACCAGGGGATGGATGCCCCACAAGGCAGGGGCTTCTCTCAGTGGGGTTCTTAGGAACATCTGACAGTTCTCTGTGCCTTGTCTATCCTGATCCTAGGCCAACATCCTGGACCTGACCTCGGCCCATCCCACTTGAGATGAAGAATCCAGGAACATTCAGTTACAGAAATTAGTATAGGGGTTGATGATACAGCTCAGCACTTCCCACACTAGCCTGTTGAACTGAGACCTACGAAAAGGTAGAAAGAGAACTGAGTGACTACACAAAGTAATCCTCTGACTTCCACATATGCACCGTGTCACACATACCCACACATATATCATGCACACATATGCACAGAGGGTGAAAGACAGAAAAATAATATTTAAATTAAAAAGCACCAAAATGATGATTGTGTGGGGAATAAATATAACAAATTAACAAAAAAAAAAAAAAAAAAACCTAAAGAAATCAGAGTAGGAATCTGGGTGTGACTTGAGACCCGCAAATGGGAGGCTCAGACAAGAGGATTGCAAAGTTGAGGCCAGCTTGACCACCTAGTGAGACAGTGTAGAAAGGAAGTGTCTTAGTTAGGGCTCCTGTTATGATGAAACCATGACCAAAACAACATGGGGAAATGCATTGGTTTGAATAAGAATGGCCCCATAGGCTCACATATTTGAATAGTCATCAGAGAATGGAACTGTTTTAAAGGATTAGAAGGCTTAGGAGGTGTGGCCTTGGAGGAGGCGTGTCCTTGTTGGAGGAAGTTTGTCACTGGAGGTGGGCTTTGAGGTTTCAAATGCCATGATAGGCCCAGTCTCTCCCTCTCTCCCTGCAGATCAGTCTGTAGCTCTTTGCTACTGCTCTAGCACTATGAGAACTGCCATGCTACAGCCATGCCCACCCATGACTCTAAATGGACTAACCCTGAAATTGTAAGCAAGCCCCCAACTAAATGCTTTCTTTTACTCTAGTTGCCTTGGTAATGTTATCTCTTCACACCAAGAAAACAGTGACTAAGACAGGAGGAAAGGGCTTATTTCACTCACAGTTCCACACAACAGTTCATCATCAAAAGCAGTGAGGACCAAACTCAAGCAGGGCAGGAACCTGGAGGCAGGAGCTGATGCAGAGGCCATGGACTGGTGCCGCTTACTGTCCTGCGTCTCATGGCTTGCAGAGCTTGCTGTTTTATAGAGCTCAGGACTACCAGCCCAGGGATGGCCCCACACACAATGGGCTGGCCCTCCCACATCCGTCACTAATTAAGAAAATGACATACAGCCTTGCCTACAACCTGACTGAATGGAGGCATTTTCTCAGTTGAACTTCCCTCTTCCAAAATGACTCTAGCTTGTGTCAAGTTGACATTAAACTAGCCAGCATGGGAAGGAAGGGTGGGGAGGGAAGATAGGGGTAAAAGAAAAGAAAAGTGTGGGTGGGGGGGTATCTATGCAAAATGGCAGGAAGTGAATGATCACACCTGAGCAAAAAGCTCGCTCATTCATCCACCATGTAGCAAAGCACCTACTATGTGCTCTATCCCTGGCAAACAGCAGACAAGGCTTGTGCCCTCTCCTGGGATTTAGGATTGCACCAGGAAGAAGCTGACAGTAAACAAGTCTGGAAGATGAACTAGGCTGGCAGGAGGAGCTGTGGGCTCTGAGTGTGAGGCAGGGCCTGGCCCCAGAAGCTGGGGCAGGGGGATGGGGGGATGGGGGAGGAGGAGAGTCATTCTTCTTTCCCTTTCTCCCAGTTTGCTGCAGTGAGACTGTATTACTGATGCAAGGAGAATGAAACCAGGGAAGAGACAAAACACCCCTCCCTCACCCCCCCCACCCCAGAGAGGGAGGGGATAAAGAGAGTATGCTTGCCTATATCCCCCAGTCTGTCCTGCTGTCATTGTGTTTGGTCTACACTTAAACCCTCAGCACTGGGGGCTGATTCTCTGTCACCCCGGCTTGTGTTTACCTCCTGCCTGTTTAACCATCCAAAGAGCAGCTCCCACAGGCCACCATCAAAACATGAGTTCATCCAGTGTGGTTTCCCCAGAGGACAGCCTGGCCTGCCGGGAACTCTGTGTTCCCTTCTCTAGGGAACATCTCCACCTCCCAGCCAGAACTATGGCCTTCCAGTCTACCCAACCCCCAACAGACGGCTGGGTTCATCGGTACTTTCTTTTCTCTTTGCTGTAAGACAATACAACAAGAGCAACATCAGGAGGGTAGTGTTTGTTTTGGCCCACTGTCTAACGGGTATGATTTATCGTGGTAGAGAGAGATTGCAGCATGGGGGCAGGGGACTGAGGGCCCTGGAGTCAGGACGCAGAGAGAGATGAATGCTGGTGCCCTGCTGGCTTTCTTCCTTTCATTCAGTCAGGGACACCGGGTCATGGGATGGTACTGCCCACATCTGGTTGGGTCCTGCCTCCTCAGTTAACCTTCTCTGGAAACACACACAGACAGCCCAGGGTGAGTCTCCATGGTGGATTTGAATCCCTTCAGGTTGACAAGGAAGATGAAAGTGAACATTGACAGGCCGGTGGAATTTGACTTAGGTGTCACTGCTCCAACCCTGCAACCCTCAGAAAGGGGGAGGGGCTCAGACTTGGGCTCTGTATCTGGGGTCGCAGGAGAGCAGTTTTAAGACAAAGAAAGATAAACAAAGTGAGGCTGAAGAGAAACTGGAGACAGGAGCCTAGTGGAAGCGTCCAGGTCTGGGGTGCTGACAGTCCCAGTACCATGAAATCCAAAGCATGGGACAGGAGGATGGACTTCTATGGTGTCCCTGGTGGTGCGGTGGAAGGCAGTTTCCTGCAGTTTCTGCCAAGTGGGTAGAGCAGGGGTCAGGATACTCTGCCCTTCTGACCTTTCCCAGACTGTTTCATTTCCCAGGACTCTTTCTGCATTTCAGTCTGTAAGGCTAACCTCTGAAGGAGGCCGGCTGCAGGGACAGAAGAGGCCTGCGGCTTAAAAGCTCCAAGGAGTCCAGCAGCCAGAGAGCACTTAGCCAAGCCCTGCTGCAAAATGAGTCTCACTATATATTCAAAACAACCCCCTTTAAAAGCCTAGAGACGAATTCTCAGATATTCACATTGATTGTCTCAGCTAATGGATCACGGGGAATAATTCTTTCTCGCTCATACATTCTTATTTTTTAAATTAAATTATGAATTATAAAAGTAATGCAGGAATAGAGGTTTGCTCTAAGTTTCTGATGATATGGTGTATTTGGAATAAACCCCCAAATGCTTTTATTTAATATATATAGATATATATATATATAAGAGAGGAGAGAGAGATGGGCATGGCAGTGCACACTTTAATCCCAGCACTTGAGAGGCAGAGGCAGGTGATTCTCTGAGCTCCGAGCCAACCTGGTCTACAAAATAAGTTCCAGGACAGCCAGGGCTCCACAAAGAAACCCTCAAACAAAGGCTGGCTTCGTCATCTCTCCAGTGCCAAGCCCATACCACATGACCACAGCCAGCAGCTTGGTCCATTCATAGACCTTGTGTTGGTTTTCTTTCCTTTGTTTTTTGTTTTCATTGTGGGGTACGGGGATGGAACCCTGAAACTCACATATGATAGGCAAGCATCTGAGCTACACCCCAGCCTCACTTTTGTACAGACCTGGACAGCTGTCTGAGAGTTAGACTGAGGGTTGCACCATCGGACAGGGACCTCTGGGACACTGGTCCACTGCTGGCTATACTCCCAGAAGTGTCCCAAGAACATAAAGGTTCCCTCTCACCCAGAAACTTTTGACAGTCAACTATGCAAAAGAGGATCCCTGTTAAAATATCCTGGAGAAACCAAGAATTTAAATCAGATTGAATAATTTCTAAAAGAAAATCTTCATACAGTGAAAAATGCAAGGGCAGGGCATCTCGAAGGACCAGGGCATCTATGTCCTGCATGACTGTGAAGGTCTCTCAGCCTTAACCACCCAACATCCCAGCCTGACCCTTGCCCTAACAGCATAAGGCTTCTAACTGAGACTCTGGTCCCTGGAACTCTCCAGAGTCATAAGGAAAATGACAGTTATCATTCCCAGAGAACCCCAACAGTCTGGTCTAGACAACCTCAGCGCCAGGCTCCTGGCTGCCTGGTCTGGGCTTCCAGCCTCGTTCAAGGACATCTTCCCCTTTCCTGATTCCTAGATTGCCACAATGACCAGATCAGCTGCCCGCCCCTTCAGGAAGCTGGGCTCTGGTAGTTATCACTGGCCCAGATAGAGCATGGAGCTCAGGTATGGGCCAGCAGGAGATCCCCCCCAAGCTCCTTCAGAATTTACTCCCTTGGTGTTTGACCTATAGAGAGAAAAACAAGTGGAGACAGTTAAGCTAGAGACAGGGATGCCCGGCGGTGTGAGGAAAGACCAGCTAGTAAACAGGTATGGTTTATATTGTATATTCAGCCATTTTAAAAAGGATGTGATCCCAGCGCTCAGCTGAAGCCAGAGGACATAAGTTCAAAGCCATCCTGTCCTATATAATGGAGTCTCAAATATATAAATAAAAGATGTTTACAAAGAGTTTTTAAAATAACTTAGAGAAATACTTGGAACAGCAAATCTAATTTAGGTTTTTGTTTATTTGTTTTTTTTTAAATGCCGCTCAATGATAGAGTCCATGAACATGAGGAATACTGAATATTCTCTCTGTCTTGGAAATTCTTCAGGTCCATCAGCCTATTAAAGGTTCAGAGAAGTCTCTCATTCCGGCTGCTTATTCAAGTTGATTTAATCCAGAGGGTCCTATTGGATGACAAAGCCCTTTTCTATAAGGCAGGGCTGCTGGAGACCTCATGGTCCGTTCGTCTGAGATGATGTTTATTGCAGCATGCCAGCAATCACTCATACCCACTGAGTCATCAATGCACCTACACTAAGGGCTACATCACACGGGTATGAATCAGTGCCCCACCTGGCTGTAGGGGGACCCCCCCACCGGCCCAACTGGACCCTGACCTTTGGCCTGGCTCTAACTAGACACTGAACGTTCACACACCAGGATGGTGTGAGCATCTTCCTCAGGCCACTGAGGTGGTCCCCCAGTATACATGCTCATAGATGCCTCCTAACACACCACACACACACACACAACTGTGAGTGTGTGTACATCTGTCTGTCTTTCCAGACACTGGAATGTAAGTTTGAAAGCTCAGCACAGGAGACACTCGGCAGCTTGTCCCTCAGTGGCTGACCCGCGTTTGGGGGTGGATTTGTAGTGTATCATGGTCAAAGAACATGAGGCAGGTGTCCTAATTGTAGCCTCCAGGAAGCTCTTCAAAGGATACCTACTCAACTCTCACATGCCCTTCTGCCCTCCCACTTTCTTCCTTCTCGATCCATGGAACTGTAGCAGCCATCCTGTGGTGATGAGGTAGGCTGTAGATAGACAGATGCCATGAATGTACCTGGGACATGAATGATAGCATTGAATCTGCCTGAACTGCGCATGCCTGGACTTTTTTTCTTTCCCTTCGAAGTGCCAGGGATCAAACCCAAGGTTCAGTGTAAAGTTCCCTAGCGCTAAGCCTTACACCCGGCCGTGGCCTTGTTGTTCAACAAGCACAGAACAATCCCGTCCTGTCTGCACCGGGGTTTGGAGGGCCTGTGTTATGCTCAGCCAAACATGTTTCCTAATGGATTCAACCAAACTGTCCCTGTGCAGGACAGCAGTTTGGGGACTGAAGATTGACTCAGCACCGTCCACAGGGATTAGGGATAATGAGATAGAGACATCTCGGTGACAGCAGTGCGGGCCAAATCACTGCCACCTTAGTCTGCTGTGATCCTCAAGAGTAGGGGACAGAGATTTGTGTCAGTCAAAGCATCTACCTAGCAGAATGTAGACGAAGGAGAAATTAAATTAGACTAAAGGAAAAGCCCCCATTTCTTGCACAGGTGAGTTTGGCCGAGAGTCAGTTGCCTTTAGTAACTATGTGTTCAGCTGATCAGAACTGAGCCCAGGGTCTTCAACATATCCAGACTGTGCTGTCCAGCCCCACGGTTAGCCTCCTGCAGCAGCTCCATGTCCCACAGTCTTTCCAATGTCTGCCCTTTGATCCCTCTTGCCACATCCCCCACCCCTACCCAAAGACTCCCTGGCTAGAGTCCCCACTCTCAGAGGCATCCACTCTCCTGAAGCTATGAGCTGTCAAGCCATGTTCCCCTTCCCAAGCTCTTGGTGACACTGACGGGAGCCAGCATTAATTGTAAACAATGTGGTGAGCACATTTCACAACCATCGGCTATGGGGCAGGGGATCCCCCACTCATCTGCGTAACAGCATAGTCTCCAATCTGCCCTGGGTCAAAGGGACTCAGAGAGGTGAGGCTCTCTGTTTCCAGGTTGCGGGCAACTCCATCCTGGGTTGGACTAGATTGGTGGCGATTTCAAGTGTTAGAGGCCATTCCCATGTTTCCCCCATAGGTGGGAGGAAAAGCCTGAGGTTCAGAAAGACCCATTAAGACAAGAAAAGTAAACAGAAAGCCAGGGGAGGGTGGAGAGGAGCTGGGATGCCTCCAGTTGGTGAACCTTCTGTTTCCTTGTCCTGGTGAATTATTAATCCTCTTGGCCAGGCAGCACATCAATAATGCAGGAGGCAGCAGCCTGGGCGGGGCCCAGGTTCCAGTTGACCCACTCAGCCGCTAAAGGCCCTAGGGAAAGAGCGGTGCTCTGTGCTGATTGTGGGGTGTTACTGGAGGACTCTGAAACCCAGCTGCCCTCGATGGTCCCAGGGTCAGTGTCAGGGGCTGCAGACAGAAAGGAAGTTCTTTTGTAACCTTCCTACTTCCTCTGTCTACAGGAAGCCACTTGGGAATGGCACCCAGACCCCTGGAATTGGGAATATCTATACAGCCAGGAGTGCAAGAGGCAGTGAGGCTTCCCAAGGTGCCTTCTCCCTCTACCTTCCCCCATCTAGTCCTGGAAGCTGAGGAAAAATTACCTCGGGAACCTACAGCCTTCATTTGGCTTTAAGTACAAGTGTCTGTCCAGGCATCTGCGTGGCTTTCCTTCCCATGCCCCCAACAAAGCTTCCAGAAGACCTATCCATCTCTCAGGTATTGCAATCTGGGGATATACCCACCTTGAGCTTCCTGCCCTCATACCCAGTCTGCAACCTCACTGGAAAACAGTTTAGAAAGTGGGGTAAAGGTCTCTACTGCTAGGAAACAGCCACTAAGCTGAGCTGGGCTTTATCCTGCCCTGCCCTTGGCATCTCGGCAAACAAGATGACTGAGAAGCAAGAAGCTGGGTATTCTCAGGTTGTTAGAATAAACCCTTAAAAGGAAGGAAGGACCAGTGATGCTGGGATGGGGCTCTGTGGCAGAATTCTTACCTAGCGTGTGCAAGGCCCTGGGTTCAATCCCCAACACCCTCAGAAAGGAACTGAATGGTGAAGGTCAGTAGAGAGAGCACTGCTGGAAAAGGTGAGGCCTGAGGTGCCTCTCCACAGCCTGCGCGTCTGACTACAGCGACTGAGAGCTGGAGACACATGGCTAAGGCACCATGGTCCTGTATTAAAGCATGTGAACCATTTCCCATCTGTAAAGTGAGAATGTAGGGTGTGGCTGACAACTCTGGTGATGTCCCCATGCTAATGGTCCTGTCCACACTTTGAGAAGCAATACTCTAGAGTCCAGACCTGTATCAGCCTTGAAGGACCATCAGGAGTGGCACCCAGGTATGGGACCCAGGTATCAGAGCCCTATAAAGCAGGGATTTCCAACTTTTGACACTGAGACATGATGTTGTCATCTACAAATAGGCTAGGCTTCATTTATTCATTCAGGGACACATATGTCCCACAAACTACAGGTTGGGTACTTCTGTTAATGCTACCAGGTGATTCTCCAGTGTGGCCAGGATGAGCAGCCTGCTCTAGATTGGCTCATTCCTTTACATGAGTGGATTAAGGTCCATAGATGAACAAGACAACACAGCCAGAATATGGAAGACAGCACAAGGTTCCTGTGCTTGGCTCCTGGGCACCCAGTATGGTGGGTCAGGTGAGGAGATGGGGTGAAAGACAGCTGGGATCTGGGAGCAGACAGCAGTGACCAGAAACTCCCAGGTTCTAGGATGAGCAGACCTTCAGGCTGTGTCTCAGGACATCACTATCCATGACCCTTGTGTGTATACAGCTCTCATCCACTCTCCCAGCTTCTCGTATCCTCAAGGTGGTGGGAGCCCTCACCTTGTGTACAAATGGCATGTTAGTCACTTTTCTATAGTTGTGATGAAACACCATGACCAAGGCAACTCATAGAAGGAAGGGTGTACGTGGACTTAATTCCAGAGGGAATGAGAGTCCATCATGGCAAGGAATCATGACAGCAGGGGCAGGCATGGTGACAGGCACAGGAAGCAGAGGGTTTACATCTTGAATTGCAGCAAGAAATAGAGTAGAGAGAGAATTAGCAGTGTCGAGAGTTTTTAAATCCTCAAAGCCTGGGCCTTAGTTAGGGGTTTACTGCTATGAACAGACACCATGACCAAGGCAAGTCATATAAAGGACAACATTTAATTGGGGCTGGCTTACAGGTTCCAAGGTTCAGTCCATTATCATCAAGATGGGAGCATAGAAGCATCTAGGCAGACGTGGTGCAGGAGGAGCTGAGAGTTCTACATCTTCATCTGAAAGATGTCTAGCAGAATACTGGCTTCCAGGTAGCTAGGATGAAGGTCTTAACACCCACATCCACAGTGACACACCTTACTCCCAAAAGGCCACACCCACTTGAAGAGGGCCATATCTTCTAATAGTGCCACTCCCTAGTCTGAGCATATACAAACCATCACAACTCACCTCCAGTGGCACACTTCCTCATCAAGGTCACATCTCCAAAGCCTCCCAGACAGCACCAACTGGGGATCAAATATTCAAATGGCAGAGCTCAGCCAGGTGGTGGAACAGTACATGCCTTTAATTCCAGCACCCGGGGGAGGCAGAGGCAGGTGGGTCTCTGAGTTTGAGGCCAGCCTGGTCTACAGATCGAGTTCCAGGACAGCTAGAGTTACGAGGAGAAATCGTGTCTCAGCGCACCCCTGTCATTTGAAGCTTCCTCCACTGTGAGAGTTCCAGCTTTTCCCAACAGGTTCCAAAGTCCCTTCAGGTCCACTCTTAGGTTTCTGAAATTTGATTGTCTCAGGCAAAAGCTGTCAGACACACTCAGACCATCAAGCCAGGCTGAAAACTAGTGTGGTCACTGTCATATGAAACAGCTTAGAGAAGACTGGGGACTTGGGCAGCAAGAGTTTACCAAGACACAAATAGACCAGAGAGAGTTTATTGAAATACAGTGCAGGAAGGCAATGGGTAAGTTCCGAGGGGAGAATCACTTCACTGAGAGGGGGCAGAGCCACTGAGAAGGGATATAAGTACTTTCATAGCAGTTGAGGGGGAGATCCCCCCATTCTTATTATCCAAGGACTACTGTGTACCTGGTATCAACCCTCTCGCTGTCTTGCTGACGAATTTCACAGTGCATTCTGTTCTTCTTGAGATTGGCCATTTGTGTGAGATGTCATGGGTACTTGGGGGTGGGGGCATCAGACTCTAGATGTCTGTGTAAGACATCATGACTCAGTTTCCAGTTGGCTGTGACCCAATTGTTATAGTATGGGCCCTTGCTCTCATGTTTGCCATTGGTCCCTACAGCTCTAAAGATGATGCCCATCTGTCTGTTCATACCTAGTGTTGCTGGTAACATCACCGGTGGCAATTCTTCTTATTGTGGCTCCGTGGAGGTTACTTAAAATGCTCTTTAAAAGATGGCTGTCATACAGACCCAAGACAAAGGCTGCAGAGCAATGTGATGTTCATATACCAAGTTGCACAGTGAAGCACATTAAAATGACCAGTTCTGGAAGAGATTGCAATCTTACAGCCTCCCTGCTCCCTGGCTGGTAAAAAAATGTCTTATTAGGAGAAAGGAAACACATGCATACAACAAGTACACAGGGAGAAAGACCCTCCACAAAGCAGAGTGGCTACTCAGGAAGCCAACTACCATGTCTCCTTCAGGATCGGTGCGTTGTTGTTTTGTTTTGTTGTGAAGTCTTTTAAGGATCTTCCTCCCCTAATTTAGGGTTGATCAGTTTGAAGGAAGGAAGAAAATCAAAGTGGTGGCTGATTGGGCACAGTTTTTATGTAAATGTGTCCTGATCGGGCCTTGAACTTACTGGACCAATCCATCAGAAATGGGCCTTAATCAAGGGAGGAAAAAAAGACCCCCACAAAGATGTCAACTTCTAAGATGGCAGGCTTCTTCATCCTCCTTCACTGAGACAAAAGCAGCTTAAAACAACAGCCTAGTGGACTTTTCCTTCCATACCTTGGCTCTCCTGGAGCTCTGTAGAACTGGCTGGCCTTGAACTCACAGAGACTCACTTGCCTATGCCTCCCAAGTGCTGAGATTAAAGGCATGTGCAGCCATAGCCAGGTTTTATAGATGCTTTTTGTTTGTTTGTTTGTTTGTTTGTTTGTTTTTCGAGACAGGGTTTCTCTGTATAGCCCTGGCTATCCTGGAACTCACTCTGTACACCAGGCTGGCCTCGAACTCAGAAATCCACCTGCCTCTGCCTCCCGAGTGCTGAGATTAAAGGCATTCGAATCAAACCCGGGTCCTTTGGAAGAGCAGCCAGCACTCTTGAGCACAGAGCCATCTCTCTGGACCCACACGACTTTTCCAAGGACTGCCATGCTTCTCATCAATCCTCCCTATCTAACTGTGCACCTCTGAATACTGTCTCATGTCAGGAAGATGAATGAACCCTCTCAGGGGTGTTAGGAGGGTTACGCAGCTTAAAGCAACAGCCTAGTGGGCTTTTCCTTCCATGTCGTATAAAGACGGTGTTAGCCTCCCCCCTACTTGACTGAGGGTCCACAGTAAGAAGAACTGCCACCAGGGTGGTGTCGCCACAACGATAGGGTGAGCAGGCACTTACATGGGCTCCATCATTAGAGCCACAGATACAAACAGCAAACAAAAACTGTATCAACCAGGCCATGGCCATTTGGAAACTGAGTCATGATGTCTTAAACAGACATTTAGAGCCTGACCTTCTGCCCCGCCCCCACCCCACCCCCGAACCCACGGCATCTTACACAAATGACCAGTCTCAAGAACAGAGCTCACCGCAAAATTCACCTCTCAGCAAGACAGCGAGAGGGCTGTCTGTCCCCCCAGATAACTAGGGGAAGCTCCTGATGGGCCCACTTTCCTGATGGCTTCCCCTGACCTCACGCGACAGGTCTCTAAACTGCTGCTCTACACTAATCCAGGCAGCTCCCCAGCCCCACAGCAAACCCATCCCTTCCTACCTACATCTTTCCTTTAGATAAGATCACATGATCCAGAGATCCTGTCCTGTTTCCTTTGTGTCTCTAGGGTCCAGAGCAGGGCCTGTCATACAGTAAGTCTTTAGTACAAGTTTGTGATGGGAAAGAGGAGGAAGGGGTCCCTCAAGGAAGCCACACTGCCTTCCCTTCTAGGCAGACCTTGGGACTTCCTCCTGCTCTGAGACTCCCACTCCCAATCCTCATGAGTATCTGCTGTGTGTCTTCCTCTTCCAGGGCCTAACTTCTCTTGATCATGTTTGCTCATAGGAAGGTGCTTGTTACATGGGTGGCAACTGAACGTGAAACCAGATGGATGTGATCAGATAGAAGGAGCACTAACGCCTAGCCACGGGCTACCCAACTACCCCATAGGAGGCAGGAACCAAGAAATAGGATAGGACTAGGGTGCTTAAAGGCAGGGTGTGTTTGGGGTGGAAGGGAGAGTAGGACTGGGGATTGACCCCAAGACATCACATGTGCTAGGCAAATGCTCTATCATTACACTGAAACCTCAGTCTTACTTTTTATTTTGAGGTGGGGATCTCACTAAACCGTCTAAGGTAATGGCCTTGAAAAACAAGGCTGCCGTTGAACTTTCAACCCTCCTGCCTCAGTTTCCCAGGTATCTGGGATTACAGGACTGTGCTAACTAGTCCTGCCTTAGGGACGTTATTGGTTAACTCCCCTACACATGTGTATACAGCAAGTAGAACAGGCACTTATATTTTCTGCAGCAGGAGGGAGAAGGGCCCTCAAGAACAGGTGTGTGTGGGCACTCCTCCTAAGACATGGGAAGGGAAGCTAGACTAAGCCTCTGGCCTCGTGGGTCCTGTCCCATGTACACTCCAGCGGCAGGTCATGGGCGATGGGTAGATCTGAGATGGTTGTGAAGGTGGTGTGCTGGTCTTGGC
The DNA here is from genome assembly GCA_021653895.1 of Mastomys natalensis. NCBI lineage: Eukaryota > Metazoa > Chordata > Mammalia > Rodentia > Muridae > Mastomys > Mastomys natalensis. The sequence continues at coordinate 1,684,819 of JAJTUV010000251.1, read as the reverse complement.
CTGGGTTATTTCCTTGAATACTCACACATCAGATTAGATGAGGTTAGAGACTTTAGGGGCTTCCCCGGGTGGGCCTAAACTGGGGAAGTTAAACTGGCCCTAAGTAGCCAGCTGAGATTTGAACCCAGAGCCATGACCTGAGTCACTTTGTTCTGCTGCCCCTTGAGTCCCAGGACTCTCTTTCCTTCTCCTCCCCCATCCTCCTGTTTCTGTGCCGACAACACTGCCTTCCATGCTCACTGGCTGCCTAGCCTGGTGACTCTGCCAATGATCCCCCAGCCCCCAACTCCAGGAAAGCAGCCTCTGCTTGTGGCTCACACAGCTGGAAAGTAGCTCTCCTCCCCACTCAACCCATCCATGTCCGCCTTTCTTCTGGGCCAGCAAAATGTGTGGCAAGATCCTGAGGATGGAGTCATATTACCAAGATGTATCTAGTATCTTCTGTGTGTCAAGCATGGTGTGACTTTAGATAAGACACAGAACCTTTCTGAGCCTCAGTTTACCAATGTGCATACAGGGATGGTGGTACTAACTGCCCCACAGGGCTGCCATGTGGATCTGCCTGAAACCACGGAGCTGGCTCCTTGCTTTCTTTTCTCTAGTTCAAGATCTTGGTCCATGAGCAGAAAGGGCAGAAAGGATCTTGGGAGATGGCTCAACTGGTAAAGTGCTTGCCACACAGCCATGAGAACCCGAGTTCTATCTCTAGCACAGGAAAATTCAGATGTGGTGACACACACTTGCAATCTCAGTGCTGAGAGGTGAAAACAGATGAATCCCCGGACCTGGCTGGCCAGCTAGCCTAGCCTAACGAGCCCAGGTACATGAGGGATTCTGTTTCAAAACACAAAATAGATGGCTCCTGAGGAATAGCACTTGAGGTTGGCTTCTGGTCTGCACAAGCATGCACACATATTTGTGTGCACACTGCTTTGTAGTGTGTAAAACTGAAGCCCGGAGAAGATGGTGACTGCGTACAGAGATGCCTTGAATTGTCTATGGAGCCCCTACACCCTCAGGATCCCTAGGTCCACAGCGGAATCCAAGGATTGGCAGGTTAAATAGACAGCCCCTGCTTGAGTGTTTGGAAACGCCCACCTCAGGAGTACACACACAGGGAACATATATGTTCAGCTTTATTTCTTTCCATGCCAAGAAATACAGAGTCACTAGTGTGTGTGGTGGGGAGGGGGCAGTTCTTGCTGTTCACCAGGGTGCCCAAAGAGAGGCAGAGTTGCTTTGCTCAGCCATTGTGCTCAAGCAGCCGACAGCTGAACCAAGTCAGAGCTAGGACGGCAGGACCTCGTCCCTCCTAGCTTCAGTGGGAACTGGGGGCTCAGAGAACTCTCACTCACTCTCCTCCCATCCTAATGTCTCTCTCCTCTTGCCTTGTGCTCTCTCTGCCCAGGGGATATCTTGGGGACCTCTAGGCTGTGTCCCTGTAACCACAGGAAGGCTCCCAGGTTGTTTTTGCCTGGATGGAAGAATGTTCTAGCTAAGCCATTCCCTAGTGTAGAGATTCCGCTTGTTCCAGGCTGGAGTGTGAATCAGTGTGTGAGGGTGTGAGGGTGTGACCGGCAGGCCTTGTGTACAGCTGTGACTAGGAAATGAGAAGAGTGGCTGGGGGTGGACTGGACTCCAGTGATGTAGAAGCCATCATGACAATCCCTAGACAGTGTCTGTTCTGGGAGGGCCTTGAGGAGGCCATCCACTCAGGATCAAGAGTCTATAATAAGCTGTCCTTTAGATAGCACATATCCTTTGACCAACTCCAGTCAAACCATATTTGGCTCACATGTTACTTCCACGAATTAGACATCAAGATCCATAAATGCGGGCGGTGTGGCGCACGCCTTTAATCCCAGCACTTGGGAGGCAGAGCAGGCGGATTTCTGATTCGAGGACAGCGTTACAGATGAGTTCAGGACAGCAAGGTCACAGAGAAACCCTGTCTCGAAAAAAAAAAAAAAAAAAAAAAAAAAAGTCCATAAAGGGTGTGTTGCCAGTCCCTGCTTTAGAAACAAGTTCAAGTTTACTTCCTCAGTGGGGGCCTGATTAGGGACCAAACCCTAAGAGACACTCCCAACCCTTCAGCCCTCCCTGCAGCCGCTCTGACCTTGTCTGGAACCCAGAGCCTCTCCCAGCAGCCAGTGCTCTGTGCAAACATGCCCTGCCCAGCATCTCTGAGATTGTAGGAGCCAAGCATGGAGCCTGAGGAAGAGAGATCAGGGTACTAATTTTGCTCAGAGGAAGTAAACTTCTAATCCCCAACCATGTAGGTGTGGCACTGGACCTGTTCCCCCATTGAAGCCAATAACTCAGGCTGCTGGGCAGGGGAAGCCCCTCTGCCAGGTCTGAGCTGAATGTGGTGGTGGCAGTGGTGTATGACATTGGGTAGATGGGGCTCAGAGCAGGCAAGGCCAGAGGTGAAGCCCCCTGGGCACAGCTGTGCCAGGCAAAAAAAAAAAAACCTGGAGAAATAGAGATGCAACAAGCATAAGGCTGTTTGGCATAGGGTTCTATTTAGCTTCTTCCCCATGTTCTGCTCGGTCCTAAGACAAGAGGCTATGGCTACTGGGCCTTTGCTTCTTGTCCTGGTCCCCACTCCTCAGACTGTCCTTTCAGCTGAGCCTCTCCTGCTAGACTCCTTGGACTCCGGATAAAGAAATAACAAATCTTCCTAAGAATTCTCTAGCCCCCTCCCTTAGGAGCTGCAGCAACTCCCCGGAGCCTATGAATAAACAAGAGAGTCCAGTGGGAGTCTCAAAGCTACCTCTAGGTAAAGCCTTGTTGCTGTGGATGGCCAGGGATGCAGGACCAGGCCAGAGCTGGGCTAACACAGCATCCATTAGAGCTGGGCTAACAGTCGGAAACCAGGATCCACTCCAGTTCTTCTGTGCAGGATCCCCTGAATACCCTGGATAGGGCTCCTGAGCCACTTTCATGGGTTACCAAGAAGGGATCCCAGACCTCCAAAGAGTCAGTGGCAAGAGAGAGAAAAAACAAGCCTTGTCCCTCCCCCATGGCTGACCTGGGACAGGTCAAGTTCTAGGACTTCCAGGTTGGTGCCCAGAGGCTACACCACAGGTGGAAATCAAGAGGCAGATCCTGTGGTTCTGGAAGACACTCTGAATCCAGAGTCCTTGATAGAGAAGCCTCCAGCGTGACGTTCAGTAAGAGCGTCAGGTGTGCCATGCTATCCCTGTCCAGTCATCAGTGGAGGACTTCCGGATGACTCTTGCCTCTTTGCCAGTGGGTATCCAGGGCCTGTGCTGAGTGACAGATTTCCCTTGGGCTCCGGCTGGGATCACTGTGGATGCTCGGCACAAAGCATGCAAGTAGTTCGCTTACTCCCCCTCAAGAAAAATAGAAAAGACAGCGGCCAGGACGTGCTCATGTTCATAGACACCAGTGCTTCTTCTTGGCCGTGGAGCTAGTTTTCTTCCCATTCTGGCAGTTTACGCTACATGTAAGTCCCAGGAATTGTGGGATGAGAAACAAGCCCGAGAACTGAGGTCAAAGGGTGAGAGACCTGACTATGAGATTGAGTCCACGGCCAACTTCATTCCAGATTTTAACTCCCGTCTGCCGTGGGCTGACAATGAAATGATGTAGAGATTTCCCTTCAAGTTTGTGCTTTTGGAGCTTGGGACAGATGGGCATTCAGCAGCCACCATCCTGTCCTCTGTAATGTGTGGGGACATGTGGGTTCGGAGCTCTCCAGCTGGCCGGCATCTGCCTCCTCTAGAACAGCCCCGCGGTTACTTCGGAACTGTAAAGAAAAGAAAGGTTATGGTAAAACCGCGCTGAGAACACTGCGTCTTCAGGTCCCTGATTTAAAGAGCCATGAGCCTGTGCTAAATTGTCTCTTGTGGGGAAATGGTAACCAGGATGAGGTACAGGGTCAGGGACAGCTTTTTTTGGGGGGTGGGGGGAAGCTCTTGATACAGGAACTCCCGCCAATGAGAAGACTGTAGTCTTGTGGATTGGGTAGATGATGACACGGAGTGGACCAATTAAAATAATTTCTGAGACTTTTGTGGGGGGTGAGGGTTTGTCTTTGTTTTTTGTTTTTTTTTGGTTTTTTTTTGTTTGTTGTTTTTTTTTTTTTTTTTTGTTGTTTGTTTGTTTGTTTGTTTGTTTTTTGGTTTTTCGAGACAGGGTTTCTCTGTGTAGCCCTGGCTATCCTGAAACTCACTCTGTAGACCAGGCTGGCTTCAAACTCAGAGATCTGCCTGCCTCTGCCTGCCTCTGCCTGCCTCTGCCTGCCTCTGCCTGCCTCTGCCTGCCTCTGCCTGCCTCTGCCTCCCAAGTGCTGGGATTAAAGGCGTGCACCACCACTGCCCAGCAAGGCGTTTGTTTTAAAAGATAACCCTCACTAAGTATCCTTGGGTATCTTGGAGCTTGCCAAGTAGATCAGGCTACCAGCCTTTCCCTCCCAAATACTGAAATTAAAGACATGAGCCGCCACAGCCAGCCTAGAGATGATTGATTTTCTTTTAGGCAGAGTCTCACGTGGCTTCTGGCTATCCCTAAATCCACTGGCCTTAATCTTCTGACCCTTCAGCATCTGTGTCCAAGTCCTAGGATTACAGACACGTACCACAGTGCCCATAATCACTCCTTAAAAATTTACTGCTTAACTGATTTGCATGTTTGCCTCTCCTAAGACACTATTATCCTTAGTGGTTGTCATCCTGCTGTCCTAAGGAGAGATGCTGCCTAGGAAAGAAGCCAACACACCAACCCATTGAAGACAGAACAAGCAAGTGACAGAGTTCTGCCGCTCCCTTCCAAGTACCCAGATACAGCTTTGCACCAAACCAGAGCATTCCATCCTGAAGTATCTCTTATGAAAGCTGTAAATTTCCTTTGCCAAATTGAATTCAGAAGTTGTCTGGGCAACAGTGAGAAGCAGCAGAACAGGTAACCTGGGACATGGTAAATGATATGGAGCCTAGTGCCTCAGGCTGCTGCCTCCTGAGTCTCACATGCCTCTCACATGCCCTCACTGCCCTCACATGCCTCTCACATGCCTCTCATGCCTCCACATGCCTCTCACGTGCCACTCACATGCCTCTCACATGGCTCTTACATGCTGTTCACACCTATCAGACTCCACACTGATGGAGAAAGCCAAGGCTCAGAGTTTATGGAGCGTGAAACTTCATTTCCACAGGAAGTGGATCTAAACTCTGGTCCAGGCAAGCTGACCAAAAGCCTGCACACGTGCTTCTCCTGAGTAGACAAGATTGCCCATGACCCCAGGCACTGAGCACTTCCTGCTCTAGGCCAGCACCTTCCACACTAGTACATGAATAGGAAAACTTGTTGGAATGCAGATTCTGGGCCAGTGGTTCACACTGTGGGAAGTTGAGGCCTGGAGTCCCATCCTCAGCACCACCAAAGAAAGAGAGATTCTAAAATACAGACTTCTCTTTAGTGGGCTCAGGGTGGGGTCTGATAGTCTAAAATAGCCCCAGGTGATGCCCCTGCATCTGGATCTCAGAGCACATTTTGAATAACAAGATCTTTAGGGGCGAGGCTTGGATTGATCTCTGAAATAAACAGAAATGTCTCACCCAGTGTATCCCATGCTCGGGACAGCTCTGAGATGAATAGTTTTCACACTCTCAAAGATATGGCTGACAATGTCCTCTGAAAAAAATTTCCAGCTGGGACAAGTTCCCTGGGCCACCTTCAAGTACTCAGAGTATTGCTTCCTGCTTTCCTCTAAACATGCTTCTTGCTTCTGGTCTACCCTGACTATGCGGCAAGGAGCCTATTCATCAGTATCTGGATTCATCTAGTCCATTATCCAGAGTGATGTTACAAAAGCTCTCCATGATGGAGGCTTCTTCTCTATACTTTATACTTGAAAATGCAAGGTTCGGCCAATGGGACACTGGCCCAGGTCCCAGGCTATCAAACTTGAGAGTGGAATTTGTGGCCTCTGATTACTAGCCAGTACCCATTCTACACTCTTATTGATCCACAAGTTCGGGCATCAGATGAGTCAGAAAACCCATCACCTAAATGGTCCTGACTGAAGTGAATGGCTATAGCTACACCCTCATCATCACTCCTGTCTCCGGGGTGCCCTTCACCCCTGCGACTCACCTGTGAAGTTGACAGTGACAGCCACAATGATGATAACGATGCCCAGGACGATGAACGTGATGCTGAGCAGCCGTGCCAGGCGGCCCAGCCTCCGCGCCCCATCCAGGTCCCCCTGCTGCACACTACTCCGAGACTGCAGAGAGAGGGCAAGAAAACTTCAGGAAGCATGCCCGTCTGTCACGTGGGCGTGGAAGTCCATGCAGTGTCCTGGTGAATTTCTACCTACACCTTCCCTGCCACCCACAGTCTAGCAGGACACATAACCTGTGCTTCTTGCAGACCCCTCTCCAAGGGGACTGCTGGACAAAGGACCAAGCAATACCAGGTGCTTCCTCTCAGATTAGTGACAGGGCAGTCACTAACCCCTCCCGATCACAATTCTGAAGCCACATGGAGACTGGAAGAAAGCCCTGTGGTTCTCTCTGCTCACAGCATGCCTGATCCCCTTCTTCTGTGACCTCCTCCTTGCCACACAATGAATGAAAGGCAGTGGCCTCTCTCTAGTTCCTTCCATGACTGTGACCTTGTTCAACACAGCCCACCTTTGATTCCACAAGGGAAGCCAGGCTGGGGTGGGTCAGCTCCCATGTGTGGCTCACTTCTCCGTGAGCTTCATTCCTCTGAGACCCAGTAATCTAGTGAAAGCAGATAGATGCAGGTGATTCGGGAGGATGCAGTGGATGAGGGTAGATGCAGGTGGATGCGGTGGATGCAGGTGGATGCAGGTGGAGTGGAGAACAGTGGAGACTATAAGCCCAGGCCACCTTAGTGGGAAGTGTATCCAAACATTTGCCAGCGTGACCCTGGGCCCCTCCTAGTATGGCCCAAGGCTATGTGACAGCCAGGGTTGGCTCCCTGACTTCAGAGCCCTTACCTTAGGGTCCCTCTGTCCATCTTGGGCTCCATGCTGTTGGCCAGAACTTTAGGCCACTCAGGCACAGAGAGGTGTGACTGCTTTCAGGCTACAGACAAACTAGAGGCTTCTTCTCAGTACTTTATATTTGAAGACACAAGGTTCAGCCAGACAGGACACTGGCCCAGGTCCCAGGCCATCAGAGCTAAGACTGGACTCATGGCCTCTGACTCTCAGGCCCTTTCTACTTTCCTTTCTATTGATCCAGCAAGTCCAGGCATGAGATAAATTTGTTTTGGAGATTTGTAGTGCTAAGGATAAAACTCAGGGCTTTGTCTGTGCTCAGCAAACATTTTTACTACTGAGCTTTACCTTCAGCTCTTAAAAGAAATTTATACACACACACATACACACACACACACACACACACACACACACACACACACATATATATATATATATATTCATTCTATAACTCAGGCAATGGTTGAACTCTCAGACCTTCTACTTCAGCCTGCCAACTAGTTGGAGTTCCAGGTCTACACTACCAGGCCTAGCCATATATTTTATCTCCTAACTCATAGAGGCTTGGGACATGTGCAACAGGGACATATAATCAAGTGCCTTGATGGTGATGATGGTGGCGGTGGTGGTGGTTATGGTGGTGGTGGTGGTGGTGGTGGTGGTGATGATGATGGTGGTGATGGTGGTGGTGGTGGTGGTTATGGTGGTGGTGGTGGTGGTGGTGGTGGTGGTGATGATGATGGTGGTGATGGTGGTGATGATGATGGTGGTGATGGTGGTGATGATGGTGGTGGTGGTGGTGGTTATGGTGGTGGTGGTGGTGATGGTGGTGATGGTGGTTATGGTGATGATGGTGGTGGTGGTGGTGATAGTAATGACAGTGACTGAGTCCTTACTTTTACCAAACAGCTTGCTCAGGATGGCACCTAGAGATATTACTTGTCTTTAGAATTATCCTAGCATGCGGCAAGTGCTGCCCCACTTCTGTGACTTAACAAAAAAGCTAAGAGCCAGGGACATGACTTCTCCTCTTCCTGCTCCTGATGCAGGACTCCCCCCCACTCCTGCCCTGATGCAGGAACCCCCCACTCCTGCCCTGATGTAGGAACCCCCCACTCCTGCCCTGATGCAGGACCCCCCTACTCCTGCCCTGATGCAAGAACCCCCCCACTCCTGCCCTGATGCAGGAACCCCCCACTCCTGCCCTGATGAAGGAACCCCCCACTCCTGCCCCTGATACAGGAACCCCCCACCCTGCACCCTTGCCTTGTTCTCTTTACAACTCTCAGATTCTAACCTATCCCTATAACTGCATTCCATCCCGAGTGCCGGCCAGGACAGAGTGGCATCCACCTGTCCCTTGCTTTCTGCGACTCTTCACACCCACTAACTGGCAACAGCTGCTATCCACCACCTAAGTCACATCTGGTTTCTTGTTTCTTTGCTCACTTTAAACACTGGAGATGGAACCCAGGGCTTTATGCATGCTAGGTAAATCCCTTATCACTGAGCCACATCCTCAGGCAGCGCACACATGTGTTTCCTCTCCTAATCGGTTCTATTGCCGCTCTGCTGCCTGACATTCTTATGCCTGCCCTAGCTCCCCCTTTTTACCTGAGCTGTGTCAATAGCCTCCTAAAGGTCCGTCTGGATACTATCATGTTCTCTTCCATTTCATCCCCAACACTACCATTTCAGTTTACTGATACTTAGACCAGACATCCTGTCAGGGCCCCGGAAAGCTGCAGTGTAAAAGAGTCTCAGTTTATATGTTTGGGGTCTTACAACCCAACAGCCTGCTTTTCCAACACACACACACGTGAACTTGCAAGCACAGAAAGTGTTCAAGAGGAGACACACAAGGCTTATGAGAGCTTATGAAAGAGGAGAAACAAGAACTTCTGGGGGAGGAGTGTTGATGTGAAGAATAGGTAGGGACTACGTAGATTCCCTCTCTAAGGGAAGAAGACTGTTGTGTGCAAATGACCGCAGGACAGAAGTGCACATGCTTAATAGTTCCTGCCTGAGAGAAGTCGGAGGTACCAGATAAAGGCTCCCGGTATTAGAGTTGACAGAGTGAGGATAAGAGGCTATGGGGCAAGAAGGGTGTCTTAGTTACTGGAGTCTTCCAGAAGCCAAATATATAATGGATCTTGGTTCAAGGAAGGCAAGAGGGTGGAAGGATTGGAGACCCACCTCTGAAAGGTTCCTCTGGCTGTTAGTGAAGATCAAAATGGAGGTGGAAAGAGAGAGTGTGGCCTGATAGTGTGTGTTCATCATCTGAGCACTCAGGAGGCTGAGGCAGGAGGATCATCAGTGAAAGCATTGCCTGAGCTCCATAGTGAGGCCCTGTCACAAAGCTGGAGAGATGAGTCAGTTCATAAAGTGCTTGTTTTGCCAGGCCCACAGCACCCGTGCCCAGCATCAGGCATGCTGGTATGTCTGAGCACAGGTTCAGAATTTCTAATCTGTCCGTGTGTGTCTGCATGAGAGTATGTCACATGTGTGTAGGTGACTGTAGAGGCCAGAAGAGGGCATCAGATCTGCTGCAGCTGTTGTTACAGGGTGGTTGTGATCTGCCCAGAATGGGTGCTGGGAACTGCATTTAGGTCTTCTGGAAAAGTAGCAGGTGCTTTTAACCATGGAGCCATCTCTCCAGCCTCTGCATGAGTTTTAATAAGGAAATCAGAGCTTTAAACTTAAATGTGTGTGTGTCTGTGTAATATGTGTGTGTGTGTATACATCAAAAACTAGAAAACATGACAATTAAAGAATAAAAAGAGCTGGGTAGTGCCGGTGCACACCTTTAATCTCAGTGCTAGGGAAGCAGAGAGAGGTGGTTCTCTGTGAGTTTGAAGCCAGCCTGGTCTACAGAGTGAGCTCTAGGACAGCCAGGGCTACACAGAGAAATCCTGTCTCAAAACAAAACAAAAGCTGGGCGGTGGTGGCGCACGCCTTTAATCTCAGCACTTGGGAGGCAGAGGCAGGTAGATTTCTGAGTTCGAGGCCAGCCTGGTCTACAGAGTGAGTTCCAGGACAGCCCGAGCTACACAGAGAAACCCTGTCTCGAAAAAACAAAAAAATTTAAAAAGTGTTCACTTAGCTTTGTAATTAAAGTTTTGTAAAACAGTTTAAAAATTAAATTTCTATTTTTAAAAAAAGAATAGTATGGTGGACAGTAACACAATAAACTGACTTGTGACCTCACATGCACATGTAGACCAATACACACACACACATTCAGAGGTTGGGGAGATGGCTCAGTGGGTAAGAGCACTGGCTGCTCCTCCAGAGGACCCAGGTTTGATTCCCAGCACCCACATGGCAGTTCATAACCTTCTGTAACAGTTCCAGGGGATCTGACTCCCTCGTCTGGCTTCTGAGGGTAATGTATGCACGTCATGCATAGTAAAACAGACAGGCAAAACACTGTACACATAAAATAATAATTTATAAATTAGTAATTGCATGCCTGTCAGTCCAGCATTGGGAGAGGAAGTGAGGAGGCAGATTCCCAGCTCAGGGCTAGCCTGTGCAGACAGAACACTGAGCTTTTGGTTCCACGAGAGACTCTGTTGCAAGGCAATCAGAGAACACTAGGGGAAGACACCGCTAGCCCTCCTCTGGCTTCCATGAGCACGTATCCCGTACACTGGTGGATATGCACATATGCATTACACACACAAGCTAAATGAGCCAATGGGCACTGAGGCAGTCCCATCTGCTCGGGATCTCATTGTCCATAGGGGAAAAAACCAATTCAGCTTAACTTTGTATTTCCTGTTAAAATCCCTACCACCCTCTTCCACAAGCTCTGGGCAGCCACTTTGTGCTGTCCCAGGCAGGATGAATCCTGGCCTCCAGTGCCTTTACTCCTTTCCAGTCCTCTGTAGCCAAGTCCTCTCACTGTGCAAGGACTTACTCCAGCAACACCCTTTCCATGAAACGTTCCTAGATTCTTCCACATCTGGGGAGTAAAAATAAGCCCTTTTAGTGTTTGAGTGTTTACCTTGTCTCACGGTCTACACTGAATGTGTGCCTCTCCCCTGCCATCAGGGTATTTCTTTCTCTGAATACTCTTATGAGGTGGGGCTGGAGGCGCGGTGTAGAACACTGTGTGTGCATGGGAAGAGTTGCAATTGCCAGAGAAAGGCCACATCAGGAGAAGCTACATAAGGTATGGTGATACCTGTCTATAATCCCAGCACTCTGGGAGGGGGAGGGGTTAAATTATTTTTTGAATATTCATTTGTTTGTTTTTTTGTTTAAGACAGTTTTGAAAACAGTTGAGACAGGTGTAGCCCCAGCTGTCCTAGAACTCACTTTGTAGCCGGGCGGTGGTGGCACACGCCTTTAATCCCAGCACTTGGGAGGCAGAGGCAGGAGGATTTCTGAGTTCGAGGCCAGCCTGGTCTACAGAGTGAGTTCCAGGACAGCCCGGGCTACACAGAGAAACCTGTCTCGAAAAACCAAAAAAAAAAAAAAAAAGAACTCACTTTGTAGACCAGGTTAGACGGGCTGGGGATGATCCAAAGACTTGAAGCAAGTAAGGATCTGGGAAAGAGCCCAAGTTGGAAAAGTGATGAAGCCAGAGGTCATATGGAGAGTAGGAAAGAGCCTGTCTGAGATGATGTGCGGGTCTCTGTCTTGTTTGATGGAGATGCGGAGTTGAGATGCAGGGGCAGTGTGAGTTTGTCTAAGTTTGGGACCCACTCATGAATCCATGCTACCTCCAGCCACTGGGATGGCTAGCCCAGGTCACTGAATCTGTGACGTCAGTGACTGGGCATCAGAAGAAAGAGGAGCTGACATAGAGAAAGGCCTTGGGGAGTTCCGAGAAGTTCAAAATTAGCAGTTTTATGACTGTGGAGCATGGTAGCACACAGCTGTAATCCCAGCTACCCTGGAGTTAAAGAGAGGAAAATCAAACATTCAAGGCCAGCCTGGACAACCTGGAGAGTCAATCTCAAGAAAGTTTTTTTTTAAGATTTGAGGAAGTGTGTTCAGTGGTAGATCACTAACTAGCCTAGCATGCGCAGGTCAGTAAATTCAGTCCCCAACATTGCAAAAGGAAAGATAGAAGGGAGAGATACTGAAGTTGCCCTTGGTAATTTCTGAAGGGGTCTAAGCTGTAAGCCTTATGTGCAGGGCACAGGAGCAGGAACGGGGCTTACAGGGAGTCCAAATCCAACTTCACAGTTCAGTGATGATTCAGGACCATGGAGAGACACTAGTGTGGCTGCCTGAATGAGAGGTGGGGAAGAAAGACTACCCCTCCATATTTGTCTGTCCCCTATTCACAGAGACGCAAGTCCCCAAAGCTCAGCTACACACGTGCCTTTGTGCCTGACAGACACCAGCACATGACTCTGGTTGGGACTCAGCACATTTGCCTTTCTAAGTAGATGAATGTACAAATGAACAAATCTAAGCATGAAAAACAGTGCTGCCCCTACAACACACTGACTATGGGACATCCCTAAGGAGGGCAAGAGATGCAGTTCTGTCAGTAGAGTGTGTTACCTAATATGTATAGAGCCCTGAGTCCACCCCAGCACCACATAAGCCAGGCATGGTGATATAAGCATACCTCTAATCCCAGCTCCTGTGAAGAAGAGGCAGGAGAAGCAAGAGCTCAAGGCCTAGCTGGGCATCTTGGTGCACACCTTCAAGTCTAAGCACTAGGGAGTCAGGGAGGCAGATAACTCCCTGAGTTTAAAGAGATTTTGGTCAGGTAGCAAGTTCCAAGCCAACCAAGACCTTGTCTCACAATCACAGAAATAAATACACAGATACACACACACACACACACACACACACACACACACACACTCAAGGTCATCCTTGGACCCTTGGACTACATAGAGTTTACAAATCCAGGCTGGGATGCATGAGGTCCTGTCTGGGGACAGGGGAAGCTGCCCTGTGCCCACCACCACAACAGCAGGTGGGGATGCACCACTAGAGGCAGTAATTAGATGTGGGACCTGGTTATTTCCAAACTGGTATAAGTCAGAATTGCCCATTCACATGGGTTTAGTCCTGTCCTCTGGCCTTGCAAAACTTCATTTACTATCAGTCAAAATAATGACCACTCCCATCTATTAAGTGTCTGCTATATATAAGGTTTCATATAGGTGCTGTAATGCGCAGTCACTCACATAATCCTCCCAACAGCCCTGTGAGATGTCTGTTTCTAGTTTGCCCATTTTAATAATATTTACTAATTCTTTGACACAAGGTCTCATGTAGCCCAGACAGGCCAAGAACGTGCTATGTAGCTGGTGCTGCTCTGAAATTCCCATCCTCCTGTCTCCATCTCCCAAATGCTGGGATTAACTGACACATGTCACACCCCCAGATATTGGCTTGTTTTATCAGTCTTGCTCACAGAAGGCCCATGCCTGGGGTCTCACTCTGCTGACAGGAGGCCTTGCTATAATGACATGGCCATTTCTCTGTCCACCCATGTATCAAATCTGCCTCTGCCCAAGGGGACCACGGAGATTGCAGTGCATACACTACAGCTGGGGCTGGACTCTGTGACTAGTGTTCTTCAGAGAAAGCCCTTGACTCTACTGCTCTGGCCACAGTAGGCCCCATAGGAGCCATTTGCTTCCCTCTGGTGGGCTGAATGGGGAGGGCAGATGAGCTGGAGGAGGGGAAAAGGTGAAGGAGGATGTGGCACTCCCCTGCACACACAGCAGAAGGCTTGGCTTTCCTGGAAGCATCCTCAGATCCAGATAAGGAAGGAATGGACCATGTCAGAACAATGGATCCGGCATCCAGCTGATGGGCCTCCTATCAGCTATGTGGCCATGGCCAATCTGTATAGGATGTGCTTCTGCGGGCAGCAGTGTGCTCTGAGAGGCTATCAGTGCCAAGGCTAAGGGCTTGAACCTGCATCTGGTCACCTGCAGGGGTTTCTAGTATGGGGTCCTGAACTATCTTCAAGACTTAGAGCCTCGGTGTAGGAAACCGATCTCCCCCTTCTGTGACATGTCACCCTTGCTGCTGCCAGGAAGGATATAGTGTGAAACCCTAGATAAAAACCTTCATCCTCAGGACATGGGAATGTTCTAGAAGATAGACTTGCTTGGAGATCAAAAGTCGCTGCAGATGCAGAGAAGAAGGCAGGAAGTGTGGTTGGTGAGAACATGGTCTATCATTCAAGGCAACCAGGCTAGATTCCAACCCACTTACTAACTTCTTGCCTGCACTTCAGGTATTTTTTTTTTTCTGCACCATGAGAATAATAATAGCACCCAGACCTCACAGTACAATCATGGCTGAATGAGATAAGACATCTAAACGATTCGGCACTGTGCCTGACACTGAGTAAGCACCCATGAATTTCAGTAACATTATCCTTCAATTTCCCCATCCCTGGTCCTGATGCTGATACTTCCTTGGACATTCATTTCTACATCGACATCCCACCCTTGTCATCACTCCTCTGAAGTCTGAACCTCCAACACTGCCCTCAGCCTGCTATGCTAGTGGGACCTGCCCTTCTCGAAGTCCCCACCTGTGGTCTCTACTTCTCAGCCAAGGTCACCACTCCTTCCTTGTCCAGCCCTACTTGCCTGCATGTCACCTCAGCCACTCTTGCCCACATCTGCAGAGCCACCTGGCCCAAGTCTAATGGCCCCTTTGCCACTCAGAGCCCAGTGTCTACAAACCTACATCTATTGCTGGAACAAGTCACCCCACCATGGAAGCTGATGGCAGCTGCTTCCCACCCACAGTCTGTAGCCTCGGCAGAGCTAGTATCCCTCCGTCTCTAGTCACCTCCCAGCCCCTGTGCCATTGAAACCTTTCTCTCTCTCTCTCTCTCTCTCTCTCTCTCTCTCTCTCTCTCTCTCTCTCTCTCTCTCTCTCTCTGTCAGCAAATAGAGACACTGCCATGCACTCCCTGGGAGCTCCCTTTCCTCTGAGTATTTCTCCCTTAAGACGTCTCCTCTCCAGGGTCCCCACACCTCCTTCCCTTTGTCTATGTCTCTCCATCTTGACACCCAGAATCTAGGAATGGCCAACCCAGCAGACAAGCCCACTCTCCTTGAACCTAACTTCTCCAGGGCCTTCAGCCACTCCCTTCCTTGTCAGATTCTATCCTTCATTCCCTCCCCTTTTTCCAGTTTGCTTCCCACATTCTGGAATCTTCCTTTCAAACCCCTTTCTGTCCACTTTGCCCACTCAGTCAGTGCTTCTTGGCATTGTTCTTCGGTTGGTTGGGTTGGGTCTGAGCTTTTGAGACACGGTCTTGTTTTGTAGCAAGGGCTAGTATAGAACTCATTATGTATCCATGACTGACCTTGAAGCATGCAGGCTTCTGGCCTTGACATCCCATGTGCTAGGATCGCAGGCATGCAGGGCACACTCTGCTTCATTCTGTTAATGTGGACGGTCCCAGAGCTAGCTTTGAGAATAGCTCCAGTACTTCTGAGTTGGAGCCTGAGCATGTGACACACACACACACACACACACACACATCACCCCCTTCCTTTGTGCTCTTCCCTCCCAGTCAATCCAGAGTTCAGACATCCCCATCCCTCCCTGTACATGGGCTCTCCCTCCTGTAGCCAGCCCATTTCCCACAATGCAGTATGAATTGACCACATCCTGTCTCAGCCTAAAACTCCCCAGGGGCTCATCAGAAGCTTAAGTTCCAAGAGTGAATCCCTGACCTGCAACAGCCCCCGGCACACTCTCCTCCTCTCCCGTAACACCAAACAGCAGCCACTTACCTCAGCCATTGCTTCTCTGTCTAGCATTGTGCCCACTTCCTAAGACAGGCTCAGTCACTGATGCCAGGAGGTACCCTGTACCACTCAGTTCCCTCAAAACAAGCAACTGGCCATTCAAGATGAATGAATAAGACAGAGAAGAATCAAATGAATGGTAAGTCAGGGGAGCCAAATCTTGAGGGGTTCCCAAAAGCCACCTCTGCCCTTGCAGGTGAGCCTGGTCCAAGACTCAAACCTCCAGAACTTTTTTTTTTTTTTGAGACAGATTTTCTCTGTGTACTCCTGGTTGTCCTGGAACTCTGTAGACTAAGTTGGCCTTGAACTCAGAGATCTGCCTGTATCTGCTTTCCAAGTATGGAAATTAAAGGCATGCACCATCATTGCCCAACTACATATAATCCCATTTTAAAATTAATGCCTGAAATAAGTCCCTCTGTGGAGATAGGAAAATTGGTGCCACCCAGGCTTGGGAGGGATCAAGGACATGAGTAGCATCTAAAATGCACAGGGTTTCTTTTGAAGTTGAGGAAAGTTCTCTAAAACCAACTGGGATTAAGATATAACTCATTAAATGCACTGAAAACCACGGAATGACCATTCAGCCACAGATGACGGGATCCTGTCATTTACAACAGAGTGGATGGAACCACAAGCCAGGCACAGAAGGACCACTTGATCCCATTCAGTCTAAAGCCAGATGTGGTGGCTCTTGCCCTCAGAAGGCTGATCCAAGGATGGCCACACCTTTGACACCTAAACTACAGGGTTTCAAGACAAATAGGGGCAGAGGTGTATTCATATAATCCCAGCTAGGAAAAACCTTGGTGTTAGGTGTATGTTGTTCCTTAAGTGCCATAGTGCCATCTGCCATGTGTGTGTGTGTGTGTGTGTGTGTGTGTGCGCGCGCCGCGCGCACTCATGTACCAGATATTGAACACAGGGGTCTTGGGCAAACTAATCAAGTGTTTGGTCACTGAAGTACATCCCCAGCCATCTTGCTTTTTGAGACAAAGTCTCTCCCTGGCTTGGAGCTCACCAAGTAGGTGAGGCTGGCTGCAAGCCCCAGGGACCCACCTCTTTCCCCAGCTCCAGGACTACAGATGTGTAATGTCCAGCTTTTTAAATGTAATTGTGGGATTTGAACTCAGGTCCTTATCTTGCAAGGAAAACACTCTACACATTGGGCTTTCTCCCCAGCCCAATGCACTACACATTTTTAAAACTAAGAGGAAGTTTCTACCATAAGGAAATGATCAATGGTTGAGGAGACATCTATGTTTAACTCAATCTAAATGGTACAAAGTGTATAATGTATTGAAACGGTATGTGGCATCCCATCAATGTGTGCAATTCTTATGTGTTGTTCTGTTTTATTTTGTTTGTATGTTAAGATAGGATCTCACCATATAACTCTGGCTGGGCTAGAACTCACTATATAGACCAGGCTGGCCTTTAACTCACAGAGATCCTCCTGCCTCTGATTCCTGAGTGCTGGGATTAGAGATGCGCACAAGCACACCTGGCTAGTTTTTGCTTTTCACCTAAGAAGTGAGGCAGGCACATCTCTGAGTTCAAGGCTAATCTGGTTTACATAGCAAGTTCCAGGCTATCCAGGGTTACATATGAGATAGAAGAAGGGGGCAGAGACCCATTAAACCATGCACTTTAGATGGGTGAGTTATATGATATTTGAATTACATTAATAAAGCTATTAAAACTCCCATTAGAAGATAAAGGGTGTATTAGGACACTCTTGTCATTATAGCACTTGGGAGGCTGAAGTAGAATTAATATGAGTCTGAGGCCACCTAGGCTATATTGCAAGACAGTGTCTCAAAAATTCAAAAATAAATAAATAAATCCCACAATGGCTTCCCATCCCCGAGAAGGGAAACTCCCTGCAGCACTTAGTGTGACCGCAGAATACACTTAGGTGGGGCTGGGTTCTGTTCTTAAGCACTTTGTTAGGCCCCATCTCAGCCTCTCTCCACTCTCTAACTCAGGCATTGAGCCTGCTTCACAGATGGACGAACTGGTGGGAGGCTGAGCAACTTGCTCCAGATGACTCAATTCCCTTGTGTTTGTGTCTAGCCTGGGCACTCGTGCAGTATGTCGTAAGGACCTGTTTAGAAGTTTCTCTGCCTGGAATGCAGCCCCAGGGACTCAGCCCTAGTGTTGGGCTTAGAGTTGTATCCCTTACTCCTGGCCCTTCAGACCCTACTCATGTACAGAAAAAGAGAAGAGCCAGAGATAGGTCCAGTGGTCTCACAGTCTTTGACCCAGCTTCTTTTGGACAAGGACAATTTATTCCGTCCCCAATTCCCAGGAGATAATTCTAGAACCTGTTTTCTCCTGAGCCCTAATATGATTTCCCTTCTGTCTCTCTGCCTGGGACCTTTCTCTGTAACCAAAAACTCTGCAGCTGACCCAGCCAGAGCCATTAGCTACACCTGGAGCCTGGTGAGGCCCCCATGCAGTAGGCAGCACAGGGAGTTTAGATGGGCCTACCCAGGACCCTGCCTAATTTTGTTTCTCACGCCTCTTATACATAGGAAGCTGCTACTGTCCCCAGCACCCTTTCAGGTGGCTCTGGATCACATGGGAACCTAATGACATGGACAGAGATGTCTCAGAAGAAGTATAGAAGGAGTGACCACAACTCCTAGTGACTCAGTGGTAGTGTCACTCTAAAGGAGACAGATAGTGTCACCCAACCCAGGTCTCTCATTCTAACTGGCCTGTTTTCTCCCCCTGGCCCTAACCTCATTCTGAAAGTCCCTGTCCTATCCAGCCCTGTCTGTCAGCACACATTCTCTGTAAGATCGTCTGTAAGCAGCCCTACCCAATGACTTGGCTTGAGGACAATCTAAGACAAGCTATTCAGAGTACCTCAGAAGTGAAGATTAGCACACATGTACCTCCTTGGCCAGGCTGGCCATGTCCTCTGACTTGTGCCCAGGCCTCCAAGAAAAGCCAGACAGTGAAATCTGGAAAATCAGGAGATTCACTGTGCTCCAAGAACTTCATTGTGTCCCAACCCCCAGCCTGACAACTCCCTCCTTTCCCCTCCCCATGTGTCCCAAGGGAAACCAGGCCCCAGGGCTCCTGGGGAAGAAAGGACGCCTCTGTGGTTCTTGGAAACAGAGGCTGGTAGAATGCCCTGGTGGCCTAGGAGGCCTGGCTCTCCTTGGGGCATTTGGAACCCTTGGCTCTCTTCTGGTAGTGTTCTCTGTTGATACAGAACTACAGTTAGGCAGTCCCCCATCTCATCCCTACAGTTCAGAGAAACAAACAAACAAACAAACAAAAACAATCAAAACAGCCCCTCCACACACATGCACAAACACCAAGTTGACTGTCACTCTCTTCTGCAGAATTTCACTCCAGATGTACCCCTGAATCCTTCTGCCAACAGGGGCAGCAAAAGTGGACCAGTGATACCAGACATGAAGAAAGAGCAAACAGAACTGACCTTAGGCCCCCTCTAGAAGGGAAGTCAGGAGATGAGACAGGATTCCTGCCAAGACTACAACACCCAATGCTTCTCGGCACTTTAAGCCCCTTCCCTGAGGACGTGCCTGCCGCACTAAGGGCCCAAACCCTTTCCCTGACAAAGCACGGGCTTACCATGATAGAAAAGATGAGGGGGATGAGGTTGAGAGGCCAGACGGGACAGAAGCAAGAGGCAATGGCAAGGACCAGGTAATCTTTGGGGGCTTCTTGGTCCTGGGCGTAGGAGGTGGTGATGACGGAGGATGCTCGCCGAGAGCTGGCCCGGGAAGGGGAGCCAGAAAGTGAGGGCTGGCGGTGCCCCTCAGAGATAACCTTAAAGGGCAGGCTGTGACCATTCTGCTCCAGGTCCAGAGCCCCTGACAGAGACTTGGACAGATTTAGGGCTTGGTCCATCCTTGTTCTCCCTTTGGTGAGAAGCTTCTCCATCTCAGGCAGATCCAAGGGTGAGGTGGAGCCTGGGTCTTGAAGCTGAGGCTGCACTGGGTTGGCCATGTTGACTTGGGCCTTGGATTTCTTCAAGTCCAAGTAGGGATAGCCTGCTCCAGAGGGCCCTCAGCACACC
>JAJTUV010000251.1:1615000-1660000 GCA_021653895.1 Mastomys natalensis | reverse complement strand
GTCAATCAACTGCTAAGCTGAAAGGCGAGCCTATATGATTCAACTCCCTCGTGTGCTGCATATCCTAATTCTACCCACAGGGGGTGCCATCGCTTTCCTCAGGTAAAGAATGTGATTGGGTGAGGAAAATCTTATTATCTTAGAATTTAGAAAAATAAGATTTGCTAGTTATTTATCATATTTCCAGAGAAGAGATCCCTGACAGGAGTGAAGTGCTGCCTAAGCTCGCCAAATATAAAATTGGAGTATTGAACAGTTAACAACTTATCAACAACTGCTGGGAATTATCTCAGCTGCCCTGAGGTGGCCTCATTAGCCACATCAGTTGTGAAGTGGCAGGGAGGTAGCATCCCAGATCGTGTCCCAGGCGGGCCCAGGTTCTCTCCTCTCCAGCGTTCATTCACTTAGGAGCAGGACCGAAGCTAGCTAGAGTCTCACTGACTAGACCCAGAGTGGAAGCCTTCCTGCGGGCTGTTTCACAGCCCTGACTGTGAAAACAGACAGGAGCCGTAAGACTGTGACTGTGGACAGGATGTCAGAGAGCACATAGCTTCAACTGTGGCCTTGGGCTTCATCTCGACTGTGCTGAGAAACCCTCACTCTACCCGGAGTCTGTGCCTATGGTGTCTGTCCAGCCCCCATTCAGGGGTAGCAACAGTCCAGCAAACACTGCCTTCAGCATTAACACCCCAGCAGAAACCCATCCTAAATGCTGGCCAGTTCTCCATAATTCTCAGGGAAGTTGCCTTGGCTTAAAACCATACCTCAAAATCTCTCCTGTATTTCCAGTCTACCTCTTACCGGAAACCTTGGCGGTCAATTGGCTGAGAGCTCTGTCTACCACTCTGGGTCCCCGACCTCCATCCTTGGCCCTGCCCTCAACTTTCCTCCCTGCAGCTAACCCAGTTACACTTCTGGCAGCCTCCAATACCACTTTTTTTTTTTTTTTTTTTTTTGGTTTTTCGAGACAGGGTTTCTCTGTGTAGCCCTGGCTGTCCTGGAACTCACTCTGTAGACCAGGCTAGCCTCGAACTCAGAAATCCGCCTGCCTCTGCCTCCCAAGTGCTGGGATTAAAGGCGTGCGCCACCACCGCCCGGCTCCAATACCACTTTTAACTTTCTCCAAATAGTGTCTCCAGCACAGAGAGGAGTGTCTAGCCATCCCCGGGGTCTTGCTATAAACCAGTGCCCCGGTGCCTACCTGGGGACTGTAGGCCCATTCTTTCCAGATAATCCCCTTGTTCTGAGGCTTTCCTGACATACCAGGTCACTGAACTCATTGGAGTCCCAATAGCGCACGGAGAAGACATTTTTTCCTTTTTATTTGGTCATTTTCCGGGCCTCTCTCAGTTCAGCAGCAGCCCAAACAGGGGAAGAGGGCCACGGCATGTGCCCTCAGATCATAATAGCCGTCTACCCACACAATCCCACAAGTCCCACTTCCCAAACGCAGCAAGGGAAAAGAGGGCTCAGAAGCACAGGAAAGCAAAGGCCACTTTCCAGGAACGAGAGGCTGATCCAAGTCCAAACCTAAGATCTCCCTCCATTTTCACCACCCCAGGCTGGCATGTGGGGAGGCTGCCCTGGGCTCTGGGGTTCTTTCCCATGGTGAGACAGTCTCCTCTGCCACGCAAGTCACAACCCATTCAATTTTGCTCTGCCCTGGATGACTTCTGCAATCTTCTCTTTTGCAGTCATTCGACCAACCCGACTTTCCTCTGGGTGGCGCGGTCAGGAGTGCTGGTAGCCCAGCCCAGAGCTCCACCGCCACGGAACCGGTCCAACAGGGGGAGCCCCAGGACATCGCCGCCAATTTCCCCCGGAGTCTTGGGCCGAACTGGGCACTTCGAGCATCACCCTAGGCCGCCCCAAGTGCGCGTGCGGGGAGCAGGAAGCGCAGCGCGGTGCAGGAGGCACTAAGGGGCTGGCGATGTCCCTGCGTGCTGGACTAGGAGCTGCGGGGGACGCCGCAGACCGCGTAACACTGAAGCCGGAGTCACCCGCGCTCGAGCCGTGGGCAGCCTGGCCGTGACACTCCAGGTGGCCACAGGGCCAGCGGGGCGCCGGGCTGGCGCGCAGGACCAGGGAGAGTGCAGTGATGCGGTGGATGGCTCTGCGCAGCGTAGCGATCTTGGAGAGCCTCTTGCCGCCCAGGTCGTGCTGCAGCGCCCGGCGCAGCGCGTTAAATGCCTCGTTGTAATCCAGGATGCGCTTGCGCTCCCGCACATTGGCCGCCATGCGCCGAGCCTTGGACCGTGCGGGCCGCTCTCGCTTTCTGCCAGCTGCCTCTTCTGCCTCGTCCAGGCTGCTCCTCAGCACTCCAAAATTCCTGCCAGCCTCCGGGCAGGAGCGCCCTAAGTCCTCCACAAAATCCTCACCCCGCTTCAGGCCCCTGAGGCCTAGTCCTGGCGTGCCTCGGAGCATGGCCTATGTCTTGGTCCCGCAGCTTCAGCTGTTCAGGTCCAAAAGGCTCTGGTCCACTGACCGATGGCTCTTACTGGCTGGACACTCTCTGGACAGGCCCTCTCTAGCTAGGCTTTATGGCACCACGTGGCTTCCCGCCCTTCCAGTCCATCCATCTCCCTCCTCCTGCTTTATTACCTGCCCCCAGGTGAGATGGTGAGGGAGGACCTGAGAGGAAGGAAGCAAGCAAGGAAGGAAGCATGCAGATTCTTGTACACAGGACCAGCTGGGCAGCCTGGCCACGCCCTGGGCAATGCTCCAGCTGTCCCAGGGAACATCCTTGCTGTGGTGTACGGACTCTCTGGAGTAACTGGGTTCTGTTTCCCCTACACCTGACCCCAGATAGAATGCCACATTTGATTCTTGGCAAAAGAGCAGATAGGGTTACAGAAGGATAGCAACGGTGGATTGGGTGAGTTTTAAAAACCTTGAGCGCCAGGGAGATGTCTCACAACTAAGAGCACCTACTGCTGAGCTCTATCCCTAACTCCATCTTTGAGCAGCTAGAGTTGACACTAAGGTAAAGCATGGCCAGCCCAGAAGAATCCAAAAAGGAGGAGCAGATCTGAAGCAGCTGGCCCTGCAGATGCTACAAGTAACCTTTCAGCTACCACCATGAGGCTAGTCTCAATTCTGAGTTGGGGTTTGGACTGAGCCTAGCATTTCCCCTACTCTTTTTGTCTCCCCCTTCTTCAAGCAGAGCTGGGCTGAGTCAGAAGCAAAGAGTGATGGAGATTTTTATTTCTGGCTTCCCTCCCAATACCCATCAGGGAGCAACCCTTAATGTCCAGGGCCTTTGAGCAGCCCTGTCCCCCTACAGAGTACGGTCAGGTTATGAATCCAGAGGACGATCCCTATTGCCATCACTGAGGACTGGAATTTTAAACAAGGTCCAAAAAGGGAAAGAAAGAAAGGGAAAAGAAAGAAGGAAGGAAAGAATAATGCTTATTCCTAGACACAGACCCTCAATGGAATTTCAGGTATGCATTCATGATTTATCAGGAGCAACATAAGATTAAGATTCACCTCGTTCCCAGTCACATTCCAAATGCTGTGGCACCAGCCAGAATGGGCACACGGGTCACATGCATATTACCAATGACCTCATTTCTTCAAGCTGAGTTTTCCTGCAGAGAGAAAGAACAGGGCACTGGTAAACAAACTGTCTGCATTTTCTTATAAAATAACCTAAAGATCGTCGGGGATGGATTTCTCCAACACATTCGGTATATGTGAAATAGAAAACAGCTAAGCTCAGCATGTTGACACAGGCCTATAATCCCAGCTCTTGGGAGGTAGAGGCAGATGCCAGCCTCAGCTACATAATAGTTTGAGGCCAGCCTGGGTTACATGAGATCTCACTTCAAGACCAAAACAGAACAAAATTTTTAAAAAGTAGCTAGAAGCTAGGCATCGTAGCACATGCTTTTCATCTCAGCACTCTGGAAGGCTGAGCCAAGAAGATCATGAGTTTGAGGCCAGTCTAGACTGCTTATGCAGAGAGACCTTGTTTTAGAAGGGACAGGAGAGGGTGGGAGTGTAGCTCAGCGTGTCTACCCATAAAGCCCCAGGTTCCAAGCCTAGCACTACAAAACAAAATCAACCAAACAAAGAAGAAATGAGCGGCCGGGCGGTGGTGGCACACGCCTTTAATTCCAGCACTTGGGAGGCAGAGGCAGGCAGATTTCTGAGTTCAAGGCCAGCCTGGTCTACAGAGTGAGTTCCAGGACAGCCAGGGCTACACAGAGAAACCCTGTCTCGAAAAACCTAAAAAAAAGAAATGAGCTAAGACCAATATTCCCAGTGTCTGAGCCCTACCACCTACATCATGCCCAGGCAACAGGATGCCAGTTTAGATGGATCTCAGAATGGAAGACAGAGCAGGCCAAAGCCTAGGCATTGGGTGCCTGGGTGTCACTTTCCACATTCCATGGCTACTCTGCCATGTCTTTTAGCCTGTTGAAGTCATAGTAGAGACTGCTGAGTCATGGCCCTTTCCATCCAGGAGGACACTGGAACTCAGGGCCTTATCCAGCCTCTAAGAAAGCCTGGCTCTGGGGTGGGACACCTGAGCGGTTTGGTGGTGGGAATGCTCTTCCTCCCATCCACTCCAGCCAGCTGCTCCTTACTGTGGAGATCAGTCATCTCATCCGCATGCCTGGGTTTCTTTTGTTTTATGTAGAAGACGCCTTCTCTGTGAGAGTTTAGCCCAGGGGCTGGTGAGATGGTTCAGTCTAGAAAGTGCCTTCGGTACAAACAGGAAGACCCATTCAGATCTCAGTACCCACATAAAAGCCGGGCATATAGCATCTGTAGAACCCCAGAACTGGTTAGATGGAGACAGGTGGACCCCAGGAGCTCACTGGTAAGCCAGCCTCGCTTTTCTGATGAGTTCAGTGAGAGATCGTATCTCAAAGTTAAAAGGTGGAGAACAACTGAGAAAAACATGTTGTTAAATTGGGATGGATGGAGGTAATATGGAAATAAAAGAGCAGACAGCCAGGCAGAAGCAGAATTGTTCTTTTCATCACAACGGCTAAAGGACCATGGTTTCTCTTCCGGAGTAAAGACTGTTTGCACAAGGCACAAGGACTTTGGGGGCTTTATAGGGTAGAAAGGGATTGGATGAAAGATTCCATCTATAGAGCAGTTCTCCTGCAGTCTCAAAGTAGGAGACACCCACAACAGATGCACGCCTTTAATTCTAGCACTTGAGAGGCAGAGGCAGGTTGATCTCTGTGAGTTCAAGGCCAGCCTGGTCTACATAGAGAATTCCAGAACAGCCAGGACTACCTAGAGAAACTCTATCTCAAAACAAACAAAAAGTGGTAAACAGGGTGGACAGTAGTCTGTGGATCCTCTTTTGAGCCTAACAGCATATAGATGTTATGAATCACGTCAGCCCTTCCTGTCCTGAGCTTCTCAGTCCACGTGGACCTTCAGGTCCATAACCCTTCACACCTGGTGTCACCCTCTAACCTCTGCTTGTATGCACATACATGTGTGCACACTCTTGCCTGCACACATACATATACTATACACAGGAACACCAGAAAGAGAAAGAGAGAGAGAAAGAGTCAGAGTGTAGACAGGACTATGTCCCTTGCCAGGCCAAGTGTGAAGCCAAATAAATATGTAGAGCCCTTGTTCAAAATTATTAAGAACTTGAAGATGGAGACAGGCAGCTTTGAATCGAACCCTGGTGTTTGGAAGCACTGTACAGTCCCAGACCCATGAGGGTGAGAGCTCGAGCATGGGTAGACATGTATCTGGATATGTAACAAGACCTTCACTACAGACAAAGATGGGCAAGCCCTGTGCTCCCAATCACCACAGACTGATGGAGAAGACCTAGCCAAGCTGTCCTTCCTCCTTGATCTCCAGGGAGCTTCCAGGAAGCAGAGGGGAAGGTGCCAGTGGGTGAGAAGCTTAAATTGCTTCTGACGCCTTCCTTCCTCCAGTGACTCAGCATTTTAGAACGCACACTCCACTACGGACACTATGCAGCCTAGTAATAATTAATCATAAAAATTATAATCTTAATAGTATTGATACTGACTTCTGCGAAGTGTTTATTGTAGCCAAGGTATTGGACTAAGTGCTTTTAAGCATACATTATCTTAGCCTCACAACAATCTTATATGGAAGGCCTATTATTATAAGTACCCATTTTACAGACTGCAAACTGAGACTCTGAGAGTCAAGGAACTTATGCCAAGCCAGTGAGATGACCTGCAGTGTACCTCCTATTCCAACACGAAGGTCTTAGCGTGCTGTACGTCCCCAATGACCACCTGCAGTTATTAGAGTCCTGGCAGTTATTTGTCTTTTGAAATAAAAGCCAATAAAGAACTGGGGCTGGGACACAGTGGCAGGACACTTGCTTCTCACGTGCAAGGGCCATGGATTCCATTCCCAGCAAGGAAATGGCCGAGGGCGTGAAGGGACTAAGTGGTTTCCACTGTCATGGCAGCACATACCTGCAATCTTAGCACTAGGAAGACCAAGGCAGGAAGATTGAGAGTTCAAGGCCAGCCTTGGATACAGAGTGAGACCCTGTCTTTTTATTTTTTTATTATTTATTTATTTATTTAAGAATTGGTTGTTGTTTTGTTTTTTGAGACAGAGTCTCTCTGGGTAGCCTTGGCTGTCCTGGGATTCACTCTGTAGACCAGGTTGGCCTCAAACTCACATAGATCCACCTGCCCCTGCCTCTCAAATGCTGGGATTAAGAGCACATGCCACCACCGACAGCTAAGATTTCATTTTAAGTGTGTGTGTGTGTGTGTGTGTGTGTGTGTGTGTACATGATGCAGGTACCCTCAGAGGCCAGATGCCTCTGGAGTTGGAATTACAGGCTGTTGTTATCTGTTCATCTTGTTTCAATTTTTTAAAAATCTTTTTCAACCAAGTATGAAAACTGAAAAGCTGTTGTGTGATACAGAGGAAATCTGGGAGCTCAGGATCAGGGGAAATGGAGGTGGGGGCAACAGAGGACAGGAGTCAGGAAGAGGCTGAACAGCAGACAGCCTCAGGCTTCTCTGGCTAACTGTAACCAGCCCTGATGCAACAGACAGCCTGTGAGACCCAGGGACAGCTGCAGAAAGCAGAGGTGACCACCCTGTACCCACAGCCCATCTGCTCCAGCAGGTTAACCCAAAGTGGCCTGGAGGGATCAGTCTACAGCTCCGAGTCTGTATCTTTACCGGCATCTTTGTCAGGAGACATCGCCACTGAGTTCTCACGGTGGCATGCAGCTTACCAGCCTCAGTGGCTTCAGCATCTCCTCCTTTGGTCTCCTGGACTGAGTCTCAGAGCTGAGCACTCCCGGATTCATGCTGGGGCCACCTTTAGGCCCCCTTAAAGCTCAGCTCTAGCACACAACACAGCAGAATACATAGAACATCTGCTGAAATGTTGACTAAATAATGTAATCCCTGCTATTAAGGTAATCATGACTGACGGTTGTGGTGGCTCACATCTGTAATCCGGTACTAGGGAGAGAGGAGAATTGTGCATTTGAGGCCTAACAGGACTTTGTCTTAAATAATAATCATCATTAAACTAGAAACCCCAGCATAAGTCTGATCAAGCTTTAAGTTCATAGCCAATGAATACCTATTGAGTGTCTACCAAGTGCGAGAACAGTGTGCACATACACTCACAAACAAAGGCTTTGGGGGCTGGAGAGATGGCTCAGTGGTTAAGAGCACTGACTGCTCTTCCAGAGGTCCTGAGTTCAATTCCCAGCAACCACGTGGTGGCTCACAACCATCTGTAATGGATCTGATGCTCTCTCTTCTGGTGTGTCTGAAGACAGCTACAGTGTACTCATATAAATAAAGATAAATAAATCTTAAAAACAAAAACCAAAGTCATTAACTCAAGGCAAGTCTGTGAGGCTTAGAAGAACAACCCTACAACTGCATGGAAATATTTTAGAGACACCCCCATCACCTGGGGTCAAGGAAGGGTAGCTGTGGTTCTCAGATGTGGTGGTCATGATTCCATCAAGCAAAGACTTCTAGAGACTCCTCACCCCCATCCCTGCCCACACTGGCTGCTGTATTCAGAACTGTCTCCACAGCAACAGTTTGAAGGCTCAAAAAAGATTTGTTTAGAGTACAGGAGCTGGAGAGATGGTTCAGCAGAGTGTGCGTGTGTGCGTGCGTGCGTGCGTGCGTGCGTGCGTGCGTGCGTGTGTGTGTGTGTGTGTGTGTGTGTGTGTGTGTCTCGCAACCACCTGTGACTCCAGCTCCAAGGGAGGCCTAAGCCGAATTTTAGCTTTTATAGTCAGGTGTGGTAAAGCACACCTGTAATCCCAACACCCCGAAGTCAGAGGCAGGAGGATTGCTGCACGCCTGAAACCTATTTGGTCCACATAGCAAGTTTCAGGTCAACCAGGACTACACAGTGAGACTTTTTGTCACAGTCACACCAAAAGTTTACCTTGCATAAAAACCTGACTTGTGCCGGGCGGTGGTGGCGCACGCCTTTAATCCCAGCACTTGGGAGGCAGAGGCAGGCGGATTTCTGAGTTCGAGGCCAGCCTGGTCTACCGAGCGAGTTCCAGGACAGCCCGGACTACACAGAGAAACTCTGTCTCGAAAAAAACCAAAAAAAAAAAAAAACCTGACTTGTGTCCATAATCCGGCAGTCCAGTAAACTGAAGCAGGAGTATTTTGCAGCCAGCCTGGGCAATTTAGTAGAACCCTGCCTGTCTCCGAATGAAAAAAGGAACGGGGGAAGGGGGTTGAAGTGGGGTGAGAAAGGAAAAGAAGAGATCGCAGCTGCACATCAATAGCTCTGGGACCAAGCTTTCTTGATCACTGGCTCCTGGGCCAGCACGTTGGGATCCTCGCGGATCGCAGGGATCTTCAAAGCGCTTCCGCAGCACCTGCGGCGCAGGACCCTGGAGCCGCCCCTGCCCGGAGCCCGCAGCTCCCTCACGCCGCGGAGGAGGAGCCACTGCGGGTGATTTAGGGCCGGGCGGTTCCGCTGGCGGCCGCGAAGGTGCCTATTATCGCCCAGACCGACCTAGATTTCAGAAATTCTTGCTCTTCTCCGGCGTCGCTCCCCTGGGGGAGCATAGAATCCCACCTTGGAAGAAAACCGAGAACCACACTTGGGAGGCGCGAGAAGGCGCTGTGTCTCTGCCCTACCAGACCAAGGCCCTCGCCTTGCCAACGGGGCCATGGCTTAGTATGGGACAAAGATCCAGGCTCTGCTGCTTCATACTGCCATTCAACAACAGGGGAAAAAAAATCAGTACGAACCCAGCTACACTAAGTACGCACTCTACCACTGACCTACCCTTCTGTCCCTGCTCCCACTGCCAACAAGAAGGACAAACTATTTTCAGAGGACCCGGGTTCGAGTCCTAAGACAAGGAAGCTAGCTTAAAACCCTCTGTAACTCCAGGTCCAGAGGATCAGAAACCCTCTTCTGACCTACATTGAATAGACATACCTACATGCAGACAAAACACCCGTACACAAAATAATAACTTTTAAAACTTTTGCCGGGCGGTGGTGGCGCATGCCTTTGATCCCAGCACTTGGGAGGCAGAGGCAGGCGGATTTCTGAGTTCGAGGCCAGCCTGGTCTACAGAGTGAGTTCCAGGACAGCCCAGGCTACACAAAGAAACCCTGTCTTGAAGAACCAAAAAAAAAAAAGAAACTACTGAATGCCTACTGAGGTTGTTACAGATGGTTTAGAGAAGTGACTGGTATCACCAAAAACTTATCCTGTGGGGTCCTGGAGAGCAAATAATAAGTAACTTGTGTATTGAGGGCTGGGGATGTAGTTCAGTTAAATGTTTGCATTCAGGAGGCCCAGGCTTCCATTCTCAGCACTACACTAGGGTTACCACAAACTCAGGTTTGTAATCCCGTGTGTGTGTGTGTGTGTGTGTTTTCTTTTTTTTTTTGTTTTTTTATTTATTTTTTTTTTTTGTTTTTTTTGTGTTTTCAAGTAGAAAAAATAAGTAGCTTATTAATACATTTCCACAACAACCAAATAATAAAACTAATCTTTAGTCAGCCTGTGGGGTGGATGTGTTTTATCCCAGAGCTCAAGACGCAGAGGTAGGCGGATCTGATATGTTTTATAAAGCATGATAGGATGTGGTGGAAGTGGGCTCCTCTCCCTCTCCCCCCCCCAACCAAGTATCAGCCATAGGATGGGTCTAATATAAAATGAAGTTTATTTTGGGACATGGGAAGGGGGTCTGGGAAGGGAGTAGAGGAAGAGAAAGAAAGGTGACAGAGAAGGTCAGAAAGAGAGGAGAGAGAAAGAAGGGAAGAGGTCAGACAGGAACGTGTGGGGAGAGGGGAAGAAAATGGAGACAGAGAGAAAGGGATGGGTGGAGGACCCGTTTATATGTGAACCAGGTTCTTATCTGCTGTTGCTAGGTAACTGTTGGGCAGAGCCTAGAGGAAATACTAACAGGATCACTGTGAGTTCAAGACCAGTCTGGTCTACATATTGAATTCCAGGCCGGCAAGCTGCCTCCTGAGACCCCGTCTCAAAAGCCAACAAACCACCACTACCAACAACAATAACAACACACACAACTATGTATTAAATAAGTGTTGTCTAAACCAGCATAGTGGCCCATGTCTGTAATCCAGCACCCAGAAGGCTGAGGCAGGAGGATCTCTGTGAACTTCCTTCCTAGGACTCCTGCTTGAACTGCCTCCTCTGAGTCCTGCTTCCTCTCCATGTCTGCTGGGGACCTACAAGTCAGTCACCCTCCCTAGGTTGTACAGCTCTGCTGCCACTGGCTCCTGCCCTGGAAGTGCAAACATAAAGCTCAGGCTGCTTTCTCCAAACAACCTCTCCTTTCGGCCATCCCCTTGCCTCAGCTCTCAGCCCTTCTGAGCCCTGAAAGTCTGGATCTTGCTACCCCCCAACTCGCGCTCTCCTGAGACTTTATTTTCTGCATTCATCAGCATTTCCTGCTCCATTTAGTAGGTCACTGGACACTTACTATCTGCCAGGACTTGGGTTAGGTAAAGAAGAAACATTGTGCATGCTGTCCCTGCATCCCTGAGCTAGCCATGAGTGGGAGCAGCTGTGTGGTAAGCTAATCATGGCACTAGCATGAAATGAAAGAGCCGGCAAGATTTGGAGGGGATGCAGAGGAAGAAAGAGAAGCTCTGAGGAGATGCAGGGAATGTTTTGGCATAGAAGAAAAAGCTGGAACCAAATTTCCAAGGATAAACAGAGGGATTGCAAAACATGATTGGAAGGGTGTGGAAAGGCATTAAATATTAAAAGAAAACTATGGGGCTGGAGAGATGGCTCAGTGGTTAAGAGCACTGACTGCTCTTCCAGAGGTCCTGAGTTCAATTCCTAGCAACCACATGGTGGCTCACAACCATCTTTGTAATGGGATCTGATGCCCTCTTCTGGTGTGTCTGAAGACAGCTACAGAGTAATCACATACATAAAATAAATAAATATTAAAAAAAAAAAAAAAGAAAACTATGTACCCCAGTCTAGCAATACACATCATAGTACAATAGTGTAGAAAAGAATACAGCTAAATGGCTTTACCAAACCATGAAGTAGAGAGGCCAATGGATGAGGCTGAGGATCTCTAGGCACAGAGGTGTGGGGGCTGGGGGGCTGGGTGTAGGGAGAGGGTGGTATGACCCTTAGTTTTCATTCTGTGGACAGCTACAAATTACAATCATACTAAACTGATGTATAGTTCAAAGTTACAGAATGATCCCAGCACTCTAGAGGTTGAAGCAGCACTTCAAATTCTAGGCTACCCTGTGCTACATATTCAGAGCCTGCTAAATAAATAAACCAAGACATGCTGTGTAATAGTGAATCATAGCTGAGTACCTTTGAACTGTGGAGAATGGGTTAAAAACAAATGTCTTAGGAAGTAAGGATTCAGGAGGAAAGGGTGTCTAAGCGAGGCAGGAGTGGAGACAGGGCATTAGAGTTGGTGTCTGGTGAGAAAATAGAACTGGGAAGTGGTGGTGACAGAAGAGAGGCCTTATCTCCATACTGTCCTTCAAAGCTGGAGGCTCACACCAGGCGGGTGGCACATACCTTTAATCCCAGCATTCAAGAGGCAGAAGCAGGCGGATCTCTGTGAGTTCCATGCCAACCTGGCCTACAAAGTGAGTCCAGATAGTCCGGGCTGTTACAGAGAAATTCTGCCTCAAAAAAACCAAACCAACCAGTCAAACAAACCTGGGGGCTCCAGGCTTTTGAAGAAGTTGTAGCAATCAGATCTTTAAAGTAGGGACGTGGGCATCTTTTCCTGGGCAGCTGGGTGACCTCAGCATCATAGGTCAATATGACAAACTTTCTAGGGTTAAGAGCACTTGCTGCTCTTCCAGAAGACAAGTTCAGTTCCCAGCATTCACATGGCTGGTGACAACCATCTGTAACTTTAGGCCCAGGGACATCTGATGCCCCTCTTCTGGCCACCAAGAGCACCAGACACACACATGGTATACAGACACATGTATGCAGGCAAAACACTCATACACACAAAAAGCACAAATAAGTAAATCTTCGGCAAAATAGTTAGTTCTGGGCTGGAGAGATGGCTCAGTGGTTAGGAGCACCGTCTGCTCTTCCAGAGGTCCTGAGTTCAATTGCCAGCAACCACATGGTGGCTCACAACTATCTGTAATGAGATCTGATGCCCTCTTCTGATGTGTCTAAAGACAGTGACGGTGTACTCACATACATAAAATAAATAAATCTTGCCGGGCGGTGGTGGCGCACGCCTTTAATCCCAGCACTTGGGAGGCAAAGGCAGGCGGATTTCTGAGTTCGAGGCCAGCCTGGTCTACAGAGTGAGTTCCAGGACAGCCAGGGCTATACAAAGAAACCATGTCTCGAAAAACCAAAAATAAAAAATAAAAAAATTAAAAAACAGTTGTATTGTCCTCTTGGCAGTGGATTAGATGCCAGCATTCCAGGAGTGCCAACATCATGCCCACATTTGGTTCTAGCTTCCACTCCCATTTCCAGACAACACAACATCACCCTTCAGTGCATCCCTGCCTTCCAAGCCTCCATCCACTGCCTCTCCGGCCCAATGGTCTTCAGCTACGGGGTGAGTTAGTCTCCCCTTCATTCAGCAGTATGCCCACACCCCCAGCCAGGTGCTGCCGATTTGGTCTGGACTCAGACTCATTTTTTAGCTCTACAGCCTTGGACAGGATGTTTATCTACCTCAGGCTCCTGTTTCCTTGTCTGTCTAATGGGCAAATGTAACAGTACTGCCTCATCATATTTCTTATTAGAATTAAATAATTCTAATGGATATATGCTAATGAAGCACTGAGTCCCCTCCCAGAGGCATTTAGGGACACTGACTCTTCTTCCTCCTGAGTGTCCCCTCCCTGACAGGCTGTAAATCACCCACTTGACCAGAAACAGCCCCTGCCCTCCCAGCCCAGCACTCCTCACCCCTCCACCCACTAATGACAGAGCCGTTGGCTCCACCCACTAATGACAGAGCCGTTGGCTCCACCCACTAATGACAGAGCCGTTGGCTCCACCCACTAATGACAGAGCCATTGGCTCCACCCACTAATGACAGAGCCATTGGTTCCTCATTAAGAAAATGACAAAGAGGCCTCTGTGCTCAGCGGGTGTCCAATTTCCAGACCTGTCCTAGTAAGCAGGAGTAAGGCAGGAATGTCGGGTCTGGGGGAGCTGGCATGGAGAGGAAGGAGGGCTCTGTCTCCTGGGAGAAGCAGCTGCAGTTCTGGCCAGGGCAGATGAAGGTCAGGAACCCTCTCGAAAGGTTTCTGTTTCCATGGAGAGGAAAAACAGGGCTTAAGCTGAGAGCCAGACTGAGGCTCAAAGATGGTGATCTTTGCCCTCCTGAGGTCTGTCAAATGGCTAATACTCATGTTCTTGGGTTAAAGTCTAGAGACCAAAGATAAGATTCCAGTACTTTTAGGTGTCCCCAGATGAGCACAAGGGGAGGCATGACGCAGGCCTTCATGAATGGTACTGGAAACCAGGTATTAATCTTTCAACATCATTTGATGTCTCGTTCACTCTGTCTCCAAAGGTGTCTAGTGCCACAGCTCTCCAGGCCACCACCCATGGGTGTGTGTAGGTCCAGCTGGCTAGCTTTGTTCTTCAGAATTGTCTTAGGACAATTCTTGGCCCTTTACAATATATATATTCATATTTCTATACTTATATACATTTATAATATATGATATATTATATTAATATATGAGTACTTTAAACTTCAGGATGGAGAGATGACTCAACAGTTAGGAACACTGACTGTCCTTCTAGAGGACCTGAGGCTCAGTTCCCAGCATCCATATGGTACCTCACAATCACCGGTTCCAGATGAGCTGACATCCTCTTCAGGTCTCTGAGGGCACTCTATGCTTGAGATGCACAGATATGCATGCAAGCAAAACACCCATACACATAAAATACATTTATGATGAAAACTTCATTATAAAGAACTTTCAAAAAATAAAAAATGCTAACCAGAAGCGGGCACAAGATCTCAATATGAGTTGTGAGTCACCATGCCGTTGCTGGGAATTGAACTCAGAACCTCTGGAAGAGCAGACAGTGCTCTTAATCTTTAAGCCATCTCTCCAGCCCTATTTATTGTGTGATTTAAAAAATAAAAAATAAAAAGTTACTTGCATAGTGTGCATACATGTCTCGTAGGACAGCTAGTGGGGATTGATTTTCTCCTTCCACTGGGGGGGTTGCAGGGACTGAACTCAGGTCATCAGATTTGGCAGCAAGCTCTGTTGAGCCCTCTCACTGTCCCTGTTCTGGGGTTTCTCTTTAAAGCCATTCCTATGTGTCTTTCTTTCTCAAGATGACTTCTCTTGTGTTGAGAAAAAGCCACAGAAATTCTAGAGTTCACATGCATACTCTACCATGCACCAAAGAGAATAACCCAGCATCTACCCTCCCACTAAAATCTTGGCCCATGAAGAGTATGAGCTAATATGATTTTGTTTTGTTTTGTTTTTGTTTTTCGAGACAGGGTTTCTCTGTGTAGCCCGGGCTGCCCTGGAACTCACTCTGTAGATCAGGCTGGCCTCGAACTCAGAAATCCTCCTGCCTCTGCCTCCCAAGTGCTGGGATTAAAGGCGCGAGCCACCACTGCCCTGCGCTAATGTGATTTACTTAGTTTTATTCTATGTGCATGGGTGCTTGACTGCACGCTTGTCTGTGTACCACATGAGTAGCGCCTAGAAAGTCCAGAAGAAGACACTGGATCCCTTGGAACTAGAGTTGTTACAGACCACTGTTAGCCACCCTGAGTGAGGATGTTGGGAATAGAACCCAGGTCCTCTGGCCTCAAGATGAGCCAGTGCTCTGAACCATTGAGCCATCTCCCGGCCCCTTGTTGCTTTTCGTTTGTAAAGGTGGGGTTTTGTTTAAACCTCCTTCCTCAGCCCCAGAGTGTGCAGATTACAGCTGTGCCCCACCATGCTGGACTTGCTTTAAACCCACAGGTTTGGCAAGAGATGACGAATCCAGCTGTCATTTCAAAGCCTTCCCTGCAGTTGACTGGCATATCTAGTGTGTACAGAATCAATGGGTCCCCAACTCTCCCCTTCCCCCTCAACTCTCTCCTTCTCCCCTCTGCCACCCTCCACACATATGCTAGCTTCCTTCCCTCCAGCTCCTTCCCTTTCAAAGACACCAGCCAAGCCACCCCAGTCAGCAGCAGGAGCCACAGGCTAGAAATGACAGAGCTACCAGACTGTGCAGTCCCGACTTCTTGATGCCTGAAAGAAATTCCTGGCTGGAAACACTGAGACTGGAGACTTAGCTATCATAGAACACCCCCCAAAAATTCCTTAAACAAGGAACATTTTTAACACTTCCCCTAAATTTGATCCTAGCCTCCTGTGCAACAGGTAAGCCAGCATTGGCCCAAGGGCACTTGGCCCCTGACTAGAGGACGTCTGAGAAGGAAAAGGAAGCAAAGAGACAGGAAAATCTGGTCCAAAAAGCTCAAAATTCAGGGACAGGTGGTCAGGAGTATGAGTCCTTCATGAGTCACAGCTAACCAGTCAGGTGACTTCCACGTTCTCCAGGACAAACGTCCAGTCTGTTCAGGAGGTAATATGTATAAGACTCCTATTCAATAAAGGAATTTAAAAAGTGTTGGCAG
This sequence comes from Mastomys natalensis, assembly GCA_021653895.1. Taxonomy (NCBI): domain Eukaryota; kingdom Metazoa; phylum Chordata; class Mammalia; order Rodentia; family Muridae; genus Mastomys; species Mastomys natalensis. Next base: position 1,643,880 of record JAJTUV010000251.1, on the reverse strand, counting down.
AAAGTTACCCATTGTCCCAGGTTAAATTTGCTTCATAAATAAACACATTACAGCTTATTACTCTCAGGGCTGTCACTTCAACAAGGCCCTGGAATTTGGAAGCCTCACAGGCCTCTGGCTCTCATCTCCCCAGGCTCTCCCAGACAAGCAGGCCTGTGCCTTTGCTTGCATCATAAATCAGGCCCCACAGGCCTGTAATTATGGGACCACGAAGGCAGGCTGAGCCCACCCTGTCCCAGGGGCTTCCTGCACTCCGCCCCTCCAGGGGGGAGGGACAGGCTGGGAGCTGGGGGGTCCCTCCTCAGGCCCCTGATTTATGGCAGTCTGTGTGAAGGAGATTTACGAGCTAAGACCCAGAGCTGGAACGAGGTGGGAGCGTGCGGAGCTGGGGAGCTCAGTGCAAGACACTTGGTGACCCCAGTGGGTGTCCCGCACCGAGTGGGCTTGTGGAAGGGGTGAAGGCTCGCAAATCTCCAGCTCCTGGCTCCGGGGGCAGCTTCCTCTTGCTTGGTGATTCTATAGGACATCGGCTGTGCCCTTAGATAGATCACCTTTATATTATAAGATATATCATCATTTTCAGATAAAATATAAACATTCCCATGTGTTGCCTTGACTACAAAGCTCAGTGGTCTCTGGAGGGTCAGTCTCCCTCCAAACTTGGCTTCATCACGCCCACAAATGCAAGGACTCAGGCTAGGACACACAGCCTCTTGGGATAGTTCAGGGAAGGGAACAAAAGAGGACAGCCTCCAGGCCCTGCAGTGGCTCATTTAGATTTGAGTCCCAAATGCTTGGTGTAATTTTTGTTTATTTTGTGTTTAGAGACAGGGTCCCTCATCATATTTCTGCAGCTAATCTCGAAACTCTGATCCTCCTGCCTCAGCTGCTAAATGCTGGGATTATAGGGGTGCACCACAAAGCCCAGCCTTCTGGTGTTTTTATACCATTTCATGGAAGTGGAAACAACTTCCCGGTGGTCACACAGCTTAAAGTGAGCAGGTGTCTGAGTGATTTGGGGTGAGGTTGGAAGAGACCTGAGGTTACTGATAAGACAGAATACATTGAAGGACACAATTCATGGGAACTCCTGGGAATAAAGGGCCTGAGGCCTGGGACATTGACTGCAGAAAGAAGACAAGAGGCCTAAGTAGGTATAAACAGATCTTTCTTCTAGGAACATTCCAGCAGCCATGCTTTGGTAGGATAAGAAACACTCACCTCTGTCCGTGGAACACACCAGCTTCTGAAGGAGCCGGCTGTTGTGTGCAGCAGGGGTCCAGAAACCCCTTAGCCTACTAGGCAGCCATGCTAGAAGGAATAGGGATGATCCTTGTTACCTTGAGTACAAGAAAGAAATGCTTCCCAACCAATTTATTTATTTTTTTTTCTTTTTTTTTTTTTTTTGTTTTTCGAGACAGGGTTTCTCTGTGTAGCCCGGGCTGTCCTGGAACTCACTCTGTAGACCAGGCTGGCCTCGAACTCAGAAATCCGCCTGCCTCTGCCTCCCAAGTGCTGGGATTAAAGGCGTGTGCCACCACCGCCCGGCAACCGATTTATTTTTTAATTTTACTTTATGTGTGTGGCTGTTTCCCTGCGTGTATGTCTGTGCATCACGTGGCTACCTGATATCTGTGGAATCCAAAAGAGAGCATCGTTTCTCCTGAAACCAGAGTTACTGACCTAATGAGAGTCACTATGGGAATGCCGGGAACTGAACTCTGAAAGAACAGTTAAGTACTCTTAGCCACTCAGCCTCCCCTCCTGCTGCCAGTGGGTTGTTTCTTTGTTCATTAATTTTAGAGGGGAACTCACAATGTTGCCTTGGCTAGCCTTGAACTTGTAGAGATCCATCCGATCCTGCCTCCAGAGAGCTGAGATTATAGGCATGCACCACACCTGGCGTCTTTGAGTGGATTTTGGACTCAAATTTCACCTCAGGCAATTGATTTAACCTCTCTGACCCTGATTCCTCATTTGAACAATTAGAACAATAAAACCATCTTGGGAGGGGTTCGGGAATGGCCGCTCCCCCCCCAGGTGTGTATGGGGGTGGGGCACTTTAGGAAAGAGAGTTTGCGCCCTGGCTCAACCATCTGAGTTCAATCCTAGGGACCCATAAGGTGGAAGAGAGAACTCGCTCCCCAAACTGTCCTCAGACTTCCACATGTGTACATGGTGTGTATACGTGCACTCCCCCCATACACATTAAATAAATGTAATGAAAACCAAATAAGAAAGAAGATCTCTGTGTGACTATGCATGCCTATAACCCCAAAATTGACAAGACAAAGACAAATGGTTTTGGAATGCCCATAGCCAGCTACTTAGACAAAACGGCGAGCCTCTAGTTCAGTGAGAGAGCCTGTCTCAAGACGGTGAGGTTGAAGAGGGCAATAGCTAACATTCTGCTCCAGTTTCCACACCTGCATGCATAGCATGTGCAGCTGCAAACTCACACAGTGTGTGCCACACACACACACACACACACACATCAAACCACACAAAGCACACATATAGCCTGCACTCACAAAGCATACACACACATACACACACATCACACAAAACACACATACAGCCTGCACCCACAAAGCCTGTGCCACACACAAACCACATCACACAAAACACACACAGCTTGCTTACTTAGCATTGGTTACATATATCACACCACATAAAACACACAAAGCGACAAAGAAAAGTCAGGTGACTAAAAAAATAACATAACTAAAAATAAAAACTAAATCTTAAATAAATAAGCAAGGGTGCTGGACGGTGGTGGCGCATGCCTTTAATCACAGCACTTGGGAGGCAGAGGCGGGCAGATTTCTGAGTTCGAGGCCAGCCTGGTCTACAGAGTGAGTTCCAGGACAGCATGGGCTACACAGAGAAACCCTGTCTCAAAAAACTAAAAATAAATAAATAAATAATAATAAATAAATAAGCAAGCAAGCAAGGGGCAGAGGGAATGGCTGAGACATTAACACACTTGTGCACCACTTGACCTTGGTCTTAATGCACACACATACACACATCCATGAACATATGCATACACATAAAAATAAACAAACCCTTCCATCTCCATAGTATGTGATTCTGCTTTTTACTACCTTCAAGATTTTTCCTTCATTTTTTATCTTACATGTATGGGTGTTTTGCCTGTCCCTGGTATGTAGTTTATTAATTGATGAAAAGCAGGGACTGGGGAGATGGCTCTGTGGTTAGGAGCCCTGGCTGCTCTTCTAGAGGACCTGGATTTGATTTCCAGCACCCACGTGGTGGCTCACAACTCTCTGCAACTCCAGTTTCAGGGGATCTGATACCCTCTTCTGACCTCTGTGAGTAGTAGGCATAAACGTGGTTCACAGACATACAAGTAGGGAAAACACTCATATACATAAAATAATAATGTATTTTTAAAAGAAGTTAAATGTAAAAATTAATTATATACTAAAGAATTATTTAAAAATAATTTTCTTTACAAACATTTGATGTGTATACTTTTGCATACTTAAATACTCAAAATTGGATAAAAATTTTTAGGAGGAAAAAGGTGATGAGTGGAAAAAAATTGAGGGGTGCATGTGGGGGTAGGGGTGGGGGTAGAGGTGGAGCACAGTGTTTGGAACAGGGCCTTGCTATGTAGCCTTGGTTGGCCTGCAACTTGCTCTACACACCAGGCTGGCCTCAACCTCACAGAGATCCACCCACTTCTGCCTACGTAGCCCTGGAGTTAAAAGGGTGCACCACCAAACCCATCTGAGTGGGAAGATTTTAAACAGCCATGTACTGGATGAAGTACTCAAGTATATAATTCCCAAGAGGGCCAGGAAGCATCCTGCATGCCCCCACTGCCCACTCTGCCAAGCCTATATATAGCCCACAAAGGCTAGCAGCCCCAATCCCAACTCATTCTCAGGGTCTGTTTGTTCATCCACAAATGTTCCAACATATATACTTCCGTAGTTAACTGGTTGCAATCAGTTAGGAATACAAAGGAGCATGGTAGCACAAGCAAGCACCTTTAAACCCAGCAGTCAGGATTGGGGGGGATGTAAGCTGCATGCAAAAAAAAGGAAAGAAAGAAAAGGAAGGAAGGAAGGAAGGAAGGAAGGAAGGAAGGAAGGAAGGAAGGAAGGAAGGACAGTTTAGCCCCGGAGCCAAGGAGACAGAATCCATCCAGCAAAATCTAAAACTCATAAGACTGTTGGTGTGACTGAGCTACATCAGAGGATCTGCACCCAACAGACAAGTTGTCCTTTGTCAACTGTTCCTGGGTGTGTGGAGGAAGCACAGAATATGATCCAAGCAGGAGTCAATTCTTTCTTTTCGGAGCTCTCATTTGAAATGATTCACAGATTCTCTCGCCCTTGAAACATGGGTAACTCAGAAAACTTTTACTCCTAAGATTGAACTCTGGAAAGAGTACTTTGGAGAGGCAAAAGAAAATTCAGATGGCTCGCTTGCGCCCTCTGCTGGTCAGGATGTGGAACTTTAAAGAGATGAAGTTAAGAGCAAACACAGGTTGGGGCTTGCAGCTCTCTCTGAGGTTACAACAAAAGCACAAGTTTATTCTCACAAGTCGCCTAGCTCCTGCTGCTGTGGTGAGGGGCTCCTCCAATTCCTCCTAGAAGCGCCCCCTTCTCAATATGTTTAAAAGGATGGGGGTTTTTTTTTGAGTGGGAGGATGTAGTTTTGGAGTTTTATTACATATCTTTATTCATTATGTGTGCATGCATGTGTGTGTGAGAGAATGTCACACTGCATGTGCAAAGGTCAGAGGATTGGCAGGAGTTAGTTCTCTCTCCATCATGACCATACTAGGGATCAAACTCAGTTCATCTTGCTTTCAAGCAAGTGCCTTTACCACCTGAGCTATCTTTCTGTTTGGTTGTGGTGCAGTTAATCCAACCCTGATCCTTGCCCATTTTTAAATTGTGTGTGTGTGTGTGTGTGTGTGTGGTGTGTGTGTTCTAGTAGAAAAGCACTGTACCATTACATTCCCAGCCTCTGCTGCATAGTTTTGCATATTAAATATCATACTAAGTGAGGTTGGCTCATAACTGTAATCCCAGTAGTCCAGTGTCCCAGAGACTGAGGCAGGAAGATTTTGAACGTAAGCTACATGACAAGAAACAACCTCTTATAAAAGTAAAATCAACCAAGCAAACAGAAAAGGCAAATACTGAGAACCTTGTATGGTGATGCACATCTCTAATCCCAGCACTAGGGAGGCTGAAGCAGGAGAATCACAAGTTCAAAACCACCTTGGGTCACACACAGAGTCCGAAGCCAGTCTAAGCTTAATAGCAAGACCCTAATCACTGGGGGCTGAGGAGTAGGGCTGGGGGTGGGGGGACTCAGCAGTTAAAAGCACTTGCTGCTCTTCCAGAGGGGACCTGGGTTTTGATTCTCAGCACCCACAAGGCAGCTCACAACCAACTCCAGTTCCACGGGATCTGATGCCCTCTTTTGGCTCCTTTGGATATCAGGCACCAACATGGTGCCCAGACATATAAGCAGGCAAAACACCCACACATTTTAAATTGAAGGAGGAGGAGGAAGAGGAAGCTACAGGTGCATCAGTTAGGGTTGGAGTAAAGGAGCTTTCACGTCAATCCCAGATGGAAGGTTAAGGCAGAAGGATCATGCCAGAGCAGTTTGGGCTGCACAGGGAGACTGTAGGCAGCCGATTTAAGATGGCGCCGGTTTTCCAAGGCCAGCTCAGCTTTCTGAGTAAACAAGCCCGTTGCGCATACCTCCCTAGCGGGCTTATGCAAATGAGGTATTGGCAGCCTAACCTATCCTGAGAGAACACGCCACCTAGCCTGCCTAGGGCGGAGATATAAGCAGCTCATTTCTGCTGCTCAGGGGTCCCCTGTCCATAAGTTAAGATTTGTTCCTGCAATAAAGCTGACTGAGAAGGATCCGACCATGTCGTGTCTTTTTTTTTTTTTTTTTTTTTTTTTTTTTGGTTTTTCGAGACAGGGTTTCTCTGTGTAGCCTTGGCTGTCCTGGAACTCACTCTGTAGACCAGGCTGGCCTCGAACTCAGAAATCCGCCTGTCTCTGCCTCCCAAGTGCTGAGATTAAAGGCATGTGCCACCACCGCCGGGCTACTTGTCGTGTCTTAATTGCTGGTCAAGGCGGACGCGACAGGAGACCCCATCCCAAATAAACAAAAAGCAAAAAATTAAAATACATTCATAAACACATGTAAAATTTAGAACTGTACAGGATAAACACCTTTATGCGATGATCTCCAAAATAGTGTTGAGTAAAAATATGTAAAGTACCCTACTGTCTGTGAAAATGTGAGACAAGAGTTTATCCCTGTCTGTGAGAAGTGAGAAGCTCCACCCCCACCCCAGCCCCACCCGCCTTTGTCTTGCATCCCGGGCTGTGCTTCTAGAAAGAACAGTTACTATGTAAACTTCTTCCCCTGGAACAGTAACAGTAACCTAGGCAATGTTTACTAGGCTCACACTGTGATTCAAATCTGAGGCTGAGCTCTTTGCACAGGTGCATCGCCCTACTTTACAGATGGGGGAACGGAGGCACAGAGAGGTTTAGTGCTAGCCAGAATGTAGCAGAGCTGGGATTGAAACCCAGACAGGCAGACTTCTCCTAATCCCTTACCCAGAGGCACCGCTTTTAACAACTGTGTCCTATTCACACTACCTGGGTTTTGTTCTTTATAAATATTTTTCTTGAACAATTTGAAGAAGGCAGACATGCACTTCCCCTCCCAACTTTATTATGACTATCCTTGAATAAAGACATCTTATCCAAGCCTAGTAAGAGCTGTCAGATGCTGCTGCTGTCCTTTGATCTACAGGACACAGTACATTTTAATAGTTGTGCTAATAAGGACCTCAGTACCTGAGTGTGGCCCTTCTGGGGAAGTCTCTGACCTTAGATCAGCGGTCTGTGTGGTTGTCCTGTGCCTTTTGTCTTCTGCAATTGGAGACCAACTTTATTTTATTTTATTTTATTTTATTGCCTTTGCCACAAACCATCCCCTTTCTGCCTCTCCACTGTAACATCAAGTCTACTCAAGAAACATTAAGGGGCCAGAGAGATGGCTAAGCAGGTAAGTGCACTTGCTGCTCTCACAGAGGACCAGGGTTCCATTCCTAGAACCCATGTGGTAACTCATGACCATCCTTAACTCCAGTTACAGAGATTGCAGTGCCTTCTTCTGACCTCCAGGTACACTGGGCATGCATGTGATACGAGTACATACATGCAGGCAAACACTCAAATATGGGTAAGTCTAAAAAATAAACATATAAATAAAATAAAAACATGTGAATCTTTAAAAAATACTTTTAAAGGAAATATTATAGAGCCAGCATGATGGTGCTCAGGTAAAGGTGCTTGCCGCCAAGCTGACATCTCGGAACCCGTGTGGTGGAAAGAGAGGACCAACTCCTGCAAGTTGTCTTTTGAATTCTAAATGTGTGCCATGGCATACACATGTGTACACACACACACACACACACACACACACAGAGAGAGAGAGAGAGAGAGAGAGAGAGAGAGAGAGAGAGACAGAGAGACAGAGAGACGAGAGACAGAGAGACAGAGAGACAGACAGAGACAGAAAGATAGAGAACAATTACATAGAAGCTACAGTTGGTTGACACAGGCCTGTGATTCCAGCACTGGAGAGGTGGAGGCAGGAGGATTAGGATTTCAGAGTCATCCTTGGCTACACAGCAAGTTCATAGCTATCCTGGACTAACTAAAGCCAGGTGGGGTCGTGGTACGGGATTGTAATCCCAGCACTTCAGAGGCTAAAGCACAAGAAAAATTTTGAGCCTGGGTTACATAGCAAAATCTCTGTATCTCTCATTCTCTCTGTGTCTCACTCTCTGTTTCTCTCTGATTCCTCTCTATGTCTCTCTGTCACCTCTCTCTCTCTCTCTCTCTCTCTCTCTCTCTCTCTCTTGTCTCACACACACACATACAACACAGGGGACTTGAGCTCAGTTTCTCTCATGCTGGTAAGATATGTCCTCAGCCCCCTCCTGTGTGTGTGTGTGTGTGCGCGTGTGTAGGTGGTTGTCACAGAGACAGAAGGATTGCTGGGGCTTGTAAAGTAGCAGCCTAGCTCCATGGTCAGTGAGACCCAGTCTCAAGGGAATAAGGCAGAGAGAGACAGGACAGAGCAGCTGACATCCTCCTCTGTGCATAAACATGTGCACATGCACCGTGCATACATATACACACTTTCATATAGCACACAGATGTGTGTGTGCATGAGGGCATGTGTGAGAGAGGAGAGAGAGAGAGAAAGAGAGAGAGAGAGAGAGAAGAGGGAGAAATATATCCACCACAATGACTGTTTCAGTATGCAAACAAAGAGCCCTACAGGGATGAAGCAATGGCTCAGTTATTAAAGTGCTTGCTGCACCAACTTAGGGTCATGTAATAAAGCAGGCCCACGGCTGTAAGGTTGTCATCCCCACACTGAGAAGGCAGTGACAGGCCTGGGCTCACTGGCCAGCTCATCTAGCCTACTCAATAGGATTTAGGCCAGTGAGGACAGTCTGAAGAAACAGTGTGAACAGCTCCCGGACAACCAGCTCAGGAGGTTGTCCTGCCATACACTTGTACCCGCACACACACACAGCCACACCCACGCTACACACACACACACAGCTGCAACCACAATACACCACACACACAGCCACACCCACGCTACACACACACACACTACACACACACACACACACACACAGCTGCAACCACAATACACACACACACACACAGCTGCACCCACAATACACACACACAGCTGCACCCACAATACACACACACACACACACTACCACACACACAACACACAGCTGAACCCACAATACACACACACACTACACACCACACACACACACACACACACACAGCCACACCCACGCTACACACACACACACACACACACACACAGCTGAACCCACAATACACACACACACACACACAGCCTACAAAGAATCAGAAACTTTCCTCCATTTCCATGAAATTAAGGCATAACTGATATACTGTCAAATACATCAATACTGCACCAGAAAAGTCCCTTACAGCAGGACATGCCTGTGGCCCCAGCACTCAGGAGGCTGAGGCGGCAGAGCATTTGAGCCCAGAAATAGGAGCCTGGGTAACACAGCAAAACTTTCTAAGGACGGGAGGAGGGAAGAAAGGAGGGACAGAGAGTGGGGCCAAAGGACGAAAAGAGAGAAGGGAGACTGAAGAGATGGCTCAGCGGTTAAGAGCACTCACTGCTTTTCCAGAGGTCCTGAGTTCAATTCCCAGCAACCACATGGTGGCTCACAACCATCTGTTCACTCTTTTTTTCTTTTTTTTTTCTTTTTTTTTTTTTTTTTGGTTTTTCGAGACAGGGTTTCTCTGTGTAGCCCTGGCCGTCCTGAAACTCACTCTGTAGACCAGGCTGGCCTCAAACTCAGAAATCCGCCTTCCTCTGCCTCCCAAGCGCTGGGATTAAAGGCGTGCGCTACCACTGCGCAGCTCACAAGCATCTGTAATGAGAACTGATACCTTCTTCTGGTTCGTGTCTGAAGACAGTGACAGTGTACTCATATACATAAAATAAATAAATATGTCTTTTAAAAATATAAAAAAAGAAAGCCCGTGGTGACACATGCCTGTAATCCCAGACATTCAGGAGGCTAAGGCAGGCTTTCCAGATCAGGGCCAACCTGGGCTACATAGAGAGACTATGGTTAAAGCTGGGTCAGGCAGAGAGGTGCACACTCTAATCTGGAGGCGGCTTGGCTCAGTCACTGAAGTGCTTGCTGTACTTTAACTGCCAGAACCTATTCAATAAAACTGCACATACTTGTAATTTCAGCTTTGAGGAGGCAGAGGCAGGCAGAGCTCTGTGAATGTGAGGCCAGTCTGTTCTGCATGTTGAGTTCCAGGCCAGCCAGGGCTAAACAGTGAGAGCCTGTCTTAAAAAAAAAAAAAAAAAAAAAAAAAAAAAAAAAAAGTCACAGAGAAAGACTAGTAGTGGCTAAGAAGGAAAGTTTTGGGTTTGGGTTTCTTTAACCCCAGTAGTTTGAGAACTTACTCTGTACCCCAGACTGGCTTTGAACTTGTGGCAATCCTCCTTCCAGTTTCCCAAGTTCTGGAATGGCAGGCTTATGGTTTTGTATCTTGGGTTTGGTTTGGGGATCTCTGGTGCTGGGGTTTGAACATCCTGGCAAATGCTCTCTTAGCCTACAGGTACAACCTGTGCTGCCAGCCTCTAGAGGGAGACATTGACTGCCTAGAGGCACATGGCTCGCGGAGGAAATCTCAACATCTTCTCTAGCACAGCTGTGTGTCTAGGGCCTAGGGCTATGGGGCCTCCAACACCCATGCCCAACACCATTGATGTGGGAAGAGGCCGGAAACCCAAGAGACAGGTGTGGCAGGGAGAGATGTGGCAGCCTTCAGGAGGAGCCACTGCTGGTGTGGCTTCTCAGAGTCGGGTAGAGGATCTAACTAGGGCTCCAGTTCCTGTCCTGTGTTGAAGGGTCTGAAGGAACACCCTGCTGATCACATAGCGCCTCCCCACCATTCTGGGAAATGGCAATTTTCACACAGAAGCAGAGAGCAGAGAACAGAGCTAGCTAGCACCAAGAAAAGAGAGCTTGGAAATATATTTGAGTCACATGACCTGAGGGATGAGCCCAAACCATCCCTAAAGCTGTACTCCATGACAGCCACTGTTCTACTGCATGAGCCAGAATATTCTTTTTTTTTTTTCTTTTATTGGATATTTTCTTTTTTTACATTTCAAATGTTATCCCCTTTCCTGGTTTCCCCTCCAGAAATCCCTATCCCATCCCCCTTCCCCCTGCTTCCATGACAGTTCTCCACTCCCACCTTGATGGTTGGAGGCAGGATCTGGCTTCTTATTTCTGTGGGTTTGCTGTTTACTGCAGCACAGCTGGCCCAAGAGCTTCCAGGTGATTCTCTTGTCACTCCTATCTAGAGAGGAGTTCGGGAACCCAAGATGTGTGCCTCCACAGACGTTTGTTGTTGAGTTCTTTAGTTTTTGTAATTTTATGTGTATGAGTGTTTTGCCTACATGTAGGTCTGTGCACCACATGTGTGCCTGATGCCTGAGCAGGTGGTGAGCCTCCAGGTGGCTTCTGGGTATCAAACCTGGGTCCTCTGCAACAACAAGTGCTCTTAACCACTGAGCCATCCTTCCAGCCCCCAAGGCCGGCTTTTAAGTCACTCTGGGGATGGACCTCTGGTTATCAGGTCTGCATAGTTTCCATTGCTGTGAAGAGACACCATGACCAAGGCAACTCTTATTTAATTGGGGCTTACAGATTCAGAGGTTTTTAGTCTCCTATCATCATAGCAGGAAGCACGGTGGCATGCAGGCAGACACGGTGCTGGGAAAGAGCTGAGTGTTCTACATCTTGATCTGAAGGCACCCAGGAGAGGACTACTGTGTCTCACACTGGGCAGAGCCTGAGCATATGTATTACCTCAAAGTCTGCCTCCACAGTGACACACCTCCTCCAACAAGGCACACCTCCCAATAGTGCCACTTCCTGGGCCAAGCATATTGAAACCACCACAAGAGGCAAGCATTTTTTTTTTTTTTTTTACCATGAAGCCATTTCACCAGCCCTATTTTTGTTTTTTTTGTTTTTTTTCAAGGCAGAGAGAGACTCATGCAGCCTCTACAATGGCCTCCATCTCCTGAGCCTGCCCACCCCCACTGTGTCAGCATTGCTAGACCTCTAAACTTCTTTTTTCTATTTTTAAATTCAATTTGTATTTATGTGTATGTGTGTGTATCTGTGTGGATGTATGCCGCAAATGTGCTGATGCTCCTGGAGGCCAGAAGAAGGCACCAGATTCCCTGGAGGTGGGATTACAGCAGCTATGAGCCTCCTGGTGTATGTCCTGGGAACTAAATTCAGGTCCTCTCTATAAGATCAACAAATGCTCTTCATCACTGAGCCAGCTCCCCAGCCCCATAAACCTCTTTTCTTTATAAAGCAAGCCTGCCTCAGGTGTGTCATTACAATGATGAAAATTTAATACAGGCCTGGGTCTCAGGACAACTATCTTCACAGTTGCAAAACAGACTCACCACAGAGTGAATCGAGACTGTCCCCATCCCCTCAGAAACTAACAGCTTCGCAAGGAGGAGGACTCTGAGATCCACCAACCTGCCTCTTTGTCAGGAGTGCTAGGATTAAAGGTGCAGTCTGCCACCCAATAGGCTAGTGTCCTTCTTGAACCCCATGTACAGATGGAGGTAACCATTTAAGCTGTGATCCCGGGGATAAGAATTCAACTGTCCAAGTTGGCTTCCATTGTCATCTTGACACAGTCATGACTTGACACAGAGTCATTTAAGAGGAAAGCCTCAACTGAGGAACTGTCTAGATCTGATTGTGGGAGAAAGTTTCATTATTGATTGATGCAGGAGGGCCCAGCCCATTGTGGACTGCATCATCCCTAGGCAGGTGGTCTTATATAAAAAAGCTAACTAGGCATGAGCCTGCAAGTCGTCCAATTAGGAAGCAGCATCCGTCATGGCTCCTGCTGTACTTTCTTGGGCCATGAGTTCATATCCTTGTCGGACGTAGTATTTCATGGACTAGCAAACAGTCCCCACTTCAGGTGCCTGCCTTGACTTACCTCAACAAAGGACTTGTGACCTGGATATGTAAGATAAAATAAGCCCTTAGGTTGCTTTTGGTCAGAGAGTTTTATCACCGGAACAGACAGGAAACCAGAACAACAGTGTAAGACTTGGAAACTGCCTCCCTGAGTCTGCACACTGCTCCCAAAGCTCTAGGCCTTGTACCTACTGGGTCTCACCTGCAGTTCCTGACTCAGCCCCACGAGGGAGCCTTTGCCACTCCCTGCTACCTTCAGAGTCCCCAGTCTCCTTCTTAGGACTCCAGAAAGGGGCCAGCCTTTGAGGCTCTCCTGCCATGCAGAATGAGTTCCTGCTGGGCACTGGGTGGCACAGGAGACTGGCGTGAGCTTGGGCAGTGGGGGAAGTTCCAGAACACAAGGCTATTTTTAACCTGGCACCGATGCCCTATTCTCAGCTGAGGGAGGGGGTGGGGTAGATGGGAAGCAAGCTTGCCTTCCTGACTTATTATTTTATTAACCACTTAGGATGCTGGATACGAGGGGCATCACCTGGTTTTGTGGCAAGTTTTCCTCGCCACAACTCCTTCCTGCTTCTTCTCAAGCAATGATCTCCCTACAGAGGACAGAGAAGGAAGGGGAGAAAATGGAATTGACCAAGTGATGGTGACTAAGGGTGAGGAAGGGGTAAACATTCTGTCTTGTGCTGTCAGCAGTGGGAGTGGGTCCAAAAAAACACTTAGCCCCTTAAATTGCTCACTTATCCTCTCTATAGTGAGTTTGCTCTAAATGGCTTGGAAAACCATTGCAGCTAATCAAAGGCAGCTGGAAGAGGGCCAGGCTGGACCCAGCAGGGGTCTGAATTGAGCCCGGATCCATTATCGCTATCTAGTCCAACATTTTAGTAGTGGGTTTCCGTCTGATTTCAGAGTGAGATGATTAGGTCATTATTTGTTAAATTATACCTTTTAATTAGTGGATCTATCAAAATGAAAAGCCTGAGAGAGGCACACATGCCTCTGGGTTTTTGTTTGGAATTTATAATTATCACTGTTTAGAAAAGATTAGTGGGGGGCGTTAAAGCCTTTTAAGAAAATCCTGTGAGCAGAGATGCCAATAAGCAAGATACGGACCTTACTGTTGCAGCTGCCTGCATCATTATCCGTTTCTTATTACTGCAGAAAATGGAGGTGAAAAGGGCCGAGGTCTAGCACAGCAATACAGCAACTCTCAGCATGCTGGAGGCCCTGGACTTCATCCCCAACACCCAAAATAATAAATCAAGGAAAGATGATGGGGCTTGGTTATGGCTTAGCATTAAAACATTTGTCTCCTGAGTCCTCAAGTTCCAAGCCCAGCACTATACACAGTCTATGAACTATCACAAAGATTGTCTTTTTTTCCGGTGTTGGGGATGGGACCCAGAGCTTTGTGAATGTCCATAAACACTACTGAATGCTCCTCCATCCAGTTAGTTCTGTATTTTTCCAAAGAGCTGGTCCAATACTAGGACTGAGGCATAAAAGAGATCATGATTTTGGACAGTACGGTGCGGAGTTTTAACCCATCACTCATTCCTTATAAGTTTTGGGTTCTTGGGCGGTAGGGAAGTTGCAGGTGGTGAGGGGAGCGAGATACTGGATTGTCTATGTAGACTTAAGCCTTTGGGGAGTTTGATTTTGTCTTTGGGAGGAACCAGCAGGGATAATATGACGACGATGCTGTTTGGATTTGAGCTTCCTTCCTGTCGCTGTCCAATCTAGCTTTACAGACTCCGCTGAGTGCAGAGCGACCTTGGTCCAGCAGAGGTCGCGCCACCGCCGGTTTTAGATGCTCTCCCCTCCAGAACAACACACTACACCATCTATTGAGAGCCCAGCAGCGTGGCTCTCTTCTCCCGCTGTGTTTCTTCTGTCTCTGCTAACAGCAAGGAAGCCAATCATTAATCTCTGGGCACGTTTGGCCTTGGACTATCAGAGGCCACCAAGGCACACGCTCCGGCTTTTTTCATCTTTTTACTTAAAAGCAGATCCTCGCTGCTCGCTGCACCAGGGGTATCTTCTTAGACTTCCAGATGCGAAAGCCTTCCTTCCAGTTGCTCTGTGCTCTGCAAACCCCACTGACAGCAGTGGGGTGCCTCGCCCCAGCCTGACATGAGGTCTTGTCTCCTGTCCCTCCTCCCTTAGGCTTCATTACAGTTTCCTGTCATGGATCACAAACCTCACGGGCGCAGCCACTAGGGGCATCTTCTGTCCTCTGTCTCCAGCAATCAGCACAGTGTCTGATACAAACACCCCAGAATCACTCAATGAACAAAAATGAGTGTAGTCATGTAACTAATGTAAATCCAAGTTTAGGCTCTCTCCTCGCTCGCTCTCTCTCTCTCTCTCTCTCTCTCTCTCTCTCTCTCACTCTCTCTTTTTTAATGCACTGAGCAAGGTCTCTGTATCAGACACTGGGAAGCAGACATAAAAGGCACAGTTCCTGTCCTCAAAGAGACTGTAATCAGTAGAAGGCAGACATGAATCTGGGCAACTTGAATTTCCAGCTTCCTCTGGGTTGGTAGTTAATTTCACACCCGACACCCGGAAGGTTGCTGGCTGGCTGGAAGAACACCGCCCCCAACACACACACCGCCCCAGAAATTCAACCACAGAACTTGACTCCCAGTCTTTCCTCGGGTTCTATTACTTTGAAGCCCCAGCTTACAGTCTACATCCGATCCTTCCTATGAAATCAGACCACCTCGCCAAGGTCATGCTGATTGTACATCAGGGTTTATCTGAGTCTAGTTGCCTGGAAAGGGGAAATGAGAAAGTAACCCACTGATGGACAGTTTGTGTTCTAAAAGGGGGTGGGGCTTTTGGAGTTCGTGGTGTTTGTTGTAGTTTTTTTGGTTTGGTTTGGTTGAGACTGGGCCTCACACTGTACTCCAGAATAGCCTTGAATTCATAACAATCCCCCAGCTTGAGCTTCTCAAGTGACCTGACACACACTCAGCTTGCTGGTTTGATGTTGCTGAATCCGAGTGTAGGCCAGGCGCTTGCTTTTCATGCTTTCATCTTTATGCATAATAGCTGCTTATAGGAGCAGTAAAGAGAGATGCCTGCTCCCTGTGAGAGCCAGCAGCAGAGGAAGCCCGAAGACAGGCATTGCTTTCAGATAAGCAAATGTCAGATTCTACAGATGAGCTTTGGGACGGGAGGTAGGGCTATCACTATGGCCCGAAGCAACTCAGACTCGTTCCTAGAACAGAGTACGTGTTCTGGAAATGATTTCATGCAAAGCTATGGCTTCTGAAAAGGGTCGGAGCATGAAATGAATCACAGGAAAGGCCACCGTGGTTTTCTCCTTCACTCTTGCAATAACAAAGCCAATAATTTGATCTTTACAATTTCAGAGCATTGAAATTTTACCCCAACTAAATGCTTTGCTTTTGTGGTTGGCATTGTTTTTCAACCACACAATTACACCAGCTACAGCTGTGTGCACTGGTGTGAATCAAATACTATCTGTCATTTGGATTCTGTGTCTCCCCTCCGTAGCCCCCAGCAAGGGTCCCGAGGAACACAATTAAACCACTCACTGGATGTTCACAGAGCAATTCTATCAAACCTTTGAAAAGAATGTGATAGGAAGGACTGCTTAAAATGCTACAAACTACAGAGGAAAGAGCACCTGAGCACAGGACTGATACCAAAACTCAATGACGACTATGACACTATGTCTGTCACTTACCTCACTAACTAATAGTGCAAAAGAAAAAAAAACACAAATGAACCCTCAATGAATGTTATAACACAGAATATTATAATTAATTTAGGGTCTTTATATAGCATTTATCCCAAAATTCAAGGATGGTTTATCACAGTAAACTATACCACCACCACTTGCAACTTCATCTGGTTGTAGTAGACTAACTTATTTGCTGTTTTATTTATTTATTTATTTATTTATTGCTTTTGTTTGATTTTTTTTTTAGTTATTGTTATTGTTTTTGCATTGCTGTAATTAGAACCTAGGATCTTGTGTGTGCTGGGCAAGTGTTCTACCACTAAGTTGTATCACAGCCCACCTAGATAATTCACAAATTATCTAGTCTTTTTTTATTTTTTTTGTTCTTTTTTTTTTTATTTTTGGTTTTTTCGAGACAAGGGTTTCTCTGTGTAGCTCGGGCTGTCCTGGAACTCACTCTGTAGACCAGGCTGGCCTCGAACTCAGAAATCCACCTGCCTCTGCCTCCCAAGTGCTGGGATTAAAGGCGTGCGCCACCACCGCCCGGCTATCTAGTCTTTTTCTATGTGTGAAAGGTTGGGAATTCACTTTGGTGACTAGAGGACATGGCACTTTTTCCAGAAATTTGGTTACGGTTCTAAAGTATGTCAGATATAGTTGCACAAGTCTGTATGTACTCTCAGCACTCAGAAAGCAGTGCAGGAAGATTGCAAGTTCAAGGTCCACCACAGCTATATAATAAATTCATGGCCACCTTTGCTACCATGTCTAATGACCTGAGTTCAGTTCCCAGGTCCACACGAGAGAAGGAGAGAATCGACTCCCAATAATTATCCTCTGGGACACACACACTAAATAATATACATAAATGTAATTTAAAGATTTTAAGTGACGATGCATGGTAACAACAAACCCAAGGTGCTGCTGGACTAAAAGCAGAGGTGAGATGAAGAGCAAAGTTCTGTTCTTTGCAGGAAATGGAACCAGAGCTAATCATATTAGTGAATAATCACTGCCTCAGAAAGACAATGCTTTCTCTCATTTGTACTTTTTTTTAATTTTATAAGCTACATCAAATCATGTTATTATATAAGGTGGAGGGTGAAGTGAAGCTGTCTAGAGGAAATGGGGGACTAAAGAAGGAGGGAAAAGGGACACAGAAAGCGGTTGTGAACAGTGGGGGATCATGCTCAATGCACAGTAAATACGTGTATAAAATTTAAAATTAAAAAAAGAGAAAGGGCGAGAGGCTAGAGAGATGGTTCAGTGGTTAGAGCTCTTGCTGCTCTTTCAGAGAACCACAATTCAGTTCCTGGCATCCATATCAGGTAGTAACAACTCTCTGCAACTCCAGCTCCAGGGAATCTGGTGTCCTGTTCTGACTTCCACAGGCATGCACACACATGTGAACATAACTCAGAGAAATAAAACACACCATACACAATCAATAAATAATAAAATCTTATTTTTAAAAGAGAACTGGACATGGTAGCTCACACCTTTAATCTCAGCACTTGGGAGGTAGAGGCAAGGGACTTTCTGTGATTTTGAGACCATATTGATCTACAGAGTGAGCTCTAGGCCAGCTGAGACTGCGTAGGGAGACTGTGGTGGTTTGAATGATAATGGCCCCCACAAGCTCACAGGGAGTGGCACTATTGGGAGGTGTGACTGTGTTGGAGGAAGTGTGTCACTGGAAATGGCTTGCGGTTTCAGAGGTTCTAGCCAGTGTGGCTCTCTCTTCCTGCTGTCTGCTGATCTGGATGTAGACCTCTCAGATCCTTCTCCAGCACCACGCTTGCCTGCATGCCACCATGGTTCCTGCTATGACAATAATGGACTAAACCTCTGAAACTGTAAGCCAGCCCCAACGAAATGCTTTCCTTTATAAGAGTTGCCGTGGTCATGGTGTCTCTTCACAGCAATAGAACCCCTAACTAAGACAGCCTGCATAGGCTCATATATTTGAACGTTTGGTTCCCAGTTCGTAGATGATGTATCGGCCTTGGTGGAGGAGTTGTGTGACCAGGGGTGAGCTTTGGGATTTCAGAAGCCCGTGCCAGGCTCAGTCTTTCTCTCTCTGTCTACAACCTGCAGATCAAGAGGTAAACTCTCAACTACTGCTCCAGTTACCGTGCCTACCTGCTGCCATGCTTCCCCACCATGAAGATCAGAGACTGACCCTCTGAAACTATAAGCACCCTCCACCCAACTAAACACTTTATTCTGTAAGTTGCCATGGTCACGGTGTTTTGCCATGACAATAGAACAGTAACCAAGACAGAGACCTTGTCTCAAAAAGTAAAATAAACAACATTTTTAAAAAGTAGGGATGAAGCCAATAACTTGTATGTACATTTAATAATCCCTAGAAGGATAAGATACTAAACGGGGCTGTGGCACCTGGGGACTGGGCGGAGTGCAGTGAGTTCTTTATGGCATGTTTTGTTTGGTGTTTGAGCCCTGTGGGTGTCTTATATTTGGCAGCTGCAGGCTGTGACCCCTCACCACAGCATTTTACTGCTTCTAAAGCAGCAGACCGAGCATATTTCCCAGCAACCATAAGGAGCTGCCCTGACACAGGCTCTTATCCAGCCCAAGGCATAGCTTGTATTTTATCACTGGCTGGGCTCGCTGGCTCTGGTTTATGAGAGAGGCTGGAACCTGTTGGTCTCTCTTAACTCTTCTCTCTAAACTTAAAGATACTTTTTTTGGCCTGTGTGGTGACACACACCTCAGGAGGTGGAAGCAGGCGGATTTCTGTGACTTTGAGGCCAGCCTGGTTTACAAACCAAGTCCAGAACAGCCAGGGCTCTGTTACAGAGAAACCCTGTCTCAAGTTGGGGGATCTCACTACATAACCTTGACAGGTCTGGAACTCACTATGTAGACCTGGTTGGCCTGAAACTCACAGGGATCCTCCTGCCTCTGCTGGATTAAAGGCATGTGCTATTCTGCATCGTTGGCTTTAAACTTGTTTTAAATTGTACCAAAGCATACACAGAGGCTGGGGATGCCACTCAGTTTAGAGAATGCTTACCTAGTATGTACGAAACCAAGCTTAATCCTTAGCACCAAATAAAACCAGGTCCAATTGTACATGTCTGCAATCCCACCACCTCGGAGTTGGAAACCAGAGGATTACGAATTCAAGGTCAGCTTAGTCTACACAGTAAGTTACTGAGACCCTGTCTCAAAAGCAGAAAACAAAACAAACAAACAAAAAAACCAAAAATAAAAAACCAGACATACACTCTACCACCGAGCTCACCTTTAACCCCTTTTAAGCATCCAGCAGTTGTGAGGCCGAGGCAGAAGGATCTCTGAGTTTGAGATCCGCCTAGTTTACTGTCCAGGACAGGCAGGGCTCCACAGAGGAAGACTGTCTGGAAGTGGGGGTGGGGAATGTGACATTAAGTACATTCGCGATTCCATTCAGCCGTTGCCATCAGCCATCCAGCCTTTTGTCAGACCACACTGAGACTGAATTCTTTAAACAATACCTCCCTCCCTCCCTCCCTCCCGCCCTCCCGCCCTCTAGCCATTTAGTTCCTAGTAACCATAATTTCTGAAAAAAATGTGCTCATTCTAGCATCTCATGAGAGTGGGAATCACACAATGTCTGCTCTTTGTGTCTGACCCATCTCACTTGACGGTGTTCCAAAGGCTCCTCCATGTCACAGTCCACACCAGAGGCCTGTTCCTTGTGGCTGAGAGTGCAAGTACTCTGGCCAACATGGTTACTGCACACATGTGCATGTGGTACATACCAATACACACAGGGAGGAAAAAAATCAAACATATAAAATAAATAAGTAAAAAAGAAGTTCTTGAAGTAAATAAATCTTTCTCTTAAAAAAAACGCATCATAAGCTAGGCATCGATGGCACACACCTCTAACAGCAGCACTGGAGGCAGGGGCAGGTGGATCTCTGTGAGTTCAAGGCCAGCCTGGTCTACATAGAGAGTTCCAGGATGTCAGGGCTACATAGAAATACTCTGTCTTTGAAGAAAAAAGAAAAGCACTGCAGCCTAGTGGCACAGGCTTTAAGATTTCATTGTTCCTTTGTTTCCACAAGCAAGCCTGTGTGTTTGTGCCTCACTTTAGTCTCCAAATGAGGTCCAAGGATTTCAAAGCCACCTGATACCTGCCCCTTTCCCAGCTGGCACAGGAAGCACAGATGGCCTGCTACATCCACCTGTCAGTAAGTAAACAGAAAGCAGAGCCATGTGCCTAATGTCTCGAGTTTGGTTGCCTTTGGCACCTTTGAAATTGGCCTGTGGGGACACCAAGATGGCTATTTGCTAGTAATTCCAAAAAGGACTGCAAGCTCAATGATTTGCTATTACTTCTGACCTCTGAGAGGGCTTTTGGGAAGGGCACTGGCACTGCTATCCTGAAAGAGTGGAAGGCTCAGTCTGCCCACTCTCTTCACTAGTGTCGGCTTCTCTTCACTCGGGGCATGGAGCCTGGCTGTTCCCACGGCTGCTTCCTCTAAGCCTTTGTTCAGTGGGTCACTCTTACATTCCCACTGTCAGTCACACACCAGCTGTCAAGGAAAATGCCTGTTAGGTATATACGTGGCTGCTCCGCATTCGACATGGATGCAGCTTCCCTGTGGCAGGCAGATGGCAGAGTATGGTATGCTGGCTAGCATCAAGAGCTAGCACAAGGATGCTGTGTGCCCAGTCTCCCTGCCCAGATCAGAGACAGACAAGAGTAAGCCAACTTAGTTCAACTCATACATTTTCTTTTTTCAAATTTTTTATATTTATATGTGTGTGGGGACACAGGCATATCATCACACATGCATGGAAGTCAGAGGACACCTTTTTAGAGTCTGTTCTGTCCTTCTACTCTGTGGGCCCCAGGAATTGAACTCAGGTCTTTAGTCCTGGTGGCAAGCACTAAGACATCTCACTGGCTCCTAACTCACACAGTTTAATTTACCATCCCCCCTCTTCCTTTGCCAACACCACCCTGATTTCTCATGGAGGAAATTAACCTTACTGGATAATATGCCATGCAGTGGAGGCACAGTTAACCCAACTCCCAGGGCCACAGCTTGATCCTGACTGGTCCAAGACAGTGTCCTACCCTTTGATTGTGGTGATTGGTTTTTAAATGACACGTAAGGGGCTCGAAAGATGCCTCTGTGGCTAATGCCAAGGACAGGAGTTTGGTTTAGTTCCCTGGCACTCACATCAGGTGGCTGTTTGTCACCTATAGCCCCAGCTCTAGGGAGTCTGACACTTTTGGCCTCAGTAGGCAGTGGCATTCACACCATTGTTGTTATTGTTATTATTATTTAATTATTGATATTTAATCTTTTGATGGAGGTCTCACTGTGAAGCCTATGATGGCCTTGAACTGGCAATCCTTTTCCTTTGGCTTCCTAAGTACTAGAATTACAGGTGGACCGATCACACCTAGCTTCTCAGCCACAGAAATATATTTTTAAGTAAAAAGAAAAAGAAAAAGAAAAAGTAAGAGTAGGCTGGAGAGATGGCTCAGAGGTTAAGAGCACTGACTGCTCTTCCAGAGTTCAATTCCCAGCACCCACATGGTGGCTCACAAACCATCTGTAATGGGATCCGATGCCCTCTTCTGGTGTCTCTGAAGACAGTGACAGTGTGCTCATTCACAGAAAATAAATAAAGAATTCTCTAAAAAACAAACAAACAAAAACGAGTAAATTGTGCAATATATCTCAAGATCTGTTTCATGTTCAGCTTCCTCTGGGGCACCTGAATGTTCCCTGGACTTGGAGTCTAAAAGGGATTGTTAGTGCCCTGTACTGTCACCAGCAATGACTCATTTGAAACTGGGCTTCATGCTGTAAGCAGGCCTCCTGACACATGACTGTGTGATCACATTGTGTTCTACATCCTTAGCTGTCTCTGTCCGGGCGGTGTTGTCTATTATATAAACCACTGTGGCTGTCTACAGACTCAGTGCAAGATGCAGTCGTTAGCACTATAGGTTCCCTGTCATAGACGATGCAATCACACATGTTGGTGCGTGCTTTTTATTGCAGCACTTGGGTAGTAGAGAGGCAGGCAGATCTCTAAGTCCAAGGATTACTTGCTTTACAAACAGTGTGTTTCAGGCAAGCCATGGCTATATAGTGAGACCCTGTGAGAAGAAGAGGAAAAGGAGAAAGAGGGGCCGGGCGGTGGTGGCACATGCCTTTAATCCCAGCACAGCACTTGGAGGCAGAGGCAGGCGGATTTCTGAGTTCGAGGCCAGCCTGGTCTACAGAGTGAGTTCCAGGACAGCCAAGGCTACACAGAGAAACCCTGTCTCGAAAAAACCAAAAAAAAAAGAATAAGAGGAGAAGGAAGGAGAAGAGGAGGAAGCAACTTTAATTTCCTGTGAACAGGTAAGGTAAGGCACACATGCCACTAAGTAATATGTTCACATTTTTACTCATTTTTATCTTTTAATAGGATATTTACTTAATATCTGCTGTGTGTAACTGTGCATGCACATAGAGGCCAGAAGGAGGCGCCAGTGTCCCCTCCATTACTCTCCCCTATTCCTTTGAATCAGGATCTCTCCCTGAACCTGTTGCTGTTCTCTCCATTGGGCTGAAAGCCAGCAAAACTGAGATCCCCTTGTGGAGACCCGACTTCCTGGGGTTACAAGGATGCTCAGGATGTCCAGCACATGTGTGGCTGCTGAAACCCACTCTGGTCTGCGTTATCTCACAGTCAGACTGCTGAGCCATGTCTCTGGCTTCTGTCTGGTGTTTTGAACTAGGGACTCCTGCAGCCCTGGGAGGGTTGGCCTTGAGCCTTCTCGCTGCCTCTACTTCTTGTAGTGCTGAGGTTACAGGGACATGCCACCATGTGTGGAGACCAAGACTGGGACTAAGCAAGTACTCTACAAACAGAGCTATGTCTTTGGTATGGTTTGGGCTTTGTTTTTCCCTTTGCTCTGTGGGAGACACTGTAACTATAACTCAAAGCTAGAGACCCTCCTTCCACCCTTATTACAGGAACACACGAGCGGTTTATGATTACTGTGCTCTTCATTGGTTGACACTTTAATCTTCTTGACCACTGTGTTCTTGCTGCTGCTTTGGAGGCAGGGTCTCGCTATGTAGCTCTGTCTGTCCTGGGAACTCACTATGTAGTCCAGGCTGGCCTTAAACTCACAAAAATCCATCTGCCACAGCCTCTGGAGTGCTGGGATTAAAGGTGTATGCCACTACACTTATCGACCACATTCTTATAAAGTTGATAATATTGCAGTGTCTGTTTTACAAATGAGGAAACAGGTATAAGTCATGAAGTGGCTTCCTTAAGGACACAGTCAGTCAGTGTACACAATGATATCTGACCCCAGGCTCTCTATGGTTCGGAGCTGCTCTACTTTCCTGTTTCCCTGGACACCACACATGTTACAGTTAGGAGTGAGTTGGTTCTCTGGGGATGATCCTGGCAAGTTCTGGGTCCGCTAGTCCTGATGCAGGAACCCAGATGGGAAGGTGAGCCACTAGTCCTGATGCAGGAACCCAGATGGGAAGGTGAGGAATTGATTAGGCTCACTACTAATCAAGGGACTCTTTTTTTTTTTTTTAAAGAGACTTTCTATTATTATTATTATTATTATTATTATTATTTTTTATTTTTGGATTTGTTTTTTTCCTTGAGACAGGGTTTTTCTACATAGTCCTGGCTTTCCTAGAACTCTCTACATAGACCACACTAGCCTCAAACTCAGAGATCTGCCTGTCTTTGCCTCCCCAGTGCTAGGATTAAAAACACTGGCCACTATGCCTGGCTCTTTTAATTATTTTGATTGTGTATATCCGTGTGTGTGTGTGTGTGTGTGTGTGTGTGTGTGAAACAAGTTACAAGCAGTTGTGAGCATCCCAACGTGGGTGCTGGGAACTGAACACTGGCCTTGGTTGGTCGGAACACTCTATGTAGATCAGGCTGGCCTCCAATTCATACAGATCCATCTCCCTCTGCCTGTCTCTCAAGTCCTGAGAGTAAAGGCATGTGTCACACTATACTATACCCAGCTAAAAGTAAATCTTTAAAAAAATATATTACCTTTCCCATCACCTTTTCTTAAAGATAAGATTTTGTTATACAGTCCAGGCTGCCCTTAAGCTCAAGATCCTCGTGCCTCACTTCCCAAGAAGCTGGGATTATGGGCACACACCATTATTGCTGATGTAGTACACCACTCTTAAAATGTGGGCGTCA
The DNA here is from genome assembly GCA_021653895.1 of Mastomys natalensis. NCBI lineage: Eukaryota > Metazoa > Chordata > Mammalia > Rodentia > Muridae > Mastomys > Mastomys natalensis. The sequence continues at coordinate 1,619,293 of JAJTUV010000251.1, read as the reverse complement.
CCTCAAGCATCTCACGTACAGGAGGCAGAGGGAGGTAGATCTCTGTGAGTTGGAAGCCAGCCTGGTCTACATAGAGAGAGTTCAGGTCAGCCAGAGCTACACAGAGAGTAGTCTCAAATTTTAAATAAAAGGTTCATTTGTTATTATTTTATGTGTATAAGTGTTTTACCTGGATATTTGTAGCTCTGTGTAAGCTCAGAACCTGCTAAGGCCAGAAGACATGTCAGATTCCCTGACAGAGGAGTTACAGGTAACTGTAACTGGTGGACTGGGAACCTGAACCCAGATCCTCTGCAAAAGCAGCCAGTGCTTTTAACTGCTGAACCATCTATCCAGCCCAAGGCAATGTACTTATTTGAATGTGCGCTGAGCACATAAGCCTTCGCATAGGCAGACAGCAAATGTGTCCTTGTTTGTTACACTGGTACATGACGATTCTGCAAAATACTCAGTAAATAAAAGTGTAGCTGTATAGCTAGTAGACAAATGCATAGGTGATTCAAGAGTTGGAAAAAAAGCCACAGCACACAGATGCCTGAAGCCTGGAAGTGCTGGAGAATACAAACACTTTAGGGAAGAGGCTTACAACGCAGGCACTTGACTAGGATGCAGACATACCTTCCAGACTAATTACCAAGGAAGTACTAAACCAAACTTCACAGGCCGTGGCTTTCCCCCTGGCAGCTCACTTCAGAGTGTGTTCTCACTTCCGTGGTGGACAGACAAAGCTCAGAATGATAAAGTGGGAGCACAATCCTGGCCGGGGACACACACAGATAATGACACATTTCGGGTGACTGCTGTGTGAGTAATTGTGTTTTCATGGCTGAGAACAAGAGCTCCCCTTTGAGCAGAGAAAAGTGAGATCTTTGAGATTAAGTGAAAGTTCTGTCATCCTGAATACTAATTGGAAAATTCACCATATACTCATAATATGCAAAATATCTATTTTCTAGTTTGGTCTACTGAGCCAAAGCAGCAGAAATAAACACCTCTAATCTCCCAACTGTAGTCTCTAAAATCTGTGTCTCATTTAAAAAAATATCCAGACTCTTTTGAGAATGGGAGATGTTTGGTCTGGACAGGAAATAGACAAGATAAGCTAGGAACACCTTGCCAAACCAGAAAGCCGTGTCAAAGCTTCTGAAGATACAAAGGTGACACAAAGGGCCTGGAAAGCCAGTTTATAAAGCCCCCACTAGCCAAGGGTGGCTACAAATGAAAGGTAGGTACAGATTCACATCATGAAAAAAATCATATAAATATATTTAGTGCCAAAGTTGTTACTATGTTAAAAACAATTCTGAACAAAAGAAAACCTCACTGATTGTCAATCAAGAATACTAATGGACCAACTCACTGGTTTTTAATTTTATCTATTTGTAGTACAATCAATTTAAGCTTATTCCTGACTAGCTAACAATAAATGAGATTCAGACTATGGTTATTTGTCTTTGACAATTACTGTGGGGTAACCCCTAATCTACTCTCCTAACTGCCAGCCTGGCTACCTCCCCCTGGGGTGTACCCAGATACTGTAAGGGTCCATGATTCTCTGAAGAATGACACCCTGGACTCAAATAGTATGTAAACATAAAGAGTGTTTTATTCTTCAAAAATCCAGCATGCTGGGGTCTCCCATTACCAGACTAGAGACACCCAAATGAGACGCAATCCTGATTTAAAGCACATTAGGGAATTCTGGGGTAGGTGACCTCTATGCTCATCTGTGGGGCCCATCTCTAAGGACATTCCATTACTGGAGTGTGGGGGCTGGAAACTTGCTAGGGAGGTCTGGAGACTGTTATTGAGGAAGTAGCTGAGGAAGTCTGGAAACTGCTGCTGACCCATTGTCCTTGCCTCAGGTCAGTTGGTGGGGCAGCTTCTGAGGCCTGGACTTGCCTGGAATCTCTCAGTTCTTGGAAACAGAGATTTAGGGCTAGTCTCCTTAACTGCCTATTTGAAGCCTGTCATGGAATCAGCCTAGCCTTCTCAATACTTGCTGCTTCTCCTAGCCACGAGTTCATCATCCCTCCATCTCCTCGCATGGCAGCTTCCTCCTTCCTCCTCTTCTCCCCAACTCTCCTCCAACCAGATCACTCCAAACACACCCACCTCTAATCCCTCTAGTAATTGGCTATAGCCAATTTTATTTAACCAATAGTTTTAAGTCAATGAACAAGGTTTGTACAACAAAAGCTAGCAAATATGAGAAGTCACTCATAGCACCTTTCCTTCGGTTATTTACTTACTTATTATTTAGGGTTTTTGTTTTTGTTTTTTTGTTTGTTTGTTTTTGTTTTTGAGAAAGAATTACTCTATGTAGCCCTGTATGTCCTGGAACTCACTTTTTAGACCAGGCTGGCCTTGAACTCAGAGATCTGCCTGCCTCTGGTGGGACTAAAGGCATGTGCCACCACTCTGGCTTAAATTTATTTTATTTATTTATTTATTTTATTTATTTATTTATTTATTTATTTTGTTTTTCAAGACAGGGTTTCTCTGTGTAGCCCTGGCTGTCCTGGAACTCACTCTGTAGACCAGGCTGGCCTCGAACTCAGAAATCCGCCTGTCTCTGCCTCCCAAGTGCTGGGATTAAAGGCATGAGCCACCATCGCCCGGCTTACATTTATTTTTTTAAAGATTTCTTTATTTTTATTCTATATGTATAAGGAGGGGTTGGGAGACAGAGACAGGAGCATTCCTGAAGCTCATGGGCTAGCCAACCTAGCAAAAGTAATGCATATTCTTAACCATTAAGCCATTCTCCAGCCCTGAAACTCATTATTTAGACCAGGAAGACTGACTCTGAACCTGTAGCAATCCTCCCTCCTCTGCCCCTTGACTGCTGGGGATTACAGCTATATACCACTGTGCCCAGATCTTTCAATCTACTTAAAAACAAACAAACAAAACACACACACAAACAAACAGCCAGGGTCTTATGTAGCTCAAGCTGCCTTCAACTTTTGATCCTCCTGCCTCTACCCACTGAGAGTAGAATTACAGACATGTGCTATCATGCTTGGTTTACGAGTGCTGAGGATTGAACCCAGGATCCCGTGCGTGCTAGGCAAGTGCTCTCCAAGCTACATCCCCTCCCACTTATGGGTGAACTTTCCTACAACAAAAATTATCTTCAGTTAAAAGCGTCTGATATTGGCAAAGCTTTGGAGAATTGGTCTCTCTCATGATACTTTATACACAAGTGTTGCTGGGAATTGAACCTAGATTCTTGCCCATGCTAGGCAAGCACTATACCACTGAGCCATAGCCTCAATCCTCACTCACTTTTTAGTTTGAAATAGGAGGGTCTTGTAAACCTCTTGGCAGGATAGGATATTTTAATTTAAAAAAAGTTTTTATTTTGAATTGTGTGTATATATGGGGGGAGGAGTGTTGCATGTGAGTACAGTGTCCACAGAGGCCTGAGGGGGTGTCGGATCCTCTGGAGCTAGAGTTATAGGTAGTTGTGGGTTCCCTGATGTGGATGCTGGTAAAGGACCTCAGGTACTCAGCAAGAGCAGTGTACACTCTCAAGTGATGTGCTGTTTCTCCAGTCTCCAGGAGATGAGGTATTTTAAAGAGAAACACTTCCACTATCAGGCTATTGACACAGTGGAACCCAGGAGAATTACACCACCCTAGGAAGCCCATACTGGAGGAAGAGAAAGGCTAAATTCCTGTGCCCACTAGAAGAAAAACTTGTCTCCCAGAATGGGATTTTACTCAGTTCTTACAACCTGTCAGCTTTCAAGACACCCTGGAACCAGGACAACGACGGATCAGTGGTCAGACGGGACCCCTTGACCAGGGCTGCTTAGTTTTGCATGCCTCTTGTCCTTTATTTAAGTCTAAATCTCTTGTCAGTGCCCTGAAGTGACCTTGAGGGTCACTGGATCCCTGCTCCTCTTCCTAATGTGGTCACTTTGAACAGACCTTTCCCTGCAGCTTACTAGTTTTGTCTCTTTAATTGGCATACTGAACACAGGCTGCTGAACCTAGCATATTAGAGCTGTTCAGGATTTGACCCTAAAAACTCTGGTAACTGTCTTGATAAGATGCCAGGTAGATCTTGAACTCTCTCTGTAGCCCAAGCAGAGTGTAAACATGGGCTCATCCTGCCTCAGCCTCCAGAGTAGCTGACCAACAAGCCCAAATTCCCTGTACACTGTTGATGAGAGTACAGATCGGTCTAGCCTTGGTGGGTGGGGTGAGGAGCGAGGCACAATTTATCAATGTCTGTCCAAATGTCACTATACATATTCTTTGACACAGGAGTCTTCTTTGGGT
>JAJTUV010000251.1:1530000-1610000 GCA_021653895.1 Mastomys natalensis | reverse complement strand
GCGTGGCCCTAGGGCCACCCAGGTGCTCACCACATCTTCCCTGGGAGAACGGATGGAAATGACAAATGCATCTGACGAACGCATCTGGACTTCGATACTGCAAAGCTGCTGGGTTTCAGAATCCAGCAGACTAGCTAGCTATGTGACCTCTAACCTCAGTGACCCCCCCACCACCACCTCTGTCTCTGACACAGCAACAATAACTCCTTTATAGATTTGTTGTGAGGAATTAGACAAGATCAAAGCTGTGTGTCAACTAGAAATGTGGACCTAATAAATGTTATCTCCCTTGCTCCTGTTCCCCTGATAACCAGAAGCCAGGTAACAAAGCAGAAGTACTCACCAACTGGAGACAACGAAGGCTGCTCCTGGGATCTGTTTACGGAAGATGTATGCTGCAATTCCCAGCTATATGGGCCCTAGTGGGAAAAATTAGAGGTTTCAGTAACAACTTCCTTGAGCCAAAAGGAAATCATAGCACGGCTTTAATTAAAGGACAGAGTTGAAAGTGTCCTCCCTGGGAGTTCAAGCATTCAGAAATTGATGTTTATAGTAACTTAGAGTTTTTCTCTTTCCTTGTCCGTTTCAGCACACACACTGCAAGATCTTTGGATCAATATGCTATTGACTGGGGTCATCCATCACTACTGGAGTCTTAACAGAGGCTGTGATGCCTATAGATTCTGATGGAATGTCTCTGACCTGGCTGCCTGTAGGGATGGGGAAGACCTCAACCTTCCCGTAGACAAAAGAGGTTGTGCTGGCTTCTGAGGCTTTAGGATATGGAGCTAAGGTGAGAAAGAATGGAGCAAAGTAAAGACCTAGGTGAATTCAAAATCATTCCAACTACAGATTATGAAATTAGTGTATTTTTAAAGATAGTCAGGCCTTTAATCCCAGCATTCAGGAGCTAGGGACAGGCAGATCCTTTGAGTTTGAGGCCAGCCTGGTCTGCAGAGGGAGTTCCAGGACAGCCAGTGCTGTTAGACAGAGAAACCCTGTCTTGAATAAAGCTAAAACAAGATCTTCAGTCCTCTGTAATAGTCTCACATGAAGACAAATGCCTGACAATCTATGCTAATCGCTCATTAAATCAGAAAGGAAAAAAAAAAGGAAAGCAAACAGAAGAGGGAACAGGAGTAAAACCAGGAAATACAGATTTTGATAAGGAAGAAAATTCCAGAATTGTAGGCCTCTGGGGAAATCACATTTGGCCCAGTTCTGAAGGATGCAAAAAAGTAGTCAAGCAGGAACAGAAAAGTGTGTGTGTGTGCACGTGCATGCATGTGCTCGTGACTGTGAGTATGTGTGTGTAGGTGTGTGCATGTGCATTCTTGTGTTTGTGTGTTCATGTGCATGTGTGTGTGTGTGCAGTCTAGCTGACTATTCCTTTATTCACTTTTTCCCCTTCAACAGTGAACAGCTATCTCTATGTCACACTAAGCAAGAAGGAACACAAAGTGGAAGAGAAACCTCTGCCCTTGTGTGCTTTTTCAGAGGAAACCCAAGGTGTCACTAATAGTAATGGGTTGTAGGAAGCCAAACGCAGCCCTGTGCAGGATCCAGTGGGGTTGCAGCATGCTGGAGAAAACTTCACAGAGTTGGACATCTTTGGCTTCAGAGTGTTGTCTGGAGGGAGGGGTTCAAGTGGAAAAAACACACATAAAATAACTTTTATGGAGGGGAGGCTGGCTTTTGTTTTTAAGGAAACTTTGGGGATGAGGAGTTGTAATTGAGTTTTTTTTGTTTGTTTGTTTGTTTTTTTTGGTTTTTAGAGAAAGGGTTTCTCTGTGTAGCCCGGGCTGTCCTGGAACTCACTCTGTAGACTAGGCTGGCCTCGAACTCAGAAATCCGCCTGCCTCTGCCTCCCAAGTGCTGGGATTAAAGGCGTGCGCCACCACCGCCCGGCTGTAATTGAGTTTTTAAGGCTAAATAAAGTACAGGAGGAATGCAGAGCCTAACCTAGCAGGCCCCCTATGGCATGCAAGGAGTCTAGACTCCAACCTGTGGATGACAGGAAGCACTGAAGGAATTTGAACAAAAACACTGACTAGATCTTGTTTGTGGTTAGCCAGCTGAGAGAGGGTCCAATTGATTAAGTGTTAGCCTCCAAAGCATGAAGAACTTGAGTTCAGACCCCAGCACTCATTTAAAATTGGCCATAAACACAGGGGAGGAGAGCAAAATAGGCAGATCTTGGGGGGAGCTTCCTGGCCAACATGTCAAACAGCAGAAATTGGGAGCCCAGGTTCAGTGAGCTACCTCGTCTCTTTTATAGTGGAGGCATAAAGTCATAGAGGAAGACAGCGGACCTCCAACCTCTACAAAAATAGGCACTGGTCATACACCATGCTTGTCGTTGCATGTGCGCAGACACACACCACACACACACACTCATGCACGACAAAGGATGTTTCTTAGAACCTGGAAGTATGAATTGAAGAGGATTGAAAGGGGGAGCTGGACAGCCCTGTCCGTGGTTCAGGAGACAGGAGAGTGGCTGGAGGCTGGAAAGTTCAGGAGAGAGGAGAGTGGCTGGAGGCTGGAAAGAAGTTCCTCCTGCTTTTAGCTCCACGCCCTAAGTGAGAGATGTAAGGAAGACTTCCAGCTCCGGAGTCACTTTGCCTCTGAATAGTATCAGTTTCCTCATCTTTGAAATGAAGAAACTCATGAATCACTGATAAGGTCTCTGCTCTCCAGCAAGCAAGCACGAGACAGAGTGTTTCAGGGCATCTCTGCTGGAAACCTCACCAGAGAGGGTGCCGCTGGAGTCCCCACGTGGCCTACTCGTAACTTGCCCCAGCTCCTGTTTTTGTTCCCCACCTTTAAGGGCATTGTCTGAGGACACAGAGAGAAGGTGGAATGGAAGGCCATCTACTAGACATAGGCCTCTGCAACTATAGCTTGGCTCAAGTCACTCAAGAGTGCCCACAGCTTTGAGGTCACAGGACCATTACAATTTCCTTTCCGGAAAAATCTTTAGGGAGCAATGAAGAGAACATTTAAAGGTATCCATACACCAAAGTCTAATCCCCAATTTTGGGTTGAGTGGCTGTATGATCTTGAACAAGTTAGTCTAAGGCGATGGATAAATCCCAGCCTCTGTGTAGCCCAAAGGAACTTGCTACATCTCCTTTCTCGCCTCTCTCCCTCCTTGGTCGCGGGAGCCTCCTGACCAAGGCAGGGTCTTGGAGATCTTGATGAGAGCGGGGCGAGGCTGGGTTGGGATAAGAGGGTGGCAGGAGGCGTTGGTTGGGACCCAGAGAGCTCCGCGCGCTCCCTGGCCCTAGTTCCCGCTTCCCCGTGGCCGCGCGCTTGGGTGTAGGGAGGGGGCACGGATCGCGCGCTGCGGCTGGAACTGCGCAACGCCGCTAGACCGGAGGGTGCGAGCGGGCCGAGCTGCGGGCAGCGCCTGCGCCTCTGAGGTGGGCAGCCCAGGCCGCCCGCTCTGCCGTGGCCCTGGCCCAGCTGCCCGCGCGGCTCCGAGGCGCGCCCGCAGGCTCTGGCCCTGCGCCACCGAGGCTCCGCCCCCGCCGCTGCTCTCCGCGCGCCAGAGCCCACCGGGCCAAGCCGTGTGGCTGCGGACCGCGGTCTCAGCCCTAGCGGCCCGAGCTCCCGCCCCCGCAGCCGGGTGGCTGCTTACGTCAGGGAGGCGAAACCTAGAAGAAGAAGAGGAAAAAAAAAAAAAAAGAAGGCACGAGGGCGGAAGGGGAAAAACTTTATTTTTTTTTTCCTTTTTCTCCTCCAGGCACTGAAGCGAGGGACAAGCGACTGCGACAGCACGCGCTTCCGAGCGAGCTCCAGGCGCCACCTCAGCCGGCTGAGGCGTACAGCAGCCTGGCCCGGGAGGCCCGACGGCGGGGCCAGTATGTGGGACCCACAGGAGTTTGAACGCCACTGGCAGGCCGAGTTCCCCGGGGAGGAGACTCCAATCATGAAGTTGGAATCGGTGCCGGACATGGAGCGCGAGCTCGAGCGCTGCAAACTCAACCTGAAGCGGCTGCAACAGGTGTTGGCCGAGGAGAAGTTCAAAGTCTGGTACCTGCAGGCGGCCCTGGCTGGAGAGAAGATGGATCTGCCGGGCGGGCGGCCGGAGGGCGGGGACGGCGGAGGCTGCAGCAGTGGCACCGGGAGCCGAGGAGCCGCCGTGGAGGAGCAGGAGCCAGCCGGGCCCGTGCGCGCGCCGCCACCACGCGACAAGGAGGGCGCAGCGGGCCGCGACCCAGATTCTCCTGGCCCCGCGCCCCCAGTCTCGGAGGTGGTAACACCGGCGGAGCCATCCCCCTACGTGTACCTGGACCTTCCTGCCTGGCCCAGGGCGGTGGAGGGAGGGGGCGCCGTGCGCAGTCTAACCGCTGCCATCCACCAGCAACTGGTGCAGCCTCGCTTGCTCTTCAGGCTCCGAGAGGACTGTGCGCCCCCGGGGCGCGATGGCACGGGGTCCACTGTACCCGGAGAGGAGCTGTCCTCTGAGACCCCGGCAGGGCGGGGCTCGGAGGAGGGCGAACCGGACGCTTCGGGTGGGGATGATGGAGGCGACTGCAGTGACCACGACTTCGAGATGGTGGATTTGAATGAGAAATTCGTCCTCGGCCACCTACTTATGGCCCCCTACCGGTTTGGGACCCGCGATGAGGCTGAGAAGCCCGCGCGGCCCTGCAGTCCCCACCGTTGGATGCACCTGATCTCCGGAGGCTGGCGGCACCACCGGCGGCGGAGTCGAGACCTGGAGCAGCTGGAGGCGGAGGATGAGTCCCCCAGACGCGGGGCGCGGGAGCACCTTGCCCAGTGGGGGCGCAAGAGGTTCCTGCGCGTGCCGGGCCGGGATTCGCCCAGTCACAGCTCGCCTGAGAGAGGCAGTGACTGCAGCCACAACAGCTCAGACCACGAAGACGGCTTCTCCGCAGGTAGGCATACCCCTATTCTAGGCACCTGGCTGATCTATCCTGCTGGCTGCTGGTACCCCGCCACGAAAGACCTTGGTGATCCTTTTAACCCTAGGCAGTTGGGAAGCTTTTTCTTTTTTTCTCTGTAAAGCCATCTGTGGAACGCAAAACGAGAGCGTGCGAAGTGATTTTTGGGGTTCGGGTGAGTTTATGAAAATAAGCGTGATGGCTGTGTCCGGGATCGGAGGGAGGAGTGTGGTGGAATGGCGCACTCGACTAGACCTTGGCAGAACCTTTCATCTTGGTCTTCAGCTCTCAGTCCTCACAGGTCCTCCAGAGTCTTTTGCAATACCCTAATAGCACTCTCTGCAGAAGCTCCCGAAGTCCCCCATTTCCCCTGAGATTTCTTAGTGCGGAAGTCCTTCCCCAAATTTTTTGAAGTTATCTTGCATTTTCTCCAGCCTGCATCTCAAGCGGGGGGTGGGGAGGGGGGCTTTAGTTTACTCAGGAGGTGCCTAATGCTCCTCTTTGCTGACTATTCTTTCCCAGAAGGCTACTCTGGGGTCTGTAGGCTTCCCAGGAGGAGGGAAAGGCTTGGATTCCCAGTTTTGAGCTGGCCTGGTTCCTAGAGAGTCTGTTTGACCCAATGCCTTCCCTGATAAAGGAGAAAACTGAATCTGAGATGTGTTCGAACAGGTGAGCTGTGTCTTTTGCTTCCTCTCTAATCTGCCATCGTTCTTGAGGACAGGGTCTGGTCTTAGTTGTCTTTGAATCCCCTGTGATCACAGTGCTCCATAAATAATGTCTAAATTAATGAGTAGCTGCATTGAACTTGAAAGGCTGTTGAGCTCTTCATAGGTCAGGGAGTAGAACTAGGTAAGGAGAAATAGTTAACTGGACTGTGGGGTGATATGCAACTGCCCCTTTGCTGCATCATAAGTGCCAGGGTCCCCTCAGGCATGCAGATGGCATGCATTGGTGTCTGGGTTGGTTGTGTTGCAGCAAGGAACTTAAGATGCCGTCTTGCTCTGTGAGTGGGGTGGGCTGTGTGTGTGGAGATACATCAATGATTCTGGGATTGTTCCAAAATCTCCATTATTAGGTCTTATCTGGGTGAGTTTGCATTTGAATGAGAAACTGTCCATTTTGCTAAAAGCACATTTGGAAGATCCATCAAGTCATCTGTTTTGATCAATTACACTTATTCATTAGCAGATATTGGCTGTACTTCCCATAGGTAATGCTTCTGCCACCCCTGCTAGTAATCATTTTTTTATGGTCCCCTTTAATTTAAAGCAAGAGTCGAAGATTTTTCTCTGGTGCCAGGTTTCAAATGCCCTCCTCAAAGGCTAAAGTCGCCTCAGCTGCTTTGTAGTTGGCACCTGTCCCATTGCTCCCAAGACCCACATCAGTCATTCTGTCAGGTAATCTCAGTGCTCTGGATCTTCCCCAGGAGTGACTGTTCATTCTGCAGGCAGTCTGTTCTTTAGCATCTTGATGCAAATTAGAAACCAGCACATGCTTGGGGCTAACTACACAGGCGGTCCTCAGGGTAGATCAGTGATAAAAAGGTTCTCTTTCCTTTAGACCAAAGACTCCAGCCAGAGCACATGCTCTGGCACCAGTGGCCTTGGCGAGGTGCCAAAGCCAGATCTCTTCTAGGCTCTCTTCTAGACAGACTTGTATAGGAAACCACCTCACAGCTGCAGGTGAAGATCCCGCCTTCCCTCTCCAGAACTTCAGGGAGGATATGATAGAGAAGACACACATGCAAGCATATGCACACTGTATGCATGACACATGTACACACAGGGTCACAGCAATTGATAGCTTTTCTTAGACTGCAGAACAGTCTGCAGGCGGCAGAACATTGTGAGGTCATCTTTGCTTGCATTTCCCGTAGTTCTCATTAAATTAGCTCCTCAGACACGACTGTTTTGTATATGGATCCAATATCTCTCCCTGCACCCAAGCTCAAGCCCCGGTGAAATGGAAACTATAGGAGAATAGAAACTTTTTGTGTCTCCATTTATACAAATGTGTCTAACGTGTACTAAGTTTCCCAGAAGTATTTGTTGAATGGTATATTTTTACATTTATTTGTGTGTGTCTGTGTGTGTGGGTTTGCATGTGCCACAGTGCATACATGAAAGTCAGAGAGTGACTTCTGTGACTTGATTCTCTCCTCTCATCTTGTGGGTCCCAAGGATCAAACTCAGGTGCTCAGGCTTGGTAACAAATGTCTGTGTCTGCTGAGCCATCTAACTGGTCCAGAGAGATATGTTAACTTTTTGTCTTTTTCGTTGTTGTTTGTTTTTGAGACAGGGTCTCACTGTGCAGCTCTGGCTAGTCCGAAACTCACTAGATAGACCAGGCTAGCCTGGAACTCACAGTGGTCTTCCTGTCTTTGCCTACATAGTTCTGGGATTAAAGGTGTATGCCACCATGCCTGGCTCTCAGAGTAATGTATCTGTAATAGAGTATAACAAAATAGCTAAAGGGAGTGTAGCTCATGGATAGGACACATGCTTCCCATGCTCACTGCCATGGGTTTATCCCCGAGCATCAAAAGCAAAAAGGAAGGAAAGAATGGGGGAAGAAAACACAAGAAAGCGTTATAACACACGGTTAGTATCACTGCTTTAAAAGTCTGTTTACATGATAGATTGCACAGTGTTTGGGTAATGTTTATGCCACAGGTAATGGCACATACTTGTAATCCCAGCACTCCAGGAGGCTGCAGCAGGAGGATGGAGAATTCCTGGTTAGCCTCGGCTACATAGTAAGCCCTTATCTAGAAAATGGAAAAAGCCATGGTCTCTGCATCGCACAGTGCTCGTGTGACAGTGTGAGGAGTTATTTGATGTTTCTGTGGCTTACTTTCTCCATTAGTAAAAAAGAACTTCCTCATACTGTTGAATAGACCATCTCTAAAGAGCTTAGAACAGGCCTGGGAATGTAGTAAGCATGTGAGTATATGAACTAACTACTGCTATAGGCTGAATTGACTCTACAGAACTTCCTACTTCCAGAATATTCTGGATCAACTCAGGCCCTTTCTAAAAGCATCCAGGCAACAGGGCAGGAGCCAGGGCAGAGCATTAAGTTTGGCTTATGAAGCTCTTTGGATTGGCCCCATGTGTTATTTCCCCATCTCTACCAGTGACCACATGCCATATTTGTACAAGGACTTAACTGTAGGGCAGATTTTATTGGATAATATAACAGGCTTTGCCTTCGCCACAGGGTTTTAAGGAGGGAGAACCCCGAGGTAACATATAAAATAACTAAGGGACTCCCCCTCTGTGGAAAAGGGACATTTTCTACTAAGTAAAGAGCAGATCCATAAACCTAAACATCTTTACTTCACACATGAGAAGAAAATCAGAGTTTAATTAATAGGCATGCCAGTTTACTTCAGGCATCGTTTCTTGATCATCTCTATTGCCTTGATTGGTTTGAGAAAAGTCTAGCTCATGATGACATCATTAGTACTTAGTGGTTGGGAAAGGGCAAAGGTGTGAATGGAGTGGGGGGCGGAGCAGAATCTGATGAGTTGGGTCATATGTACTGTGAGGGTAGACCTGAGTCTACCTGGTGCCATTCTCACTAGATATGAGGCCCTGGGCAGGTCTCAGCCTTTCTTTCATATGCAGCAATAAGGAATAGCACTCACTTGGACTACTTTTGTCAGTTCCTGTCCTGAGTACTTTAATCCTAGTTATTAGTTTATGACATACAGCCTCGTGAGACAGAAACTTGAGGCCTGGGGAAGCCTAAAGGACACTCTACCAATCACCCCGTTTACAAACAGAGTACATAGGCAGTCTGATTCCCAAGTCCATTGCTTTCAAACAAATGCTAAGCTTCCGGCTACAAGTGTTAGTATGTACCTCCCAGGATAGTTGGGAAGATTGAATTCAGGAAACTAGGAAGTTGTTTATATTAGTTAATAGCACATTTGACTTATCATGATCATGAAGTCCATGCATGTCTGTGTCATAATAGATTTCCTTATCACTGAAATCCCTAACAGACTCCAGACCCTCAAGAGCTGGGGTCACCTCTCAGTGCTACCACCTACTTATGGTGCTCCTGTGAACTGGGTCTCATAGGTAGCAGGGTATATTGCTAGGTTTCAGACTTCCCTTCAGTGGCCAGCCAGTCCTGGGCTCATATAGCTGAATATCCTTCAGTGGAGGCTGGTGTTTCTTTTTTTTGTTGTTGTTTTGTTTTTTGTTTGTTTGTTTTTCGAGACAGGGTTTCTCTGTGTAGCCCTGGCTGTCCTGGAACTCACTCTGGAGACCAGGCTGGCCTCGAACTCAGAAATCCGCCTGCCTCTGCCTCCCAAGTGCTGGGATTAAAGGCGTGCGCCACCACCGCCCGGCCGAGGCTGGTGTTTCTCTTGGATGCTAGCATGCTTCTGCACCACCACTGGTACAGTCAGTCAAGGGGTCTGTCTTTAGGGTTCATGAGTCCTTTCTGCAGACTGTGGTTTCTCCTGTGTGTCTGAATTGCATGTGGAACCCAGATACTGTTCTCTAATGAAGCTTGCAGGTGGCTTTTCCAAGTCCAGTATCCTTTTGACTGTCAGAAACTATTCATCTGATAGTCTGGCTTCAGTTCAAATGCCAAAGTATTTTGCTCAGTGAAGACAAGTTCTCTCCATACAACCTTCCTTAACCTCTGACATGGGATTGAACCCATATGTAAAGGGCCTTGTATATACTAAAGAAGCCCTCTACCACTGAACTGCAGCCCAACCCCAGTACTCTCTATTTCTTTAATTTTTTTGGTCCTTAGCCATCCATCCATCCATCCATCTCTCCCTCTCTCCTTCCCTCCCTCCATCTGTCCTACACAGTAAGGTTTCTCAAGGTCATGCTTCATGTGAGCTGTGCTCAGGACTGAGACTGCTCAGGTTGGTGGCTTGGCCTCAGCTTTTCATGATCTTTTTGCTGAGTAGAAATCTTGATTTTTAGATAAATACCTTTTTGATGGGTGACTACTGTTAAATCCTAAGTAGGGAACCAGAAATAGTGGCGTATGCCTGTAATCACAGCTTTTGGGAGGCTAGAGCAGGAGGATCATGAGTTTGGGGCCACCGTGGTCAGCATGTTTCATAAAAAGAAAAGAATCTAAATAAGAAATGTGAGCTGGAGAGATGTGATGGCTTAGTGCTTGCACCTGACTGTGGAAACCTGGAGATCTGCCTTTGATCCTGGAACCCATGTAAACGTGGAAGGAGAGAGCCAACTCCACAGAGCTAGCCTATGACTTCCATGTGTGTGATGTGACATGCACCCCATCCCAATAATAACAAAGTAAAGTACTAGCCTAGGCTAGACCTGTGTTTCTACCTCAAAGTCATACTCAGGACTCCAAGGAGAGCGAATGAGTCAGATCTGGGCTGTTCCTATTGTGTTCTCAGTCTTTTCTAGGAATTTAATTAGAGGACACTAAAACTGTAGTCTGTTGGAGGCCAGGTGACAGAGCAGCAGGCCACCTCTGCAGATGGCAGTGGTTAGTCCCGTCTTACAGGTGCCTCTGAGGCTCTGAAGGAGCCAATAGAGCGTGTAGGGAGTGTATGGAGCTGGCACTGGAACACGGGTCTGTCCACAAGGCTGGTGAGTGGCATTCTGCTTGCAGTGCCACACTAGGCCAGCTGTTCAGGGCCTGGCTTTGCTTTTCTCTTCTTTCCTTTTCTTTTTTCTTTTCTTGTTATTGTTTTTGAGACAGAGTTTCTCTGCGTAGCCCTGGCCGTCCTGGAACTTGCTCTGTAGACCAGGCTTGCCTTGAACTCAAGAGATCCCCCACCCCCACCCCAGTGCCTCTGCTTCTGGAGTGTTGGGATTAAAGGTGTGTGGCAACACCATCCAGCTCAGGGCCTGATTTCTATACCTGGAAGCCTGTCAGTTGGATTCTGCTGGCTTCTGATGGAGACCTTTTATTTTTAATCCTCAAGGAAAATGCATTTCCTGCTGGATGCTCATGTTACCTTGCTTATTTGTAATTTGATGCTCTCTCTCTCTCTCTTCCTCTCTCCAATGACTAATGAGATTGTTGCACTGGGAGAAAGAATTCCTTGCATTCAGGGATGTGTGCGAATAACTTAATTTAAATTGAATATTCAGTGGTAGCTGTGATAAAATAATACTGATCTAGTCCCTGTTGTAGAGAGATATTAAAAAATGTTGTGTGTGCCAAGTGTGGTGGTGCACATCTGTAATCCTTGTGATGCTCAGGTGAGAGGATCAGGCGCTCTGGACCAGCCTGTGCTGTGTCATGACCCTGCATCAGAACAGAACTGCTTGAGACACACGTACTGGTGCTTTGTTGTGCTTCATTAGTGATGAGAATTCACACTGAGTCACTGACTCTCCGGACGGACGTGCCTTCCTCCACTGCTTGCCTCCACTGTCTTGCCCTCCTCATCAACAGGTGGGTCTTAGGTTAACCTTCTCTCTATACAAGTATGGAATGCGACCAGCCTTGAAATGGATTCCTCTGGTCTATCTGGTTCTCTTCTGGTTAAGAGTCGTTTGTAGTTGCCTCTAGATCAGAGGTTCTTGACCTGTGGGGTTGCTGTGGGAAAAAACTTGCAGGCCGCAGCAGCAGGCCCCTGGGCGGCCCGTGACCTGTGAGGTGGAGGCTGCCTGGAAACTTCCAGGCAGCCTGTCTCACATACCGGAGAAAGGTCCCAGGTTCCAGTGGCTGGAGGCTTCGGTGGCGGCAGGCCCGACAGGCCCCAATGACACGAGGAAGTCCTTGGTTCCAAAAGGGTTTATTGTCATGGCGGATGGTAGATGGATCTGGATGTACCCCCACAAACTCAGGGCAGACCTGAGTTAAGTAGGGAGGGAGAAAGGGGGAGGTTCTGGGGAGGAATGGTTAATTGGCTCCGCCCTCTGACCTTCATTAGTATGAAAATCTCTAGGGCCTGAGGCCTGTAGTCACACCCTCTACCTGTGCACTTTGGGAGGGGCTGTAATGGCCTTCGGACTGAACAATGTAGGTCTATGGAGATTAGACTGCTTTTCAGGACCCTGAGTTCTGGGGGCGTGGCCGAACTCCTGCCGTTTCTCCCTTGGAGTCTCGGGGTTCTAGGCCCATGCCCAGCCAAGAACCAGGATACCCTTATGCAGTCCCACAGGTTGCAACCCTTTGGGGGCTGAATATCAAATATTCTGCATTTATTGTATTCTGCATTTACAGTAGCAAAATTACAGTTATAGAGTAGTGATGAAATAATTTTATGGTTGGGGTCACAACAACCTGAGGAACTGTATTAAGGGTTGCAGCATTAGGAATGTTGAGAACCACTGGCCATCCCAGCACCCACATGGCAGCTCACACCTGTCTGTAACTCCAGTTCCCGACTTCTGACGTCATCACACAGACATAATGCAGGCAAAGCACATTAAAATAAAAAATAAGTTTTAAAAAACATTTTCATGTGTGTGTGTGTGTGTGCGCGTGTGCATCTGCGTATGCGCACATTTTGCCTACATGTTCATGTATGTGTATGTCATGTGCGTGCCTGGTGCTCATGGAACCAGGAGAGGTACGGGATTTCCTAGAACAGTAGTTAGGGATTGTTATTAACTGCCATGTGGAAGTTGGGAACCAAACCCAAGTCTTCTGTATGAGCAGTAAATGCTCTTAAGTGCTGAGCCCTCTCTCTTCAGACCTCACTTTACTATCTTTTAAATACTGGTATAAACACTTCTTGGACTGGAGAGATGGAACACTTTTTTAAAAAATTAAAATCTTGAAAAATCTTTTTTTTTTTTTGGTTTTTCGAAACAGGGTTTCTCTGTGTAGCCCAGGCTGTCCTGGAACTCACTCTGTAGACTAGGCTGGCCTGGAACTCAGAAACCTGCCTGCCTCTGCCTCCCAAGTGCTGGGATTAAAGGCGTGTGCCACCACCGCCCAGCTTGGTATGAAGCCTTAATGAGCTAATGTACGCAGTCCCAGAGCACAGCACCAACTCATAGCTTCAGCAGCTCTTAGGTGGTTCCCGTAACTGTTAAGTCCAGAGATTTTCAGTTGGCTGAGCTGGGCTCATATTTATATCTCCTTCCCGTCCCTCCCGTCATTCCTTCTCTCCCTGACTCCCTCCCTCTCTCTGTTTCTTCCTTCCATGTTGGACATGGAAGCCAGAGTCTGGTGCATGTTGGGAAAACATTCTATCACTGAGCTACCCCCCGTATTTGCATCTCGTCACATAAAGAAGCTCTCAGCTTCATTTTTGTTTTGTTTGTTTTCCCTCATCCCTTTCTTACTCGGTCCATAAATGTGGTTTTTCTTGAAAGGAGACCAGCCTTCTTGGTTGTTTGTGGTCTCTGGTCCTTTTCCTCTTTCTCCAGTTATCTGCAAAGCCAGCAGCTGGGATTTCTGGGATTTCTGGGATTTCTGGGATTTCTGGGATTCCTGCTTTCCTCTACCTGCTCAAGCTAACATTCTTGATGCTGGTCCTTTTTGTGTGCTCTTTTCTGGTGTTTGAGGTGCATGACCATGATTCTGCAAATCCCCAAATCAATCCTTTGAGGCCTGGCTCTTCCATAGAACCTGTATTGGTTAAGATATGGGATTGCTACATAGGATAAAGTCTTAAGTTGGTATTTAAGCAAGGTGAGAGTTTTATTTATCTGTCATATGAAAGAACTCCAGAGATAAACAATCTGGAGATGGTTGGGGACCTACCTAATCCTAAGGGATTCAGGCTTTTTCATCTTTTTCTATTATGGTCCAAAATGGCTGCTGGAGATCCACCCATCACACCTAGGCTTCAGGCAAGAATTTTAAAGACAGGAAAAAGAGGGAGTGGCAGTTGCTGGGTTTGCTATTTGAGAGGTTTCCTAGAAACCACTCGTCTCTCTTGACAGTTTCTGTTTTTAATCACATCAGCCTAGCTATCTGGGAGGCTGGGAAATAGAGTACTGTATAAGGGCATAGAGCCCTCTCAAGTCAAATGGGGTCTCTGTTACAAGGAAAAAATGGAAGAATAGAGAGTGAGCAGGCAGCTAGCAGCCTCTGGCACGAGCCTTTCCAACGACTCCATCCCGCCTGTGATCCTTAGAGTGAGCCCACACTGCACAATTGTTTTTATTATTATGCCATCCATCAGTTCATTGACCCAGGAGACAAATGACAACAGAACCCCTTCTCTCTGCAAGGCACGATGCCTGTTATGCTCTGAAGCATCACTCTCAAGTCAAGGGTTGGCTGGCTCCTTGAGGGCAGGGACTAGGATCTGTTTCTCAGCAGTGTCTTTCCCAAGGCTCAGTATGAGGCTGGCACTAGAAAAGCAATGATCACAGCCCCAGGTGAGAAGCTCAGGGTGAAAAAAACAAAACAAAACCCAAACAATGCGGGCAGTGGTGGCCCACGCCTTTAATCCCAGCACTTGGGAGGCAGAGGCAGGCGGATTTCTGAGTTCGAGGCCAGCCTGGTCTCCAGAGTGAGTTCCGGGACAGCCAGGGCTACACAGAGAAACCCTGTCTCCAAAAAAAAAAAAAAAAAAAAAAAAAAAAAAAAAACCTAAACAACAAATCCCACAACTTCTCTTCCTTAATCCTGTGCTAGAAAATTCAGGTGTTTTGGGTTTTGAGGGTGGACCATGAACCATCTCCAAATATCAAAGCTGCGCTGTTGCCCAGTTGTCTGTTTTGGACGCTGAGCTCTGTTTGCATATCAAATAAGATTTATGAGTAGAAGTCTCTATGCCCACCTGCTTCCCTCACCACTGTTCTGCACATAGCTGTTTCTGTCACATGCATCTCCCTTTCCTCTCTGCATCATATTAGCTGCAGAGAAAATCTGCAATGTCTCCACCGTGAGAGCTTCCTTTCCCATCCTGCCTTCCTGTTTGAGTCTTGCAGTCATCTGCCTGAGACTAGTCTATCTGAAGGTGCGTTGCCTTGAGCTCCTGGCATGTCTTATGATTTCGGAGCAAAAAAAAAAAAAAAGCTTTAAAGGTTTATTGGCACCTAGGAGAGAAGGAACTAAAATATGCTTAGTACCTCCTGTCTGGGCGGTGTGAAGCCGGGTTTCCGTTGTCACTCTACTGCGCATGCCTGAAATCTCAGCCACTCAGAGGTTAGAGGGTCAGAAGCTTACCAAATAACTTAATGAGATTCTACCTCAAAAGAAAAGGGAGGCTTAAGGGTATAGCTCAGTGGCAGAGTTCTTGCCCAGTATGCAAGAGGACCTCTGTTCAATTCCCAGGATGGCAAAGAAAAAAGGGGGTGGGGGTAGGAGTGGGAGTAGGGAGGAAAGATGATGTCTCACAGACAGGGAACTGGCTGCAATGGGCTAATTAGCCAGCCCCCAGGATTTTCTATTGAGAATTCATGTATTATTAAATTGACCTGTTGAGTGCATTCAGTGATGCGTTTTAGAACATTCACAAAGTTATATTACCGATATATTTCACTCTGATCTCAGGTCCCCCAGCCCCGTGGAGGACTTGGGTACATTTTGAGCACAGACTCAAACCTCAACCACAGCCCCCCATTCCATTTCCTCATTTGTGTGTGCAGTGATTTAAAATATATGAAGCTGGTCAGAGGCTGGGGCTGTTATTTAGTTGGTAGAGTGCTTGAAACATTCACAAGAGGGAGGCAGAAGCAGGCAGATTTCTTAGTGTGAGGCTAGCCTGGTCTACTGAGTGAGTTCCAGGATAACCAGGGCTATACAGAGAAACTCTGTTTTGAAAAACAGAACAAAACAAACAAACAGAGATGGGGAGAGGGAGGGAGGGAGTAAGGGAAGAAGGGAGGGAGAGAAAGAGAAAGAAAAAGAGAGAGAGAGAGAGAGAATATTTTTTTTTTTTTTCGAGACAGGGTTTCTCTGTGTAGCCCGGGCTGTCCTGGAACTCACTCTGTAGACCAGGCTGGCCTCGACTCAGAAATCCGCCTGCCTCTGCCTCCCAAGTGCTGGGATTAAAGGTGTGTGCCACCACCGCCCAGCGAGAGAGAGAATATGAATGAACACACGTTCACAAGACTCTAGGTTCAGTTCCCAGCACTGGATGAATGTTAAATGGGGTGTGTGATGCATGGCCTGTGATCCCAGTCCTAAGGAGTGGACTCTGGAGGGCCAGAATTTTGAGCTCCTCCTTGGCTTCATAGTGCGTTTGAGACTATGCTGGGCTACAAGAGATTCTGTCTCAAGAAAAATAAAATAACAACCTGATATGTGGGAAAGCATCAGGACCTTTTGCTTTGGGGATGACATATATACACAAAAGGGTTATTGGGGACCTGGAAAGACGGGTGGGCCAGCAGATGACACAAGTTTGATTCCTAGTACCCATGTTAGGTGGCTTATAACCACCTATAAACCCAGTTCCAGGGATCTGAAGCCCTCTTTCAGTCTCTGTGGGTACCTGAATTCACATGTGCACATACCTCTTACTCCAAATACACATAACTAAAAATAAAAATTAATATTTTGAGGGGGACCATTGGCCTCATTAGTCACCCATTAATGCAGACCCTGGGGCCCCTTTCTGTTGAGTGGGACTGCCTTAATTCTTCTGGGTCCCATTCTTCCTGTTTGTGCTTTAGGTCTCAGGACAGGAGTTATAGTGTCCCTTAACGAGGCTCCTCCCCTGAACACCATTTTTGCCTTCGGTTGTGGTTGTCAGACTGACATGGGAGCTTGTTCTGACCTATGCTGCCTGTGTTGTAGCATCAGGATATCATAGTGCCTGGCCACATGGGAAGTGCTCAATAAATGTTTATGAGTAGCTAGAGGTCCAGCATCCCCACCCAAAGCTACCTCAAGGACCATCGGTTTGCCTCTAGCCTTTACTTCCAGCCTCAAGTTACATTTCACATTAAAGATAAATGGCTGCTCTCTGCTCCCAAGGCAAAATTCGTACCTTTATTCACAAACTGCAGTGGCTCTCTATATACAAAGAGTAAGATCTGAGCTCTTTTTTTTTTTTTTTTACAAGGCTATCTGGGAAACCCCTCTTCCTTCATACATGCAAACTTTATGTCCCAGCAGTATTGAAGCTTTATGTAGCTTCTTTTTTTTTTTTTTTTGGTTTTTCGAGGCAGGGTTTTTCTCTGTGTAGTCCTGGCTGTCCTGGAACTCACTCTGTAGACCAGACTGGCCTCGAACTTAGAAATCCGCCTGCCTCTGCCTCCCAAGTGCTGGGATTAAAGGCGTGCGCCACCACCGCCAGGCGCTTTATGTAGCTTCTTAACACAGAGCATATGCTTCTCTTTCTGCTTTTGCCTTGACTGCCCCTCTGCCTTGTCTTTAGGACAGATTTCATCCATCCTTCAAGCCTAGGATAGGAGGCTCCCTGCTCTGTGAAGTCTTCTCTGTCTTCCCCACATAGAACTAGGGCTTGGCTCTCAGTCAAGAGTTCATTTAGGGAGCTGAGAGATTGTTCAGCAGGCTCACTGGCTGCTCTTACAGAGAACCGATGTTTGAGTCCCAGCATGTGCATGGTGACTCACAACTGTAACTCCATGTCCAGGGGATCCAGTACCCTCCTCTGGCCTTCACAGGGACCAGGCATGCATGTGGTATGCAGAGGACATACACATATCAAGGAACAGAAAAAACTCCCCTCTCCAGTGCTTACATTGCAGCCCTGCACCTCCACAGTAGTCATGATAAGCAAAATTTTGGACCTCAAAGAGGCCCCACATCCTAATTCCTGGACCCTTATATATAAAACAGAGACTTTGAAGATAAGGGTAAACTAGTAACTTTGGGGAGAGGAGAAGAGAGAGAGAGAGAAAGAAAAAAAAAGAGAGAATGTGTGTTGGTCGGGGTGATATAATAAACCCCTTGCTACCTATTTTGAATATGAAGAAAATGACTAGCCAAGAAATGTGAGTGGTGTTTGGAATCCACAGAATACAGGAAAATGACAATTTCTCCATTCTCCAGAAAGGAATTTGTCCCTGCCAGAACCTCAGTGTTAGCCTGCAAGCCCTAGGCTGGCCTGGGCTACAGAGTAAGAACTGCCTCAGGTTTCCAAGGTACAGAACTGTAAGACAATTGAGTTGGTGTTATTTTAAATATCATTCATTATAGTGGCTTCATGGGATAGGGGTTTGTTTTCCTCCCTTTGAGAGGACTGGCTCCTTCCGTTGTCTTACAGTGGGAAAGTGTTTGTTCTCTTGCTTGTTGGTATCACAGTGTGTGCTTGGGATTTAGGAGGGAAGAAAACAAAGGATTCAAGCTAATCATTAGCTGAGTGTCCCTGTAAGAAGGGAGCCAAGTATGGTGGTTTGTGTTCACAATCCTGGCGTCAGGATTGGTCTCAGTGGGTTCTAGACCTGCCTGGGCTACAGAGTAAGACCCTGTTTTAAAACTAAATTAAAAAAAAAAAAAAAAGTGTTCATGGACCTCCTACCTGACAACTCCTACCGGCATACTTTGGGGTCACATGGCCATCCATCTTTAGCTGCAAGGGAGGCTGATCAGGAATCTTATTTCTTCAGCTCACCGTGAAGGATGTTAGGGGAAAGAAACTGTGAATAGCTTTTGGAAAACAGCCTAGTATTGGCTCCGTCATCCTTCCCTGAACTTTGCACAGTGATGTATTAGGGCAGCTATATAACTGTCTGTAAGTGGTTTGTCACCCTTTCCACTCCTCTTTGCACGGGTCAGCTTTCTTTAATTGTAGTATCACTGCCTCTTAGACAATGATGACATGTTTTTGTTGAACAACTGGAAGAGTTATTGTATGTTTTTGGTGACTGTATATATTTTGAGGTAGGGTCTCATTATATAGTCCAGGCTGGACTTGAACTCAAGATCCCCCTGCTTATGCCTTTCTGATGCTGGGATGGCCAGCATGAGCTACTGTACCTGACTGATCATGTATTTTCAAGTAAGGATTTATTTTTAATTCATTTATTTTATGTGTCTAGGTGTTTTACTGGTTGTCTGTCTAGTGAGTCCCTGATGCCCAAGGAGGCCTGAAGATGTTGTTGTGTTCCTCAGAGTTGCAGATAGTTGTGAGCTGCCATGTGGGTGCTGGAAGTTGAACGCTGATACTCTATAAGACCCTGATACTCTACTCAGACCCTGTTAATATTTTTTTATTTATGTTTTATGGATGGTGTGATGGTTTGAATGAACTGTCTCCTGAATAAGTTTCGGGCATTTGAAAACTTGGTCTGCAGATGGTGGCTGTTTGGGAAGAATTAGGAGATGTTGGATTCCCTGAGACTGGTATTATAGGTGATTGTAAGCTGCCATGTGAGTGCAGGGAATTGAACCCCGGTCCACTGGAAGAGCAGACAGTGCTCTTAATCACTGAGTCACCTCTCCAGCCCTTCAAGTGAGGATTTTGTGGGATTTGGAATACCTAGGCAGGCTATTGACCTCTAAGAATTAAAAAATCTTTTACTTTTTCTCTTCCCCATTTTCTCATCTTCCTTTTCCTTCTGCTCCTGTAGCTCAGGCTAGCCCCAAACTGTATAGTAGGATCTGGGATCACAGCAATGTGACATCATCTGGCTTCCCTTTTTCTTCATCTATACTTCTTTTCTTTTTTGCTTTACTCAAGAGCTGGAATTTTCTGTTCCTTCCCTCCCTACTTCCCTCCTGCTTTCCTTTCTTTTCTTCTATTCATTCTTTTTTTTTTCCTTTTGACAAGGTCTCACTGTAGCCTTGGCTGGTCTGGAACATGCTCTGTAGACCACTCTGGCCTTGAACACACAGAAATCTACCTGCTTCTGCCTTCTGAGTGCTAGGATTAAAGGCATGTGCTACCGAGCATGATGGCACCAACCTTTAATCCCCAGCACTTTGTAGACAGAGGCAGGTGGATCTATGTGAGTTCCAGGACAGTCTGGTCTACTAAGTGAGTTCCAGGACAGCCAGGGCTGTTATACAGAGAAACCTTATTTCAGAAAACCACCCTCAGCCGGCTCCCCCTCAAAGCTGCTTCAGTGTTAACTTGATGATCATGAAACATTTGCACCTGGAGGTTTCCTTGAGCCCTGGATTCTCTTGCCTGACCTCAAGTGCTGTGATTACAGGCATTCCTCACACAGAGGGTCTCCCTGGCTGTATGCATGTGTATGTAAGAGATGAGCCTAGAGCAAATGTGAAAAACAATGTTAGACGTGGCTAGATTGTTTTCTCTTTCCCTTCAGCCTCTGCCCCACCCTCATCAATTCCCAGACTCTCTGGTCTCTTCTGAAACAAGGTTTCACTGTGTTGTCATTTTGTTCGAAAATGTTCTCAAATGCCTGGGTTCAAGACATCCTCAGCTTCCGCAGAGCTGGGACTCAAGCCCAGTGCCACTATGCTGGTCTTCTTTTGCTGTGTTCTCATTCAGTGATTTGCTAGGACAACTGTAAGAGTCAACAGAATATTCTGTTAACTGAATGTTGCACATGTGTATATAATGTAACATTTTCATTTTATTATTATTTTTTTTTTATATTTTTTCCTGTAGATGGTTGTTTTGCCTGCATATATGTCTGTGCACCACGTGTGTGCCTGGTACTGTGGGAGCTCAGAAGATCGTTGGAACTGAAACTGGAGATTGTTTTGAGCTGCAGTGTGGGAGCTGGGAATTCGTTTTTGGTCCCCCCACCCGGAAAGAGTAGCCAATGCTCTTAACTTCTGAGCTATCTTTCTAGTCCTGGTCTGAGTTTTGGTAGTGTTTAAAGGAAACTGACAAGCATTATGTCAAGGCCCCTGGCTCCAAGTACAAAATCACTGAATCCCTAGCAGTGAAAAGGATCCTAGAATTTAAAACCATGAAAATCTATTTTGTGCAGCTTGACACGGGTCTGTTGATATATTGCTTATTTGTGAGAGGGGAAGGCCTAAGTGCCTGTTGTCCAGCTTGCTGAGAAATAAGATTTTCTTGGGAATCTCACACACTTGAAAGTGATGGAACCCTAGAAGTGCAATGTAAATGTTGGGGTTCTTGTCTGGTAATTAGATTTTTTTTTTTAAGATAGGATCTTGCTATGTATTCCTGGCTGGCCTCGAACTCACAGAGATCCACTTCCTTCTGTCACTAGAGTGCCAGGATTAAAGGTGTGCATTAGCACACTCATCATAGATTTTTGGAGCCATCCTGGACAGTGTTCTTATTGCTTACATCTTTCTTTCTTTCTTTTTTTTTTTTTTTTTTTGAGACAGGGTTTCTCTGTGTAGCCTAGCTGTCCTGGACCTCACTCTGTAGACCAGGCTGGCCTCGAACTCAGAAATCTGCCTGCCTCTGCCTCTCAAGTGCCGGGATTAAAGGCGTGCGCCACCACCGCCCGGCTACATCTTTATTTCTAATCATAAAGAACAGACTTGTAAACAAAAGTATGAAGCTATTAATCTGTAAGTTAGGGGCAGCTTGCTACAATATTATTTAAAGTATATATTATGTATATTTACTTTTTTTGGTTAATTTTGTTTCTCACTTGTTATAACTATTGATCATCTATAACTCTGTCTGAAGTTCTTTGAGATGGTGCTAATGGTCTTGGTCAATTGGTGACCTACTCATCCTTCAAACAACTACCCAGAGCAAAGGTATTTTTTTGTTGTTTTGTTTGTGTGTGTGTGTGGGGAGGGGTAATAATTTTCCTCATGTAGCTCAGTTGGTCTTAAACTGTTATGTAGCTAAAGATGGCTTTAAACTTCTGGTCCTTCTGCTTGTACCTCATGAGTCTTGGGATTTCCATCATGACCCACCATGGATGGTTTTTATGCAGTACTAGGTTCCAACCCAGGGCTTCATGCGTGCTAGGCAAATGCTCTACCAGCTGAGCTACATCTTCAGCCCTCACCATTAACTATTAATTTCTTCAGGCTGTAGGTTTGAGATAATGCGATTGGACTAGATGATTTTCTAGTCATAAATTCTATGAAATCCAATAAGTTGAATGAACTGAGACTCTGAACCCTGTAAGGTGGAGCCTGGATTTGAGTCAAAGGACTGTGAGTGTTATGGTTCAGACCTGAAACGTCCCCAAAGGTTCATGTTTTGAACATTTGTCTCCTACCTGGTGGCACCATTTGGGGATACTGTAGAATCTTTAAGAGGTGGGCCCTGGCTGGAGGAAGCAGGTCACTAGGCCATTGAAGATTATGATTGGGCTCCTAGTTGTCAATATGTGAAGCTGTATAAGCCCCTGCTGCCTTGGACTAAGATGTTCCACCATGCCGTCCTATATTGGACTGCAACCTTCTGAAATGGTGAGCGAGAATAACTCATGCCTAATGTAACTAACACACCAGGGTTACAGCCATGTCTTCTGTAGCCAGACAATTGCTCCACTAACTAAAGTACTTCACCTCTCCTTGAGACATGTTATTTCCTAAAACAAAAAGGTATGATTCCCAGTACTACACACACACCCCTCTCAGTTTAAAGGAATAATGAACAAAAAGTAAGTATCACAAGGTGTGGCTTATAATCAGAGCTGTGCAAATGCAAACAGTCACTAGTGTGATGGTCAAGGTCTGGGACTATAATACTTAGACACAAGTCCTAGCTCCTTCACATAATTATTGTGTGACCTCGAGTGAGTTTCTTGGCCTTTTTGTGTCTTGGTGTCTGTATCTGTAGACCAAGGAAACCATACTCATACAAAATCAATGTCTAATTAAGTTGTATGAAGATTACACAAATCAGTATGTATCTATAAAGTACTCTGGACAGTAGCTGGTACACAGCAGACACTCTGCAGGCTGGTTAACCTTGTCACAGTCATTACTAGTGTGACCATGAGCATTGCTGAAATAGACTACAAGGGTGAAAACATGCTTGTCAGGTTGCCTGGTCATATTCTTAATTGAAACCCGAGGCTCTTGGAAATCCTGCACTTTGAATAATCTAAGAGCTGGAGCAATGAAGCGTCCAATTACAGATGCCTCTCGGCAGCAGTGAGCAAGGTGAGACCTCCACAAGCCTCGCTGGGTTGTGATCCTTTTATGGAGAAAGCCCTGCTTTGTATGCAGTTGCATTGTCTTCGCTTGGCTGCATAATTGTGCCCTTTTGTCTTATTTTAAAACATCTGGAGAAATAAGTCCACTCCCACTGACAGTAGTGAAAGCCACAGCATGTCACAGCTCTAATGAGTCCTGCTGACACTGTTATGGCCCCACTGAGGCAACTAGACCAGAGCAGGCTCACAGGCTAGGCTGGCATCCCTGTTCCCTTTGAACACAGATAGCCCCAACAGATTTCATGATGGTGCTCTCTAAGGTTTCCTAGGATTCCCTCCCTGCCTTCTTTGTCTTCTTTGTCTTAGAAGGGCATTGGGTTGCTTTCTGAATGTTGGGCTTGATGGTAACATTTTGGGCATCAATGCTAAAACAAATTAATTATTCATATCAGTGGAACTCTTGTTAGTTGAGGGAACTCCCTCCGGTCTCTAGACCCACAATCCCCACCAGAGACTTTTGGTCAGATGGGAGGCAGCTGTGACCACACTCCCTCCAAGCTCGGTACAGTCTATGACCTGCCTTGTTTGAATTGCAGAGGGTTAAAAGAAAATAAAATTGTTTTTAATCTAGAGATTCTTCTGTGAGCGTATGTACTTCTGTCTTTCTCAACAGATCATGCATCAGGTAGACTAGGTGAGATTTTGCCAGTTGTTCAAACCTTCTTCCTCAACCCCTGTGTCTACAAGCACAGAAAGTATAGAAGGTAATGGTCAGAGCAAGACTCAAGTGTGGGCTTCCTGGCCTTGGTGTCTTGCCTCTGCATAATTTAGCTGCATGAGCTTAGGCAAATTACATAACTTTTGCAGGCAAATTACATAACTTCCCTAAAAAAATGGGGTCTATAATAGTTTATTTAACAAATACGTGAAAAGGAAATGGGTTAATGTGTGTTCAGACTGGTATATAGTAAGTGTTACCTAAATGTCAGTGTCTACTAGTGTTACAGAGCTGTCTAGTTGCTATAGGCTTTGAGGTTATAGTTCTTATGTTAAGTATTGTTTCACAGACCACAAAAATACCCTCCTTTCCTAGTGTACCTTTGAGCTGGCTAATAAGCCCTTTTCTCCATCCCTAGACTAGGTCTCAGACCTTGGAATGTAACAGTTATGTTACTAGAATGTAATAATTATATTACAGTAACACCCTCCCAGGTAGCCAGACTTCCTCAGTGTTCTAGTGGTTGAACCTCATGGTGTGTGTGTGTGTGTGTGTGTGTGTGTGTGTGTAGACATAAATGTAGATACAGATGAGGTGTCTTAGTTTGCTTTCTGTTGCTATAATAAAAGCCATGACCAAAACGACTTGGGGAGGAAAGGCTGTATTTTCTCTTATGTTTCCATGTCATAGTCTATGATTGAAGGAAATCAGAGCAAGAACTCAAGGCAAGAACCTGCAGTCAGGACAGTAGACTAGGTGGGTAGTCATGGGGGACAGTGGTAATTGTCTTGCTTGTGGTTTGCTCAGCCTATCTTCTTGCAAGTCCAAGGACCACCTGCCAAAAGATGATACCAGCCATGTGAGCTGGGCCCTTCCACATCAATCACTAATCAACAAAACGCCAGATAAACCTGTCTACAGGCCAGTTTGATGGAGGTAATTCCTCAGTGGGGGTTCCTTCTTTTCTGATTATCTAGATTTGTATGAAGTTGGCAGAACCAAGCAGCACTTCTGAACTCTTGTAGATCTGCCCTCCTGCTGGCCCCGGTGTTCTCAGCTTTCAGAGGACAATGGCAAACTTGGCTCCACTGAATTGAGAGGACTGGGCATGAATTTGACTCAGGCAATATTTTATATTTTAAGTGAGAGGACAAATGCAACTTAGCCACTATACTTATATACTTTGTGCTAACTTGGGATAGATATATTTACAACCACAAGTTTTATATGCAAGCTATTAATTTTTTCATTAGCTATTATTTTGTTTTGAGACAGCATCTTGTGTAGCTTAACTTGGTCATAGACTCACCAAGTACCTCTCTGGTTCCTCCCATCTCTCAAGTGCAGGAATTAGAGGCCTAAACTCTGTTATTTTTGTCTTTGAGATAGGGACTTAATATGTAGCTACGACTGGCCCCTGAATGCTGCTACCACACCCAGAATAGATCAAATCCCCAACACCGCCTTCTGGAAATCAAACCTGAGCCTTCAGGAATGCTAGGCCAACTTCCTACCATTGAGTCACATTGAGTCACATCCCCGGCTCATAAATTCAGACCTTAAATCCCTGGCTCTTTTCTTCTTTTAAATTGCTTCTCCCTTATAGACATTTTTAGCATTTGGCTTTGTTAAGGTAGGTAATTTAGACTTGTTAAGAAGTAATTTACATATTTCACTTAAGTCAACCGTGGTGGATGGAGATTCATGAAAGGAAGGAAGAAAGAGGAGGGGGAAGGAAGGAAGCAGGGAATAAAGGCGGGGAGGGAGGAGGGGCAGATAGAGAAAGGGAGGGGAGTGCATAGCAATAACATATACTAATGTCATGAATTCTAAAAACTGATGAGCAGGGCTGTGGTGGCGCACGCCTTTAATTCCAGCACTTGGAGGCAGAGGCAGGCGGATTTCTGAGTTCGAGGCCAGCCTGGTCTACAGAGTGAGTTCCAGGACAGCATGGACTATACAGAGAAACCCTGTCTCAAAAAAACAAAAAAACCTGATGAAGCCTCCCCCCTCACACACACCTTTGAGACAGGGTTTCATGTATCAGCCTGTCCTTGAACTCACTAAATAGTAAGGACTGAACCTTCTGCCTCCACTTTCCAAGTACTGCGATTACAGGCATTTACCACCATGCCTAACTCTAAAACTTAATCTTTACTTAAAGTTGAAGACCCTTGACAAGCTGATCATTGGGTTTAAGGCAGGGAAGAGGTGCTGTACAGCACTTGACAGCTCTTGAAGACAGATAGGCACAGTGGCGAGTCGTACCACTGCCTGTCACCTTGGGCAGGACAGAGCTGTGCTGCAGCTTGCAGATAACCTCTGCTAAGCTTGCACAGAGGACAAAGAGTGACCTTCAACCTCTGCAAACTCAATTCAAACTAAATATCACACATCATCACTAAGATTGTGGGGAGTAGATATCTTCTGGCTCTGAGGGTGGCCCTCACCCTTGGTTTGCTGTTTGGGTCCCAGACAGACTGATAGCTTTCTCTGTCTCCTAAATCATCATCTAGGGGATCAGTTCAGCCACAGTTTATGGCAAAAATAGTCAGAATCTGAAGTTTCATGTTTCTCTGGTTCCCAAAGTGGCCTAACTTCCACTCCAGCTCATTAAGAAATCAAGACACTTTAGAAACTGAACTGTGGAAATGATTGGCCGTCTTAATCTCTCAGCTGAAGCTTGGAGAAAGCTCTGTGCTGTGCTTAGATAGGGCCATCTCATTTGTAGCTCCAGTCAAGGATTTGTGGAGAATTTTATATTCCTTTAGTCTTTTGGCAAATGATTAAAAAACAAAATCTCCAGTCAAAACCCCTGTCTTTCTATCTTGGTTTAACCTTTGTTTCATTCTGCCTTGCAGGCTCTGAAGTCAGGCTGGACTCATTTAAAATGTCTCTCCTGCCTATCAGTTAGGAGATTTACTTATTTATTCCTCCCCAGGTTGGTTCTGAGGACAGGGTTTCCTTGTGGAGCCTAGGCTGTCCTCTAACTTGTAGTGAACCTCCTAATTCAGCCTCTCAAGAACTGGGACTACCATTTGTGGTACCATGCCTGGTTTACAACGTGCTGGGGACTGAGCTCAGGGCTTCCTATGTGGTAGGCACATACTCCCCCAACTGAACTACATCCCCATCCTCAGTTATGAGGATTTAAAAAGTGGTTCTGCCTCTTCATGCCTAGTTTTATCTGTGCAATGGATGTACTAGTAGCTCTATCTCCTGGAGTGTTGCACAGCTGAATGTATGAACTCTTGGGAACCTTCGGCACAGACCTGACATGCAGCAAGCCACTTTTGTATTCCCAGTATCTGCTGGAGCATCATTTACCACCTCTCTATGTGTTAAGTATCTCCTGATTAACCTGAAAGATGGAGGACATTACTAAACCATTATTGTTCCTCTACCTCTGAAATATTCTAGATAAAGAACTGACAAGTGGCTGGAGAGCTGGCTCAGATGTTAAGGGTGCTTCCTGTTCAGTCATGAGGACAGATTTCTGATTGCAGCACCCATGTAACAAGATAGGGGTCTGGTGTACATCTTTAACCCCAGCTATAAGGAAGGGTGGAGGCAGGAGGATCACTGGGGCATCATTGGGGCATACTGGCTTCCAGCCTAGCGGAGAAAAGCACAGGCCCTAATTTCAGAGACAGAGAGGGAGAGGGAGAGGGAGAAGAGAGGGAGAGGGGAGGGGAGGGGAGAGGAGAGGAGAGGAGAGGAGAGGAGAGGAGAGGAGAGGAGAGGAGAGGAGAGGAGAGGAGAGGAGAGGAGAGGAGAGGAGACCAGAGGAGACCAGAGGAGACCAGAGGAGACCAGAGGAGACCAGAGGAGAGGAGAGGAGGGGGACCCTGCCTCAAAGCAATAGGCTGAGAGCAAGAAAGGAGGGCACTGACGCCGTCTTCTGATCTCTGAATTGTCTGTCTCTGTCTTTGTGTCTGTCTGTCTCTGTGTGACTCTCTGTCTCTTTCACACACACCTGCACACACACCTGCACCCATACACACAAGTAAACGAATACATTTTTAAAAATTGATTGCATGTTAAATCATCTGTAAAAATGTTACAAGGAAGGAGCTTCAGGAGCTGGTGAGACAGGGAAAGGCACTTGCTGCCAAGTCTGCCAACTTGACTTTGATTCCCAAGAGTCAGGGTGGAAGGAGAGGACTGACTCCTGCAAGTTGCCCTCCAACTACATGGAACTTTCCCCAAATGAGTGAATAATGTGATTTTTTTTTTTTTTATTTTTTATCTTTTTTTGTAGCAGCTTCCTAGCCAGTCATGCCTGCCTGTGAGGATACACACCTAGAATCCCAGCACTTGAAAGGTTGTGGCAAGAGATTTGTGGTGTTTTTTTTTTTTTTTCTTTGTTTTGGTTTTTCGAGACAGGGTTTCTCTGTTGTAGCCCTGGCTGTCCTGGAACCCACTCTGTAGACCAGGCTGGCCTCGAACTCAGAAATCCGCCTGCCTCTGCCTCCCAAGTGCTGGGATTAAAGTCCTGTGCCACCACTGCTCGGCTGCGATGTTTTTTTTTTTTTTTTTTAATTTTTATTTTACGTATATGAGTGGGTTTTGTCTACAGATATGTCTGTGTATTACATGCCTGGTGCCTGAAGAGACCACCTTCAGAGTTGTGAGTTTTGAGGCCAGCCTGGGCTACAAGTGAGGTCCTATCTCAAAGAAATGAATGAATGGATACATTTCTTATGTCTGGCCCCTTTGGAAAGAAGCTGTGGAGTCTCAGTGTCTGTCTCTGTCTTGTCTGTCTGTCTCTGTCTTGTCTGCCTGTCTCTGTATATATAATTTTTGGAGTCAGGTGATCTTTTACAGAAATTCTTTTCTCTTCTTATTTCTTAACTAGCCGGGCTTCCCACTCCACCATTGCTGATGTCATCTATGATGTCATCGGGGTGGTGCTGTCACATTGATATTCATAGGCTGTGAAGTACCCAGGATCTCCTAAATAGTTCCAACAAAGCTCTGTGGCTAAAGACTGGTGTTACAGGTGTGCTTTAGCACACCTTTAATCCCAGCACTCAGGAGACCGAGGCAGGAGGATCTCTGTGACTGTGAAATCAGCCTGGTGTATATGACAAGCTCCAGGACAGCCAGAGCTACATAGAGAGAACTTCTCTCTCAAAAACAAAAAACACAAAACCAAATAAAAACAAAACCCCAAATTGGTCATCGTCTATTGGTCAGAGTTGACAGTCTTATCAGCAGTAACAGCGTCACTCTTTTATGTTGTTCTGCTTCTTTGTCTTTCTTGGTGGTTCCTCGAGGGCTCTAATGATGGGGGCAGAGGCAGAAGGTACCGCCTCAGTCTGGGCCTGTCCTGAATGGTCATGTTCACTGTAATCCCTGGAGATCTCCAATTCTGCCCTAGAAATGTCATCACCTTTTTTTTTTTTTGTAGTGAAGAGGGAGAGACAGGCTGAGGGGACGAATCTAGGGGTCAAGGTGGATGTGGCACTGAAAACATCTGTGCACCTCAGGTGCATGACTTTGATCTCATTGTAATCAGACTTGGATGGCATGGTGCAGGCAGCTGGTGTTGGATGAACCAAGATTTGAGATTTAAAAAGTATTTATTAATTTCACAGGTGTGCATGTGAGTGGAGATCAGAGGATGACCTGTGGGATTTGGTCGTCTTTCCACCATGCATGTCCTGGGAACAAGTCACCCGATACTGAGCTGTCACACTGCCCTCTCTGCTGTCCATCCATGCTGGACTGGATCTTCTGGCCTCAAGAAGCCATTTTTTCTACATCAGCCTTTTGAGTAGCTGGGACTATAGGTGCGTGCCACAGCACCAGGCTCTGTAATCTGTATTTTTATCCAGCCCGGGAGATTCTGAATAACCAAGTCCGGCCACCAGGGTTTGGCAGGCTTCCCTAAGGTTGCTTTCAGGTGGTAATGAATGTCTAGTGAATTTAAATATAGGTCCCTTTCTGCCCCCACAACTCAAAGGTTGACATTGAAAAGACACCAACAGAAGACAGAAAGGGCACCAGTTTTCTTAAGAACTTGAAGCATTTTAAGCAAAGCAAGGAGAGAAAGTCGTTTTTGAGTTGTGTGTGAGTAGATAAGCTATTGCTAGACAGCTGATAAAATAATCCATCTGTGTTTGGGGCCAGCAAACAGAAGGAGCCCATAGTGACCTTTAGCTCCAAAGAAAACACAGTACCCTGAAGCTGAATGGCACTTGGACAATGGTACTAAGTTTTTTCAGATTTACTGTTTCCAGTCCCTTGACTGGTCGGGATTTGACTCATGCAGCTGACCCTTTCCTGTCCCCAGATAGTCATTGTAGTATTTGACAGCCTCATGTTCAGCTCTGTATCTATACTTTATTCCCTGGCTGATCTCCAGGGAAGGGGGATTCTGGTGTAAGAGTCAGATCTTTCCAGGTGACAAGTGATAACCCATAGTGCCAATGTAACTGAGTTTCTGAACTTTCAGTCCTTTATCTTCTGTGTCTGTGTTTTCCTTGTTCAGAGAAAAGAGTCTTTGTTAATTTAGATGTGGGTGGTATGGAAAGTGTGTGTTGTTCAGGAGTTGAGACCTCTATAGTTAAGACTGTTTTGTTGTGGTTTCTAAGTTTGCTGAAATATTTACAAATAGTTGGGCGTACCTACTGGACTTTGACAGGTGGAACCTTCCCTGATGTTTTTAAAAACCATTCTGAAGCGCTTATAGCCGCCAATCCAATCAATAAAAAGGTCAACAAAAGCCTTTTCCTAGAGATCTCAGTGTTGACGGGGAACCAAACCACCATGAATCAGAAGGTTAAGAGAGAAGGATGTAGGCAGTAAAACACACCCACTCAGTGCAGGTCCAGAGAGGAAAGCATTGTCTGTGTGACTTTATGACCCATGGGAAATCACTTCTGGGCTACCATAAACAACTCATATCTGTGAAGGGAATGCCGGCACCATTAACCCAAATATCATTGATCTTTGTGCCGAGCAGCACCCCAAGGGAAAGAGTTACACTGCTTCAAGGACTGGGAGTCCTCCTGTGGGACCAGGTTGGTAAATGACATTCACTGTGTAAATGCTGACCACAGAGACCATACTAAGGGCATAAATGCAGACCACAAGCTAAGGGCTTGCCTTCTCCAACTGGCTTGCATGACTCAAGGTTCCTCTTTATATACACCTGGCAACTGCTGTTGTTTAAATGGTAAGCAGCAACAACAAATGGCACACCTTTGCTGGCCAGTCAGTGGGCACAGGAGTGGGAGCACTTGATCCACCATCTTTCCCACATCCTTTGGCATTTTGCCATCTTTCCAGTGTCCACATGCAGAAAACTCACCAGCCTCCTCCTGAAGCCACGACTATAAAGGAAGCCATGTCAGGGCTGATGTTCTCCTAGGTCGGCAGAGAACTTGATCTTGTCAGTAGCCAGTCTCTTCCTGTCAGAAGGGTTCTAAGACTTCCTTTCATAGGTCAGCAAGTTTTGGTGGTATATGCTGTTGAGAAACCTAGTACAGGCAGCCATTCTTAGAGAAAATATCAATTCCTCTGTGCTTAGGTAGCTTGGATGCCCTGAATCACCGCTCTTCACACTCCATTTTCCAGACTACAGGTGGGGCTGTCTGTCAGGTGACAGTTATCCAGGTCAACCTAGCAGAGCAGCTTCTAGTGTCCACCTCATCCTTGGCACTTGGTACTCTGAACACTTTTTTTAAACCCTTAGAACTCAGTGGGTCTGCTCACATCTCTTTCCTAGACAGAAGCAGGGAAGGAACTCTGACAGCAGTGGCCCCTAAATGGCTCATCTTCTAAGAGGTGCTGCCTCAGGGATACTACAAGGTTACACTTACAAGATCTCTTCCAGCCCCCATGTTCTTGGTGGAGAAAGGCACAGAAGATAACTGTAATTCCTGACAGGGTACCTTACTTTTTATTATTCGAAACAATACTACAATGAGAAGCCATGGATGGTACAGAAACATGGGTCACACAAATGAATGTTTTCTTTATTAAAAAAAAAAAAAAAAAAAAAAAAAGGATCCAGATGTGGGACTGGAGATGGCTCAGCTGGTAAGAGCTCGTGCTGTTCTTCCAAAGGGCCTGTGTTGGTTCCCAGCATCCACAAGATGGCTCACAGTTGCCTGTAAGTCCTGTCCCAAGGGATCTGAGGTCCTCTTCTGTGGGCATCAGGAACACACATGGTATACATACACACCATGCAAACAGATATTTACATACATGAAATAAATCTACACTGTTAATCCCATCTCCCAGCAGGCAGAGGCAGACCAGCTTGATCTACATAGTGAGACTTTGTCTGGGGGGGAAAAAAAAAGGAAAAATCTAGATATGGAGTCACTAAGTTGAGAAACACATGCATTTTAATATCAATAGACACAGTCAAACTGTCCTATGAAAAATGGTTAACACAGCTTATATCCTCACCATACCTTTTTCTTATGGCTCTGAGGATCCACCCCAGGACTCTGGGCATGGTAGGCAAATTCTCTACTATTGAGCTATGTCCCTACCCCTAACCATACCTTCTAAGAGGATCTGTTCTCATCGTCACCATCATTTGTTACTGTTGGTAGTTGCGCCAGTCTAATGGGTCCTGATCACTTAGAAGGCTCAGTGTCTTCCTTATATTCTTGGCTGTTTCTTCTTTGTCGTATTCTTTGCCTACTTTTTGGATTTAATGTGAATATACCTCATGCCTCAAGGTCAAGGAGCGCCATCATAATCATTTGACTCAAGAAACTTTCCTTATCTTTTTATTTCTAGTTTCCAAGAGTAATTTTTTCTCTACAATTTTAAAATTGAAATACATGTTGACTTTTCACAAATGCTTTGCTGAAACATGTTGGAATGTTCACATGCCTTTTTGTCCTTAATCTGTTAATGCAGTAGATTGCACACATTCTCAAATGTGGAATGAGGGTTAAATTCCTGGGATGAGGAGCTGGAGAAATGGCTCAGCCGTTAAGAACTCTGCTC
This sequence comes from Mastomys natalensis, assembly GCA_021653895.1. Classification (NCBI taxonomy): domain Eukaryota; kingdom Metazoa; phylum Chordata; class Mammalia; order Rodentia; family Muridae; genus Mastomys; species Mastomys natalensis. Next base: position 1,577,535 of record JAJTUV010000251.1, on the reverse strand, counting down.
TACTCTTTCAGGGACCAAGTTCAGTTCCCAGCACCCATGCCAGGTGGCATAAAATCAACTCCAGAGGATCTGACATCTCTGGCCTACACTCATTGCACATACTCACACGCAGATATTCACCTACACACAATTAAAAATAATAAAAATAAATAAATCTTAAAAAAAAATAGACTTAGTAGCCAGATGTGGTGTCATAGTCCTTTGCTCCCAGCCTCAGAGTTGATTTGCTGAGTTAAATGCTTGCTTTGGAAGCACGAGGACCTGAATTGGGATCTTCTGTATCCCTGTAAAAGCCAGAAATGGCAGTACGAGCCTGTAACCAAAACAGAAAAACGTTAAAGTGAAGATCTCGGTTTTGTGGCTGGAGGCTGGACTTAGATCTCAGTAATCCCCCCAAGTGCTGGAAGATCTGTATCCAAACTCAGCATCTCGAGGCTAGAGAGATGGCTCAGTGGTTATGAGTGCTTGGTGCTCTTTCAGAAGATCAGAGCAAATCATCACAGGTAGCTCACAAATGCCTGAAACTCCAGTTCCAGAGGATATGGTACCGTTCCTAGCTTTTGGGAACTCCTGCACAGATATGCACTCCTTCTCACTCTGGTTCTTTTGCTCTCTCTCACGACCCTCCTGTCACTTAAATAAAGATAATTTTAAAATGCATTAATGGAGCTGGAGTGGCAGTTAAAACACTGGTTGTGTTGGGCAGTGGTGACATACTCCTTTAATCCCAGAATGGCAGAGGTGGGAGAATCTCTGAGTTCAAGGTCAACCTGGTCTATAGACTTTCAGGACTTCCAAAGTTACACAGAGAAAACCAAAAACCAAACCCAAAACCAACCAACCAACCAACCAACCAACCAACCAACCAACCAACCAACCAAACATTGGTTGTTTTTTCCAAAGGACATGAATTCAGTTCCCAACACCTACATATCTACATGGTGCCTCACAACAACCTGTAACTGCGGTTCTAGGGAATGTGACACCCTTTCTGGTTTTCTTGGTTACCACACACATACACATGTGCACAGACATAGATGCAAATTCAGCACCCGTATACATAAAATAATTTAAATGGTTTTTGTTTTTTGAGATAGGATTTCTCTGCGTAGCTCTGGCTATCCTGGAACTCACTCTGTAGACCAGGCTGGCCTTGAACTCAATTCTGCCTGCCTCTGCCTCTCAAGCACTGGGACCAAAGGCATGCATCACCACCTCCTGGCTGTTAAAAGGTAATAGTTTTAAGTCAACATTTGACTGCTGTGGTAAAAGCCCTTTACTAAACACCTGAGTTACTCATTTTCAGAATAAAAAAATCAAATATATACTGAAACACTTGGAATAAAACATGTCAGTTCTTAATTCCTGTCACTCCCACCCCAGGAAACTTGAGTTAATGTGTGCTGTACATTGTTTATTCTGCCTTTTATGGCACACCTACAAGGATTTGGATCTAATTTGTGCACTGTTTGATTTATACAAAACCATAAGGGACAGTTACTATTATTATTAGTTTTGTTTTTGGTTTTTTTGAGACAAGGTCTTATTACAGAGTCCAGGCTAACCTGAACTCCCTATGTAGCATGGGCTAAGCCTTAAACTTCCAATCCTTATGCTATAGCTTCCAGAATGCTAGGTTAACATGTATGCACTACTGTATGCATACAGTTAACATGTATGAACTGGTGAAAGGTTCATATTAGAAACCTGCTTTATAAAAGAGAAAACTGAGCCCTGAGGTAACATACTGATGGGCCATCTTCTCATTTGGAAGCGCTGGTTCCCTTTTGAGAAATCGTCTACAGCTCTTGCAAACATATGAGAGAGAAGAATTTTTTTGTGTGTGGCTGCCTGTGTTTTGTCCACTTCCCAACAGCTCATAGCTGCCCGAGTAGGCTGGCCAGCCCTCTGCCAGCTCTGGGATTATAGACTCACCACCATGCCCAAGGGCTTTATGTTTGTTTGTTTTTAACATGGATTATGAGGATGGAACGCAGGTCCTTACTCTTGCAAGGAAAGCGCTAACAACTCTGCTGTCACCCTCACCCCAGGAGTATAGTGCTTAAAAACTAAGATTGATCTGGGACAGAGAGACACTGGACAGAGCTGAGTCTTTCAACCCTGCTCCACTAATCTTTTCAGAGATGTGAGCTGGACATGGCCTGCCTGATTTGAATTTCCAGTCAATCTTGCTTGGATTTTAACCTTTCTCTTTTGCTGGACCATTTTAAGCTCCATGCAAAGACTTTTTTTCCCCCTAACTTCCTTCAGGGAAGATTATACAAAATGGTTTATTCCAACATGCCTCTAGGGGAAATCACAAATTCAGATAACAGTGGAGTGAGCTGTAGGAGAGGATGTGGGCTGGCCCTGCCCCTGGGTAGCTAGACTAGGGCCTTGCCTTCTCTTGTCTCTGCTCAGGAATTTAGCAGCTGATCTCGCACTGGAGGCTAGATAATGAAACCCTATTTATTTTAAAGCCAAAACAAAGGGGTAAGTCTGGTGTCATCTCCCACTTTGGTCAGCACCTCCTGAAATGCCCCTTGCCTGCTGGCCATCACCATGGGAGGGGTCAGGGCACACTTCAATGTTATATCTCCTTTCTCTGCAGCCTGCGCTTCCCTAAGAAGGTTGCTGCAGCTGCCTCTTAGGAAGGACTTGTATTTGCATCTCTACCACTATCTAAACCCCAGAAACCAGGGCCACTTCCCCCAGCAGCATGCAGCAATGGGGCTTCTCATTTGATGCTAGACTAATCTTGCGTGCAAAAGAAGGTAATTCTGCTTGCTATCAATCACCCACTATGGGTGCAGGATTTTATGTTTAAAGGCCACAGGGCCTTCATGTGACCAGGACCTCCTTGCCTCCCTACTTTGCTAAGGAATCATTTGCTGGCCCTGCTGGGGTTGGAAGTGATAGCCAAGGAGTCCCCCTTGACCCGGTGACCTGACATTGACCAGGACAAGTGGGGAAACTAGCTATGACTTGGTAAGTTCAGCTTCAAACCAGCAATCTGTAGTTTCTAAACTCTATAATCTAGCAGGTTATTAATTGTGACTATGGATTGTCTTTCTTCCCTAACAGGATCATCCAATTTCGTGAAACATTTACTAAGAGACAATACATGGAAACATGAAAAGGGTGTTTTGTACACTGGGGAGCACACAAGAGCTGGGGCCCCTTGAGAATCAGACCTGTTCACAGAAGTGAGGCAGAGGCAAGGCGCGCTTGTTAAGTCTGTTCACTGAGAAAAAAACTAGATAGTCATTCAGTTTACAACCAAGAATGAGTGGTCACACTGAAGTCTAATGTGAGTACTAGGAAGAGAGATTTTTTTTTTTTGGTGTGTAATGCTGGAGATTGAACCCAGGGCTTGTACATGCTAGGCAAGCACCTTACCACTAGGCAACATCCCTACCAGCCTCACCCTAGGGCCTCTCCATGCCATTTTTAATTGTTAAACAGAGTTTGGGGAAATTGTCTAAGCTGCCCTTGAATTTGCTATATAGTTTTCCAGGCTGGCCGGAGGCCCTAGGTCCTCCATTCCTCCATCCTTAGTCTCCAAGCAGCCAAGGGATTACAGATATGTGCACTATACCAGAGATGGCTGTTGAATGTAAACCGTGGGGCCTAAGAATAGCTGAATCTGCTCTCAGAGACATTCTTCTGGGAGTGAGTTGTGGTGGTGCATGCCATTAATCCCACTCCAAAGGTAGAGGCAGGTGGATCTCTAAGTTTGAGGCCAGCCTGATTTATAGAGCAAGTTCCAGGACAGCTAGGAAAACCCTATCTCAAAACCAAACCAAACCAAACCAAACTCAATCCAACCCAACCCAACCCAACCAACCCAACCCAACCCAACCCAACCCAACCCAACCAAAAAACATTCTTCTGTTTGAAATATGTCCTTCCTACAATTCAAGCCTATTCCAAGTTAAGTGTGTGTGTGTGTGTGTGTGTGTGTGTGTGTGTGTGTGTGTTAGGGACCAAATCCAGGACATAATAATGCATTATAAACATATGATATACTGTTGAATGAACTCTACCCCTGACTTCCTGAGCCTAGCCTCTAATTTTAACTTTAAGGTTAGCTTTAAGCTTAAAACAAAATTTTTATGTATATATTTTATTTTCTGTGTGTGGGTATTTTGCCTGCATGTATGTCTGTGCACTACAAATGCCTGTTCCCCAAGGAGGTCAGAAAGGGCTGTCAGACACCCTGGGAATAGAGTTCCTGACGGTTGTGAGCCATCTGGTGAATACTGGGAATTGAACCTGGGTCTCTGCAAGAGAAACAAGCATTGTTTAACACCCAGCCATCCCTCCAGGCCCCCCCCTTTTGGTTTTGGTTTGAAGATAATACCTTGTTTTTGTTTTTTGTTTTTGAGACAGGGTCTTGATTTGCAGCCCTGGCTATTCTGGAATTCTCTCTGTAGACCAGGCTGGCCTTGAATTCACAGAGATCCACCTGCCTCTGCCTTCCGAGTGCTGGGACTGCCATTGGACACCCCTGGGGCTGGAGTCACAGGCAATTATGAGCTGCCCTTTTTGAATGCTGGGAACTGAACTGAGGTCCTCTGCTGCAAGAGCAGTATGCACTCTTTGTCTCTGAGATATTTTTCCAGCCACTATGCTGGAGGATGCCTAAGCTGGTGTCTTTTATCAGTTACCTCATCTGTTCTCTTACCCATCTCAGTGAGCTAGCTCATTGCTATTGTGTGTGTGTGTGTGTGTGTGTGTGTGTGTGTGTGTGCATGTGTTGTGAGTTATTCAAAACAGGTTCTGGGAAGTTGGATCCTTTGATGATTTGGATGAGAATGGCCCTCAGTGGCTCATGTATTTGAATGCTTAGTCCAGTTAGTGGAACTGTTTGGAAAGCTATGGTCATGTTGGAGGAGGTGTGTCATTGGGGATGGATGCTCCAGTTAGCTTTTCTTCTGCCATGTGTTTGTGGATCACTATATAAGCTCTCAGCGACTGCTCCACTGCCATGCCTGCCTGCCTGCCTGCCTGCTGCCATGCTCCGCACCAGGATAGTCATGGACTCAACCTCTGAAACTATAAGCTCCAATGATCTCTTTTCTGTAAATTGCCTTGGTCATGGTGTCTTGTCACAACAACAAAACTCTAAGACAGTTCCTCTGCAAGAACAGTATGTGCTTTCTTAACCATTGAGCAATCTTTCCAGACTTCCCCTGACACTTTTGAAGGGGGAATCTTGGTTAGGGTTAATATTGCTGTGTTGAAACACTGTGACCAAAAGCAACTAGGGGAGGAAAGGGTTTTTTTGGCTATTTATCCTGAATCACAGTTCACTTAGGGAAGCCAAGGCAAGAACGCAAACTGAGTAGGAATCTGGAATCAGGAGCTGATACAGAGGCCATTGAGGAGTGCTACTTACTGGCTTGCTCCTAATAGCTTGCTCAACCTGCTTATAGGACCCAGGCCACTATCCCAGGGTGTCCCCAACCACAATGGACTGGATCCTCTTATCAATCACTAATTAAGAAAATGTCCTGCCGGGCGGTGGTGGCGCACGCCTTTAATCCCAGCACTTGGGAGGCAGAGGCAGGCGGATTTCTGAGTTCGAGGCCAGCCTGGTCTACAAAGTGAGTTCCAGGACAGCCCGAGCTACACAGAGAAACCCTGTCTCGAAAAACCAAAAAAAAAAAAGAAAATGTCCTACAGGCTTGTCCACAGCCTGGTCTTCTGAAGGCATTTTTTCCAATTGAGGTTTCCTCCTTTTAGGTGACTTTAGCTTGTGTCAAGTTGACATAAAACTAACCAGGTCAAGACATTAGAAGAAAAAGTACTATTCTCATTTAAAAAAATTATTTTATTATTATTGTGTGTGAGTATGCTAGCGTGTGCGTGTGCACACATACTATGGTATGCATGTGGAAGTCAAATAATAACTTTGTGGAGTCTTGTCCTTCCACCTTTATGTGGGTTCTGGGGATTAAACGTTGGTCATCAGGTCTTAGTGGCAAGTACTTTTGCCTGCTGAGCCATCTCTCCAGTCCTGTTATCCTCATTTGACAGCAAATGAAATCAAAGTTCAGTTGATTTTACCTAAAGACAGCAGGTCTTGAGTCTTGATACACTGTTTCTAGGACCCACATCTGAGCTACACTGTTAAACTCTGCTGCAGCAACAACTGCAGCCCAGACCCTAGCTCAGTGAAGCTATTATAAACAGCCCTAAGAGATGCTCTGCACATGCTGCACCTGCTTTTAAGATTAAAGAAACTAACAGTTTTTACCTTGGTATAAGGATTATAAATTCCTGACTTGGGCCGGGGGTGGTGGCGCACTCCTTTAATCCCAGCACTTGGGAGGCAGAGGCAGGCGGATTTCTGAGTTTGAGGCCAGCCTGGTCTACAGAGTGAGCTCCAGGACAGCCCAGGCTACACAGAGAAACCCTGTCTCGAAAAACCAAAACAAAAAAAAAAAAAAAATTCCTGACTTGGAAGGAGGATGGGGAAAGGAACATTTTAACAAGATTGCCTGATGTCTGGCACAAGCTGGCATTCCCAGGAGAAGCTTTATCAGTAGCCACACTAGCAATATTGTGTCCTCCTGGCAAGTATGTCCTGTGCCTCATTGTCATAGGTGAATTGGCTTGAACACTGCCTCTTTCACTGCTGTAGAACTTGGGTAGTTGTGTTGGCGGATACTATTGATTTTATCGTGGTTGTGTGGAGGCTTCTGAAGTCAGAAATGCTGAGCTGATTGAGGTAGTATATACCTGTTTGAGTGTAGTGACACACACTCTAAAAACCAGCATTTGGTAGGCAAAGGCAGGGAGATCTCTGTGTGTTTGAGGCCAGCCTGATCTACATAGTGAGTTCTGGGCAAACCAGAGCAGCTTAGTGAGACCCTGTCTTTAAAATTAATTAATCAATTAATTAATATAATATTTTTAATTTTTAAAAGACCCTGTCTTTAAATATATATATATATATTATATATATGTAATATTTATATATCGATATATAATATTATATAGTACATGCCTGAAGTTCTAGAACTAGGCAGGCCAAAGCAAGTGGATCATGAGTTTGAGGCCAGCCTGGGCTATGTGAGGCCCTGTCTTTAAAAAGTAAAATAAGATGACATTGGAAATGCTTATGAAGTTTGCAGCCACTTGGAATGACTAACTAGAAGCTCATGGTTCTCTCTCCCAGTTTCCCAATGACTGTGCCCAGAATATGTTGGAAATGTGAAAACATAAAGTTCCCCTAGCCTCATCTCATCTCTGACCACTAAGAGCTTAGTCAACCTGAAGGTGTGGCATGTGATGTCACTTCCTGTGTGTACCACAGAGTGACAGTCTGGAAGGTATCTCTGCCTTCTGTTCCCCCTCAAGTTAGGACTGAGGTTTCTGTGGTGGACAAAGCCTTTTTCATAGCAATGCTTACTGTACCCCTCCCTCTCTCTGTTTCCACTGCTGAAAAGCTAATGCCACCGATATGGCCCTTGATAGTATTGACAAGTGGATAACAGAAGACTTTCCCTCAATTAAATGCTAAAACGTTGAATTTCTAGCCCAAAGGAAGGAATAGCTAAGGCTCCATCAGGAATAGTTCTCAGCTTCTTATCAGGGAACACTACAACTCTGACCTTATCCCTTGTGACCCTAGACAACACGGCAAATCCAGCAATGCTTCGCACCCCAAAGCGACCAGACACATCTTACGCTGTGAGCAAACTAGAGTTCCTACACATGGTCTCATTTTTGTGTTTGTGGCCAAACAGGCCCTGAACAAAGCAAGGTCATTTCTCATTTAGGTAGAAATCGCCTTGCTTGATGGAATAGGACAGTAGAAGAAAATGAAGGAAGATGGATCTACCAGAGATCAGGCTGAGAAACTCCAAGGCTGTCTGCAGAACCACTCTGATTTCAAGTGTGCAATGACCCTGTTGTGTACTAAGTGGGGTGGTGCGTTGAGTCATAGTTTGCTTTTAATGTTTAAAAGATTTTCCCCTCAGTGGCAGGGCTTTGTGTGTAATAGGCAAGCTCTATTACGGAGCTGTATTCCCAGCCCCCATCAAAAGGAATTTTTATTGTGACTCAATGACTTTTACAACAGAGAAAATTAAATTACTGTATAAACATGCAGTTAAGACAATTATGGACGGGGTGTGCTGAGATGGCTCAGTGGATAGAGGCACTTGCCTGCTGACCTGATGACGTGTTTAGTCCTTGGATCCCACAAGGTGGCAGGAGAGAACCAACTCCTAAGAGTTGTCCTCTGACCTCCATGTGCACATCTACACACATACAAAAAAAAAAAAAAAATAGTAAGAATAAAATGTTTTAAATAAGGGGGTTGGATGTATAGTTCAGTCCAAAAGCACAAACCCACAGCACCACAAAAATGAAAAACAATAAAAAAAAAAAATAGCCTACATGCTTCATACTCTCTGGCCTCCCGGTGATACATGTGGATAAATGCGTATAAAATGAGCAAATGACAGGATGCTAATTGTGGTGTGGCTTCTGAGTCAGCAGCTTGGGTGTTCTTGGTGGCAGGACCTTGGCACATTGTATCTGTCCCTGACACCTGCAGAGCTGAAGACAGGTTTTGTTTTCCAAAACAAGACATTTGTAACCCTGATAATTTCTAAGTTGGTTTTGCACCTTCACTGGCTTGCTTGGGGGAATGAGGGTCTGAGTAGGGAATGAGGGCGCCTTGTGCTTGGACACAGACACCTTTGCTTGTAGAATCAGGTGAGTCATATGGAAAGTCAGTTTGTTTGTGTCTTGGGGCCATAATACTCTTTGGCAAGAGAAAAATCTCTTCCTTTTTTGGCCCTGAAGTCACACTGGAAAACCTCAGTAGCTCAGCTGTGGCCTGATGTGCCCAAGGGTACTGGTGTTGGGGTTAGTGGTCTTTGCAGAAGTTAAGGTTCCTGTCAGGCCCGGGAGGAAGTGTGGCCTATGTACGTGTGCAGCTGTGTGTGTGGCTCTGAGAGAGTGAACATCTCTGTGGCAGTTTCCTCTCCTTGGCTTAACTGTGGTGGGAAACAAAGAGGGTCTCTTATTAAAACAACTCTGAAACCCTAATGAAAAACAGCTTTGCTCTCCTAAAGGGCCCCCTGAAGAACTAACCCGGCATTGAGGCTCTAGTCAGCCAGATGCAACAGCAGCATGTGACCCTGTCTCCTCAGCCTACAGAATGCTTTGATCTCAGGGTCTTAGGGTACATTTGCCACAACAGTTAGAGGTTGAGGGAAGAGAAGGCTTGGAGCCCAGGTCCAATTGAGTATGTAAAGGAAAGGAGCCTAGGGACTGCTATCTGAACTCTGTGCTCTCCTGTGCGGATCCCCAGGGGAGCCAAAGCTAAGGAAGCTGGCTACGGGAAGGCACTACCCACAGTTATGAACTAGAATGGGATCCAGGAAAGGAGATTTCCCAGCATCCTCCCTCCCTCTGCTGGTGGCCTGTGGCTACCATCATGTGACAAACATGTGGCTTCGTAGGAGAGAAGCTTGCACAATCACACAGAAATAGGAAACTGGGAGATAATCAAGTGTGGCACATAAAGAATTGGGCAATGAGTTGTCTAGAAGACTTTTGAGAAGGGAGTCAGGTTTCCTCTGAGTCATGTCTGTGTCTGAGGAGGCCCGAGAGCTTGAACTATCTGAGTGGTCAAGTGGCCAGTGTTGTGCTGTCCTCTGCCTGTCAGATAAAAGTTGGGCATCTGCTGGCCTGCTCTGACAGAGGTAGGCAGGGGCAGATTTGAGAGCCACCAGGCTGTTGTTTCATTACCCCAGAGCAGATCTGGCAGGGCCTGGGTCCTGATTGCTCTGAATTATCCACTTTAACCTGCTCCCTGGGCCCAGGGAAGGCTGCTGCTTTCGAGAAGCACCCCCTAAAGCAGGTAACTCCTGAGCACTGCATAGGGCCCTGCCCAGATGGCTCAGCAAGGGAACTGAAATGCCTCAGCCTTTGTGTTTCCAGTTCTGTGTGGCAGGTTCTCAGATGCACAGCTGTACTCCTTAGGAAAGTGAGTCACATGGTCTATCCTCTCCCAGGATGTCATGCAGCGCTATTGAGAGCACTGAACAGAGAGTGTTCCAGAAAGTTCAAACTTTGGGCAACAGAAGTACAGAAATTGGGAAGGGGGCTGACTGAGACAAGATATGGAGTTATTAGCTCAGTTTCTTCCCGTGTTCCCCTGAGATGCTTTCCTCAAAACATTCATTGTGGGACTGGTGAGATGGCTCAGCCAGTAAACAAGTTGTTTGTGTGCAAGACTGACGACTGAATCCAGCCTTCAGAACCTACAGTGGAAGGAGAGAACTGACACCCAAAAGTCGTCCTCTGATCCCTGGAATGTATGGTGGCACCTGTCTACCCACCCACACATCACACCCACACAGACACAGGCACGCTATAAAAAAAAAAAATTGAAATATCCCTTACATGGGCTGATGGTGTGACTCGTTGGCAGAACATGTACTACTTAGTGACTCAGGATTCCATCTCCAGTAACAAAAAAGAAACATTTTTTACTTTATAATTCTTTCTTAGTTGAGCCTATGTCAGGTTAGGGCTGCCTGTGTGAGAGAGATGCCTAGAGTCTAGTTAGCTCCAAAGTCATTAAGTGCCCTTATCACCAGGGACCCTCCAGGCAGGCTTTCTATCAGAAGTGTTAGACCTCATTTTAAGGAGGAAGCATAGAAGTCCATGTTTGTTCCTTTCTGGCCCTGCCAGTTCCCTTGACAAGCAGCTTAAGAACTCTGCTGGTGCTGGCCATGGAGACAGATCCTGTAATCCTAGACACAGTGTTTAGGACATTAATCTTGATGACACTGGGGACATATTAAACTAAAGGGCTTTTCAGTAACTAAAGCTGAGGCAGGAGGATTGCAGATTTGAAGCCAGCTTGGGAGGAGTGCCACTGTAGTCATTAACACACAACAGTGGTAGATACCTGCACAGCCGTCATGGATAGAGGAGGTGCCCATGAAGCCTCATCCCATCCCGAGGCGCTCTTGTTAATGGTTTCTGCGGACGGGTGTCATTTTCTTAAATGATGTAGCCACTGGGGATGAGACGAGAAGAAGAATTTGTGCAGAGGGAAAAAAAAGAAAAGGAGATAACAGAGGATTGTGGGAAGTGAATATAATCACATACATGGTATGTATGCATGGAACTGTCAGAAAGTCAAAGAGAAAGAAACATACAAAAGCCCTGCTGATAAATCCACATCAGCATCCTGCACCCGTGCTGCCTGAAGTACAGTTTCTCTCCAGTGATTATCAGTGGCAGCCAGATCACAGTGTGAGCTTCACTCTACCCTTTGCTGGACCTGTGACCTAGAACCTCTCCTTTAAAGTCGGGGAGACTCTGTCTTCCACAAGGAGTGTCATACAAGAAAGTTGAAAGCAATGTGTTTAACATAGTCACGTGTCTAGGATGTAAATCTTGGTGACACTGGAGACACCTTAACTAAAGGGCTTTCAGTAACCGAATAGGGGAAATTGCTCCTAAGGTCAGGTGTGCTTTGAAGGGGAGAGGTCAGGCTTCTCCTAAGAAGAGCTGCAAATTCTGTTGGGTTTGTCGTAGTTACTTCTCTATGGCTGTGACAAAACACCACGACTGAGGCAATGTATAGAAGAAGCAGTTTGTCGGGACTTAAGTCTCAGAGGATGAGTACATAAGATCATGGCAGGGAGCATGGGGCTGGAGCAACAGCTGAGAGCTTCCACTATGAGGCAATAACCATGAGCAGGAGGAGCAAATGAGATTGGTGTAGGATTTTGGAACGTTGAAGCCCACCTCCAGTGACACACCTCCTGCAACAAAACCACACCTCCAATCCTTCCCAAACAATTCACCAACAGACACCAAGTTTCAAACAGGAGCTTATGGGAGTCATTCTCATTCATATCACCACAGGTCTCTGAGTTCCTGTTAAGGCAACACCCTCCAGTAGCACTTCTTCAGGCACCCATTGTAGCTCTCCCATCCTTTATCTTCCTCTTTCTTTCTCCTTCGTCTTCTACATCTCAGGCTTTCCTCCAACTTTCTATGTAACAGAAGATTAACTTGAATTTCTGATCTTCCTGCCTTTACCCACCAAGTGCTGGGATTACAGATGTATACCACCACACTTGATTTTATATGGTGCTGGGGCTCTCAAACCCAGGGTTTTCTGTATGCTTAGCTTGTACTTCACCAAGTGAGCTATACCCACAGCCTTCCTCCTCTTTTTTTTTTTTAGTGTCTTTGTGTTTGTTTTTCTTTTTTTTTATAAGGCCAGTCCTCCTCATCTGTTGCTCGCACTCAATCTGGTTTAACTCTGAGCATAATGATTCCTGCCTCAGTCTCCTAGGTGTCTGGGGCTATAGGCATGTACCCTCCATGTCTGCACTCTCCTTCATTTTTGCCTCTGCAGTTGTTTATACTTCTCCATCTCTCCCAGAATGCCTTGCCTGTCCACTCCTTTATTTGTGCCAGGGAAACATTAGTTGTCATTCCATTCTTAATTCAAATGCTATTTCCTTTAAAAAGTGTGCTGGATAGTTTGTGCCAACTTAACACAAGCTAGAATTATCTGAAAGGAAGGAACCTCAATTGAGAAAATGCCTCCATTAGATCTGGCTGTAAGGCGTTTTCTTAATTAGTGATTGATGGGAGAGGGCACAGCCCATCGTGTGTAGTGCCATCCATGAGCTGATGGCCCTGGGTTCTATAAGGAAGCAGGCTAAGCAAGCCATGTATGTTGAGTATGGCCTCTACATCAGCTCTTGTCTCCAGGTCCCTGCTCTGTTTTAGTTCTGTCCTGACTTCTTTCAGTGATTAACTATGATGTGAAAGTATAAACCAAATAAGTCCTTTTCTCCCCAACTTGCTTTGGTCATGGTGTTTCATCACAGCAATAGAAACCCTAACTAAGACAGAAGTTATTTGGTTATCAGCTCAGTTGGAAATGGTGACCACCTACCTCAAAACATACTGTCCAGGCTACTCTGGATTCACCAGGCATTGTCTGGCCTCTTTAGTATTCTTAGACATGATTCAAAACTACAATCACAAATATGTTGGGCAAATAAACTCTCCATTTAAAAATTATTAATTTAATTTTATGTGTATGAGTGTTTTGTCTGCATGTATGTCTGTACACCCTATGTGTGCAGTGCTCTCCAAAGCTAGAAGAAGGCATCAGATCCCCTGAAATTGAAGTTAAGTTGTGTAGTCTCATGTTGGCGTTCGGAATTGAACCCAGATCCCATGAAAGAGCAGGCAGTTCCCTTAACCACTGAGCCATCTTTTCAGCATCCAGAAACCCTGTCTTAGGTAGGGCATTAGGATATCTGAATAGATAATAAATAACTTTTCTAGCCTTCAGTTCCAGGGTTTGTTCACTTTAATGTTCTTTCCCTCCTGCTGAAGGGAGGCATGCTCAAGCATGTGAGAAAGAAGGTTGAGGGACAGAGGCATGGATTCTGGAGCGGCCTTGAGATACCTTGGTAGCTGAATCTCTTTGTAACACATAAACTGTTTACCACAGCGGCCTTAAGATACTTTGGTAGCTGAATGTCTTTGTAACACATAAACTGTTTACCACATCACTGGCACAATAAGTGTACATATTTGTGGTTGTCACATTATTATTCCACTCTTCTCATTGGCCTTCCATTACTATAATAAAGTTCTTGAGGCAGGCTACTTTATAAAGAAGAGTTTTATTTGCCTCAGAGCTTTGGAGGTCGGAAGTTCAAACAGCATAGGCCAGGTTCTGATGACATCATGGCGGAGCATGTATGCATCTCTCCACATTGTCTCTCTCCCTCTCTTTAAAAGATTCATTTATTCTATATATATGAGTACACTGTAAATGTCTTCAGACACACCAGAAGAGGGCATCGGTTCTCATTACAGACGGTTGTGAGCCACTATGTGGTTGCCAGGAATTGAACTCAGACCTCTGGAAGAGCAGTCAGTGCTCTTAACCACTGAGCTATCTCCCCAGTTCCTCTCCATCTCTTTATAAAGCCACTGGGCTTCAATCATGAAGCTCTCCTTTAATGACCTAATTATTTCCCCAAAGTTCTATCATTTAGACTTCTTGGCAGAAGGATTGTCTACAATGTGAGGCCCTGGGTTCAATCCCCAACACTGCAAACAAACAATAAGACAAAGCAAAGTCCCCAGTTCAAAGGACCATATGCAGATTAAGTTTCTACCCTCCTTTAAAAAAGGATTTATATATATATAAATATATCTGTCTCTCTGTTTCTGTCTCTGTCTCTGTGTGTGTGTGTGTGTGTGTGTGTGTAAGTATCTAAGACAGCCAGAAGAGTGTCTCAGGCCCCCTGAAACTGGAGTTACAGGCTATTTGTTTGGATGTTGGACTTTCATATGCAGGTACTGGGAATCAAACTCAGGGCTGAAGAGATGGCTCAATTGTTAGAGTATGTATTGTTCTTGCAAAGGACTCAAGTCTCTACCCTCCTAATACTATTAACATGACTTTACAAATTAGACTTTTGCATGAGTACAGGGAACACAGATCGTATTCAAACCATAGCACAGGACGGGAAAGATAGGACCTAAAGTGAGTTAACTATACCAGAACAGCCTTACTAGGTATCAGGGGAGAAACTGGCAAGAACATTGGATTAAACCCCTGGGGGAGTGGGGATATAGCTCAGTAATACAGTGCTTACCTACCTAGCATGCATGAAATTCTGGTACCAACCTTCATAACACCCAGACAGACAGTCAGATAGACAGACAGACAGACAGACAGACCACACACACACACACACACACACCACACACACACACACACACAACACAAACTGGTATATGGCCCCTGATAGCCTCAAGTAATTTTCTGTGGTAAAGGCTCAATCAATGAAACCTTGCAAGCCCCAATAGACTAGGTGAGTCCTACATTCTCTGGGACTTTATGGGTCACTCAACAGTCCCTGGGGATCCAGGCACACAGCATTACAGAAGGTCTCCTTAGCCCAGTTCTCCCACTATTAATCAGACTGCCTGTAGACCCTCTTAAGCTAGGTTCTTATGTGGGCAGAAGGCCAGAATCAGTTTCCACAACTTCTCCCATTAGATAAAAAGCAGATTTCCAGTTTGCCTGCTTAGAGGGCTTCAAGAGATGTGAGTACATTATTAACTCAACTCTGGGGCTGGAGAGATGGCTCAGTGGTTAAGAGCACTAACTGCTCTTCCAGAGGTCCTGAGTTCAATTCTCAGCAACCACATGGTGGCTCACAACCATCTGTAATGGGATCCAGTGCCCTCTTCTGGTGTGTCTGAAGGAAGCAATAGTGTACTCATATATGATAAATAAATAAATAAATCTTAAAAAAAAAAAAAAAGTCAACTCTGGGAGGCTTCAGCTCTAGCCTAGGCAAAGCAGTTCAACATCACCCCAGCAACCTAAGTCTTCTTCCACAGATTCTCAGGGCTTCAACCCTACAGAGAATAGAGGTTTCAGGCCAAGCAGGCTGCCTCCAGAGGCTGTGTTCTTCCATGAAAGCAACAGTTCACTTCCCTATTCCAAAACCAAATTGCCTTGGTAATTTGGGACAGATCTAGGAGAAGGACTCCGGCTTCGGCTTTAGAGACAGAAATTCCCTTAGTGGGCTGAATCTTTTCTAGGTTTCTATTTTATTTCTATGTTGTAACCTGATTGGGTGAAAAAGAGTGCAGCATAGGATGTTGGCTGCTGAGCTGGGGAGGCTGTGCATTGGGGAGTTCTTAGTTGGGGCTTCGTACGAACAGTTAGAGAATAATTAGAGCAGCAATTGTCCTGCCCCAAATCTGATTTTAGGTTCCCCTGGAGTCATTTCAGAGGATGTGGCCCCATGTCAGCCATCCAGCCCAGATAATTTATTTCCAGTTGATGGAACCCAGATAGCTAAATATCCATACTGCTTCATTCCAGGCTCTTAATAGCCAGGAACCATTCATTCATTTGATCCACCATTTGGACAACACGCTAGGCTCGCTGAAAAGAGAGCTCACTGTCTAGCAAGAGATGGTCCTGAATGGTCTTAATTTTTTTTTTTAAAAGCTTTTATTTTATGCATATGGGAGTTTTGCCTGTGTGTATGTCTTGACACCACATGTGTCTAGTGCCCCTGGAGGCCAGAAGAGGGTGCTGGATCCTTTGGAACTGGAGTTATAGATGATAGTTAGCCACCATGTGGGTGCTGGGAGTTAATCTGGGTCCCCTAGAAGAGCAGCCAGTGCTGTTAACCTCTGAACCATCTCTCCAGGCCCTGAATGGTTTTTAAGAATACTAAGGAATCGGAGAAAGAGAAGCAGGTCTCCCTGACTCGGTTATTAGGGAAAGCCCCTTAGAAACGGTGGTATTTCAGTTTAACACCATAATGTAAGTATGCTCAGGCAGAGAGGAGGAAGCAGTGCTGGGATTTGTTTTTCCCAGACAGAGTCTTATGTCAGTCAGGCTGGCCTTGTGCTTGCTGTAGTCTTCCACTTTCAGCCTCTCACAGGAAACAATAATGGGTATGTGCCACCATACCAGGATAGGACAGAACATTTTCTTTAACGTTATTCAAAGATTTATTTTATGGGTATGGGTGTTTTGCCTGTGTACCTGTGTGCCTGGTGCCACAGAGATTAGAAGAAGATATCAGATCCCCTGGATCAGATATTTGTAAACCACCATGTGGGTGCTAAGAATTGAAGCCAGGTCCTCTGCAAGAGTAACAAGTGTTCTTAAGCACTAAGCCAACTCTACTGCACTGAGGACAGAACATTTTAACCAGCTGTGATGGTTTGTATATTCTTGGCTCAGGGAGTGGCAGGATTAAAAGGTGGGGCCCTATGGAGTAGGTGTGTCACTGTGGGTGTGGGCTATCAGGTCCTCATTCTACCTGCCTGGAAGTGAGTATTCTGCTAGCAGCCTTCAGATGAAGATGGAGAACTCTCAGCTCCTCCTGAGCCATTCCTGCCTGGATGTTGCCATGTTCCTGCCTTGATGATAATGGACTGAACCTCTGAACCTATAAGCCAGCCCCAATTAAATGTTGTCCTTATAAGAGTTGCCTTGGTTATGGTGTCTGTTGACAGCAGTAAAACCCTAAGACACCAGCTATATCAATCTGTGCAAGAAGTACAGTCAGGCAGCTGCAGGAAGGAGCAGGAAGTGGTCCAAAGGGGTATGCAGGACAGGCCACAGAGTCTGACAGGCTATGAAAATTATAATGGGGGTTAGGTTTATATAGCTCAATGGAAGAACACATACTTAGCATGCCCAAGACCCAGGGTTTGGTCCCTAATGTTGCTAAAAAGAGAGATAGGGGTGGTGGTGGTGGTGGTGGAGAATAATGTGCCTTTCTCCAGATACTGCTGTAAGTGTGCCTTAGAAAAAGGGAAATGGCATGTGAGAGATCTCTTACAGCATGCTGTCTGTGGCTTTAAGATGCAGGGAGACTTCCGTCAGAGCATCCGGTCTGTGACATCAGCCTAATGAACCTGGGGCTGCTCAAACCAACAGATCCTTGACAACTTTTACTGACTTGCCACCTGTCTCATTCTTTCTCACTTTCCCTCCATTAGGATCTGAGCCTTGAGCAGAGGCAGGGAGATCTCTCATAGTTAGAGGCCAAGTTGGTTTACAAAGTGATTTCTAGGACAACAAGGGCTGTCACACAGAGAAATCCTGTCTCAAAAACCAAAGAAAACAAGAACAATAACAATAAAACCCTGTTTGGTATGGCAATGACAACTACTTCTTTCAATGACAGCTACTCCTTTTCTAAGTTAAGAACCACTGTTTTGTGATGAGAGAACAAAGTTATGTTCAGCTGTGTCTCAAGCCCCTGTAGCTGGCAAGCAGGGAGGTATGGAAATCTCTTCATTGAAGATGTTACTGGAGGAGACTAGGCAGGAGTGATAAACTTGGAAGACAGAGGCAGGCAGATCTCTGTGAGTTCAAGGCTAGTCTGGTCTATAGAGTGAGTGCCAGAACAGCCAAGGATACTCAAAGAAATCCTAGCTCAAAAAGCAAAAACAAAACAAAACAAAAAACCCAAACAAACAAAACCAAAAAAGATGTTACTGGAGGGGCTGGAAGATGGCTTATCAGTTAAGGGCACTTGCTGTTCTTTCAGAGGACTTGGGTTCAGTTCCCAGCACCCACATGTCACTAGGTCTACAACTGCTTGTAACTCCCAGCTCTAAGGGAATCTGTTTTCCAAGGGTGCACGTGTGCAGCTGCACACAAACACTCTCTCTCTCTCTCTCTCTCTCTCTCTCTCTCTCTCTCTCTCTCTCTCTCTCTCTCTCTCTCTTCCACATAGATACTTAAGCATATACATAAGTAAAAATAAAAACTACTCTTAAAAAAATGTTCCTGGAGGGTTTATCCGATGGGAGAGTATTCTGCCCACACTCTTCTTGTTCCTCCTGGCTTTCTCAGACTCTGCTCACAGTGGTTACCTGCAGCCCTAGATAGAGTCTGGTGGAAAAGCTGAGATTTGAGTCCAGGTCCTTGGAGGCTGCCTATCTAGAACACCTCGTGTGGCTGAGGTGACACTCTGGCCACCAGATGGCACCCAAGAGTTCCTGTTCTCTGCCGCAGAACCAGTAGTGACAGGAATTGACTGCAGAGAGAAGTTGCCTTAAAAGAGGCCTGATGCTTAAAGAGACACTGCCACATAGCCTCGGGCTGGACCCTTAAATCTGTAGAACAAGACTCTACCATGACAAGCACCACTGTCCAGGGTCAGTGGCTTCTTTGTCTTTGCCTTCCTGGGTTTTGATTCCATCTCCTTGATGGCTCTAAGTCGTTGCAACTGTTCCTGAGCCTGAGGGGATTGGGCCAGCCAGGAGGGTGGCATCAGAGCTCCTGGCAGAGCAGGTTTGGAGCTGGGATGCATCTGCAGAACTCTGGCTGAAAAAGTGGCAAGCATAGCCAGCTTCGGGCAGTGGGCACAGGAAGACAGAGGGCTGGCCTGTGAGCTCTGACCTCTGCTGGACTTGATTCTGCTGCCTTGGAGCTAAGGAGATTGGAGCCTTTGAATTTGATGTCGGGGTTATTGCGATTTGAGAATTCTTGTGTCTTCTTCAGGTGGCATCTTTTCAAATACTGATGAGGACTCAGAGGTAAGTACATTGCGGGAGTGGGCTCTAGACTCTGAGGTGGAGTCTTATTATTGACTGTAGGAAAAGTCTCATGTTGACCCTTGGGATGTGAGGGCTGAAAATTGTTAGTTGAGGGTCACTTTTGAAGGTCTCCTCCTCAAATTGCTTTTGATTAGCCTCATCTATGCCAATTGCTCTACAATGATGCTGACTCTTTCTAGTATCTGGCTCTATGGATAAGGCCTGGGGAATGTGTGTGTGTGTGGTATGTCCCTGCTGTTGTCTGTCCTTGGGTATTGTCCTGGTATCGATATGAGGAAAGCATCAAGAGTGTGAATGTGGTTCTCTGCATCTTGTCAAGGTTACAGACCTTTACCATGGCTCAAGCTGACAAAACATCCACAGTGAAATGAGATGGGGGTGGGGGCTTGAAGGTAGATCTGTTGTCTGTAGATCTCACTGTCTTCTGGAAAAGCTAAGAGGGTGAAAGAGGCAGGAAGGAAGAGAGTAAAGGACAGAGTCTTGTACTAAGCTGTCTCTCTGACAGGCAACTCATGGGATGCCTGGCCTGGGGAATTTTCTACTTAAATTATTTTAAATTTACATTTATTTATTTATGAGAGAGAAGAGAGGAGAGAGGGGAGAGAGAGAGAGAAAAGAGAGAGAGAGAGAGAGAGAGAGAGAAAGAGAGAGAGAGGGAGGAGTGTGTGTGTGTGTATGAGTACCACAGCACATATGTTGAGGTCAGGAGAGATCAGAGGATAACTTGTGGGAGTCTGCTGCCTACCATGTGAGTCCCAAGAATAAAACTCATGATGTTCTCAGGCTTGGTAGTGAGCACTGTACCCATTGAGCCCCTCCATGGCTCTGGGGATTTTCTTCTTTCCAAACCTCAGAACTGAAGATGAATTTTGAGAACAGTAAATGCTACTTTGCTCTACGAAGGAAAAGGAAATGGAGTGAAAACAGGCTACCTGCCCGTCATGGTGACATACGTGCCTCTAATCCCAGTGCTTCTCCTCGCAGCCAGGCCTACATAGTGAGTTCTAGACCAGCTAGGCCTACATAGTGATACTGACTCTATGTCAAAAAACAAACAAAGGAAAAGCAAACAAAAAACCCAACTACATACATACAAGTTCACACCAGGAAACAAAAAACAGGCTACCCCAGGATCTCTGAGAAAGCCAAGTTTACAGTCTTTCAGGGCTAATAAGATACCTGGAGGTCACTACCTGATCTACCTGGGTTCCACTTTCTGTACCTATGAAAACTAAAGTTGGAAAAGCCTGAACCAGGCCTTAGGCAGGTGAGCAGAGGGCTGGAGACCTGGCCCAAAAGTCATTGGATTGTTTTCCAGCTTGTCTGAGGGGTCGTCTGACCTGTTGTTGTAGATGTGGTTTTTTGTGGGAAATAGTTCTCTTTTTGCTTACTTATTGGTGGCCCCTGGGAGTTCTGGAATGGCACTGTCTTGCCTTTTTTTTTTTTCAGCTCCAATTTCTCCTTCCCTGGGTTTAACACTTATTTATTTTTCCTTCCTAGGCCAGTATAGCACTACACGTGGACTCTAGGCCCAGACTTGATTCATTTTCAAGTGTCACCATCTGCTGGCTGGCCAGTGGCCTAGACTTTCTGTGCCTCCATCTCTTTGTCTGTGAGATGGAGCTAATATGGCACCCCTCTTGCTTGCTTGCTGGGAGGATCAGGCCAGAGGAAGCTCGTAAAGCTTGTAGAACAGTACCTGGCAGATAGGTATCAATCAGTGCTAACTGTTATTAATTTTAATGACTCTACGCATTTTAAAATATTTTTATTTTTATCTTATTAGTGTTTTACCTGCATGTATATCTGTGCATTGTGTTTGTGTCTAGTGCCTACAGAGGCCAGGGGGTGTCGATCCCCTGGAAACCGAAGTTGTAGGTGGTTTGAGTTGGCATGTGGATGCTAGAAATCAAACTTGGGTCTTCTGGAAAAGCACCACCTCTCCAACCCGTCATCTGCATTTTATTAGTTCATTCTCATGGATTATATCCCAACTGCACTTTCTTCTCCTTAGCTTTTTTTGGGAGGAGGGGAGGGGGCAGGATTTGAATTCCTGCCTCAGCCTTCAGAGTGGCCAGAATCACAGGCGTGAATACACTGCTATACCAGGCTTAACATTGCATTTTTGAATGACAGTCAGCTGAGCTTTTGGCAAATCCCTGGAATGTGTAGGTCACATTGCTGTAAGCACTTTTGGAAGTTTACATACACTGATGCTTCCTGCTTGGCCCCAGCAATAGAGACACTTTCATTTGTTTTGTTAGCAGGGGCCCTGGGTGATCAGAGACTTTTGGGGCCTTCCTGTGGCGCACAGCATAGCTGTGGTGCTAACCGGAGAAAGGAAGGAGAGTGGAGATATATAGGTAACATCACTGATTTTGCATCTTGACCAAGTAGTTGGTAGACTTAAGAGCTGGTTGTTAGAGAGGCAATGAGTAGTATACCCCTGAGAATAAAGGGGGGACTGCTGGTCTTCAGAATGGGCTTTATCCTCTTCCACTGAGTCTCTCAACTCAAGGCTGTGTAACCTTAAATCTTGTGATGAGGGAGGAGCAGGCAGGTAACCACAGAGATGGGGATGTGGGGCAGGATAAGCTGAGTGCACAGGTTAGGGATACGGAGAGTGATGGCCCTTAGGACTGGCCAGAGAATGGTTGCTAGGGGCTTGGCAGAAGTGGTGCATCGAATGCTGATCAGTGCTTGGAGCTCTCCACCCATCTGTATATCTAGGCACTTAACTGAATCGAGGGTTGGGGTTCCATCATAAGGATACCTCCCTGATGTTCTGACAGATTGGGGCTGATAGCTGGGGTAGAGAACACTTCAGGATAGCAGACCTTGAGTAAACTACAGAGAAGTATGCACCTTTAACTCCTTAGTTCCAGGAGTGTGTGAGTTAGGATCTTTCTCAGCCTTTTTCTGCCCTCTGTCCTTTAATCTAACTGGAGGCTTTCGTCAGTCTCAAGTCACCCAGGTGCTCCAAGACCCACCCACTTATTTCTGTAAATGAGGTTAGAATTAATCCGTGTGATGAGATTCTTAAAGTAACTAACATTTCCCAAAACAGCAGGTCAGAAGTGGTATTGTGTGACAAAACTTTTCCTGGGAGACACAACACACATTACTCACCCAAGACAGGGAACTCAATGGCAGAGCAAAGTACAGAAACCATCAAAATCCAACTTGGTGACCCAATAGGTTTTATTGGGGTTATTTACAGAAGCAAAAATGATTCAAAGACAGCTGCATCATCAAGGCCCACCTCAGAAGGGGTGCCAACTCACAAATCTGGGAAACCTGGAGTATACACAACTTGCAGGGAGCTCAAAAGGTTGGAGTGTCCTTCCAAATGACTCTGGTCTAAACCTCTTCTAGCAGCTGGGCTGGCTTCTGCTTCTTCCAGCTGGTCTGAATTGTTTTTGCAGTTTATCTTCCTTTTGTCTGAGGGGAACTCTCAGCTCTTGTTGCCTAATCTGGCAAGGAGGGGCCTAGTTAATCTTGTTGGTTTCTGGGACTTCCTGAAACTGTTGTAAAGTTGTTTACCTTCCTGCTTAAGGAGCTTCTCAGCTGGATAGAATGGTTCAGTCTTGGAGGAAACTGTTACATAACAGGTGGGCAGATGGTTATGGAACAAAACTGTAAGGGCTTCCTAGCAGATGGTCTTGCATTCATGGATCAGCAAAGATTTCCAGGGACCTTCAGTGACTTGGTTTATCAGTCAGCTGACATCGAGGTGGCATATATAGGATCCCAGCCCACAGTATGTGGTTGGATCACTGAGCTGTGCCTTAGTTTTCTTATCTGGAAAACCTAGATAAGAGCTGTGATGATTGGTAACCCAGGCCTCTAGTCTTAGCTTTTGAAATCTCAAAGTTAGCCCCCCATGACACACCTCCTCTAATAAGACCATACTCTCTAATCCTTCCCAAACAATTCCACTGACCAAGGACCAAGTGTTTGAATATATGAGCCTATGGGGGCCTTACTCATTCAAACCACCACATTGTCTCAAAAGGTAAAAAGAGAGCTGGAGATAGAGCTTTGTGGTAGAGTGCATGAGTGTGTTTCTGGGTTCAATTCCTAGCATTTTGTAAAGAAAGTGGGGAGAAAATGGAGGATAAGAAAGAAAGGAAATGGAAGAAACAGTGATGTTCATTGAGAGATCATTCTCATGAAAAAAACTCTTACTATCTAAGCCACACACAGACACCAAGTATTCAGTGTCCAGTATTAGCACCATGGCCTGCAGATTGTCTCTGCACACTGTGTTGTGGGGGAAACAGTCCTGGACAAGATTGGACAGAATGTAAAATAAAGCAAACTATAACAACTACATGGAGAGCAAGCAACTGCAGCATTTTAGCTAGGAAAAAAATGCTGAAAATAGCTTGCTCAAGCCTTTGTAGATAAAAATGTGAAATGTATGCAAATGTATGTGACTCACATAGAAACATATATCCACGGCCTCCTCAGAGTCAGCACAGGATGTGAGATGCGGGACTGTGGCCGGCAGGAAAATCCCTGTGGCGTATCATGTGGTGTATTGTGGGAGGGGTCAGTGCTGCAGCCTTCCAAGGTTTATAGCTGATAGCTGTATCCAGGCATGTTTTCCTTTTCTCTTGGGTTCTATGCCTTCAGAAAGTGCTATGCAAGAATAAGGCACGCCCTTGTCCTTTCTCTGTCTGCTTCCTTAGAGAGCTTGCTTGCTCCGTCTCCCACCCGGAGCTCTATTTCTGGATAGTCTCGCTGGAGATGCACAGCCCCCTCCCTTGCCATGCTCTAGGTGTTGGCTAGGCCCTCCCAATTTTATATGCCAGTCAAGGGTGGTGGGGAGGTTAACAGCTGAGCAGGAAGGGCCAGCAAGCCACAGAAACTTGAGTTAGACCTAAAGGGGTACAGGAGGGCCTCTATCTGCTGCCTGTGGGGGCTCCCACACACAAGAGCATCTACCTGTGAACCTTCCAGAGGCTCTATCCTGTGTATCAATGGTCTCTAGCTTTTCTTGAGCATCTATAGAGGCCAATGTTCAGACAGTTGGTCAGTTTACAAGGCTGGCTACAAATTTCTTTTTCTTTTCTTTTTTTTTTTTTTTTTTTGAGACAGGGTTTCTCTGTATAGTCCTGGCTGTCCTGGAACTTACTGTGTAGACCAGGCTGGCCTTGAACTCAGAAATCCGCCTGCCTCTGCCTCCCAAGTGCTGGGATGAAAGGTGTGCGCCACCACCACCTGGCCTACAAATTTCTTTATAGGCAAGGATCTGCTTCTACATCTCAAAACTGTCTTTGTTTGCTTGAGATAAGGAGGAGCCCCTGTGGATACTAACAACTCTGCCTTCCTTAGAGGTAATGAGGAACTTAACTCTTAGTAAACCTCTGTATGGTGGAGCCCAAAAAGGGCTTAGGCTATCTGAAGATGGGATGGGAAAGTATTCCATTATTAGAAATGCCACTGTACTATTATATGAAAGCTCTAACCCAGGTCTTCCTTAGTGGGCTTGATTACTTCCTTCCCTGAGAATTCAGAAAACAGGCTGCAGCCTCTACTGACCTGGACCGCCCTAGCCTAACTCCTTTTAGTCCAGTTCTGTCTCCAAGTCACTTAGCCCAAGGAGGTTGGGAAAGTTGCCATGAGTCTCATGTCGTCAGTCCCCCACCTCCAAGCCTTGTTGAGGTCACTGTTTGGAATTTTGTTTCTTAAGACTGTTCTCTGAGGCATCTGACCTCCATCTTCCTTCAACTCCTATGTGATTGTGCACAGAGGCTAGGGATCACCAGAGGGCTCCTGGGGGAATTGGGAGAGTCCAATTAGGGATTCTGTACCCCTGTTTGCCTCTCTGACATAAAGGGCCACATGTGAGAGATACGTCCTACCTCTGATACCAGGGGATGACCCTGACCCCACTGGCTTCGCCTTACTTCAGCCCGTGGTGTGTGTGGGGGGGGGTGGGGAGGGGGGAAACTGATGCACTGTAAGATCAAGGATAGATGGGGTGTTTTAAGGTTTGGTAGGAAAACAATCCCTGGGTGGCCCAGCCTTCCAGCAGGGAGCAGGACATTAACCCAGTCCACGCTGTGCTGCCCATGCTTGTCTAGGGGTGGGGCCTGGAAACTGTATCAGCCCCGAAATCGTGCTTAGAGATCCTGGGGTGGTAGGTGATGTCACCCCTGCGGGTCCATAGGTTTCCCTAGTCTGCGGGTTGCCAGAATTTATGCTCAGCCCAACTGGAGGAGAAGGGGAGCCTCTGGCCCTGCGCCGCCTCCCGGAGACCCCGCGGGAGCTCTACGCGCCGGCTGGAGGCCATCGGTGGGGCTGCGGGCTGCTCTCACACCCACCGGCCCGCTGCGGCTGGGGGTGGGCGCGCTGAGCCTTGCGCGGATTGGCTGCCGCCTCCGCCCCCCGCCCCGGGCGCCGCGCAGCCCCGGGGAAGTTGCTAGTTGGCGCGCGGGCTGCGGGGCCGCGGCTCCCAGATCCGCAGCAGGTTCGCTGAGGCTGCCACAGCCCTGCACTGAGCTCCCGGGGGCGCTCCCCTGTCCTCACCTTGGCAGCTCCGGCTTGCTCCTCCCTACTACCTGTTTCCCTGGCTCTCCCGCCACTACCCTGAGCTCCGCAACTTCGACCTCCGAGTCTGGCCGCCCCTCCCGGCACCCCGCCCGCCGGCGCCCTCCCTCCTTTGTTGTGCGATGAGGGTCGGGTTTCCCATCTGACCAAGGAGCCTCTGCCGCGCGGAGCTGCGGGCATGGAGCCGCTTAGCCACCGGGGCCTGCCGCGCCTCTCTTGGATCGACACCCTCTACAGCAGTACGTGTGCCCATGGGTCCCTGGGCGGGGGACGGGGGATGTAAGAGGGACACCCCGCACCCTCCGAGGAACCCTGTTGCCCTCAGGGTCCCGGGTGCACTCAGGCACCGGCGAGTGTTAGCGGCTATGGTCTGCCAGGTGTGCAGCCAGCCAGGAGGAGGAGGAGCGATATGGAGTCCTCAAAGCAGATTTAAGGGGGGAGGGTTGGACAGACCGGGGCTGGGGGAATTGTGTCACCCCTCCCACCTGTTGTGTAACCCAGCACTCCAGCGCTCCGCGAGTGAGAAGCGTCCTTTTTAGGGCTCTACCTTGGCCTTCAGAATTGGCAGCTTTTCTCCTCACATTGAAGCAGGAAGGCCATTTTGGGAAAAGTCTTTGGCTCTTTCTAGTTTACTACCTCAGGGGCATTCCGGTGTGTGATTCGGGTTGATGATGGGATCAGGTTGGAAGAAAGACTGTTGTAGGTACGGATCTCTGTGGGGGCCATTTGGATGAAAGAGCCAACCTCCTAGCTCAGCAGTCTTGCCAGCCTCATCACCACCCCCATTCTCAACACTACCACCCCCCCCCCAAGAAAAGCCAATGAAGGTGGGGGGGAGCCTCCGGTACTCCACCCCCTCGCTCCCAAATCAGCCATGATCATGTGATTGCTCTTGTACTGCCTGGGGGATGTGTAGTTGATCACTGGGACTCACTCAGATGGGAACCATTCCCGCCCACCACCCCCTCCATGCCTTAGGTGGCACTGTCCATGTCGCCCTCCCTGCCCCCTCTTTAACTTATTGGCGTTCTGTGGTGTAGGGAGATGATCCTGGTGGCCTTCAAGAAAGACAGTGGATTTGCTCTTACCTTTGGAAATGCTGGGAACCCTCCCACTACTCTTTTAGCACACTCTAGCCCTGAGGCAGGTACAGCTAGGTGGTAACTGAACGTTAGATGCATGAAACAAGGACATTTTGAAGGGTCAACCTGGCTTGAATTCCTTATTAACAGTCACATTGCAGGGGTGAGAGGAGATGATGTCTTGTGCCTGGAGGCCTTGCCTTGGAGCCTCTGCATTACCCAACACCTAGGCTCTGCCCTCTGCATCCCTTTGGGGGCTGCCTCTGCCCTCCCTTTGGACCTGTACTTCTCATATCTTCTACCCAGCCTCTTTTCCCAGTTTCCTACCCTCCTCCTCTCAGGAGCTCTCCTTGTGATGGTTCATTCTGCTTTGGGTTTTCAACATCAAAGAGGCAAATCTGGTTCCCCTGGGTGTCCATCCTGGCCAAACCCAGCCAGTCCATCTGCTCTTTTCCAGTAGAGGCCAGCATCGTTGGGTGAAGGTCAGGACTCACAGCTGTGGTGTGTGCGTGTACACGTGTGTCTGTGCAAATGGGGACACGCATCTGTTAAGAGGCCTGATGCAGATCAGCTCCTGACTCAAAGGACAGATTAGTGACCTCTGCTTAGCTGTGCTCTTGCAAATCAGTCATAACAATGCCTCATATTCATTTGCAATTTGTGCTCTTGGATATTTCTGGCTCTCTGCAAAACCCATTCCTGCTTTCCTTATTTCCCAAAGCATAGAATCCTATGGAAAGTAATTTGTGGCTTTCTCTATATTACTAAAAATAATTCTATAACTTGATCATCTGAGTCCCCAGCCCCAGCCTGGAGTTGAGAAGCAAAATTGCCTTGAGAATTCCTGACTAGAGGAAAGTCAGAGAAGGGAATTAGCACCCCTCTTTGGGGGTGCTTTATAAACCAGTTCTCACTTTGACAGCTTGGCATCTGAGCTGTCTAACCTACTGTAAGGCCCTGGGGCAGCTGCATGGTGAGGTGGTGGGCAGGGGCACTAACTTTGCATAGTGTACACTCACTTCTGGAATTGCTGATTTTGGAGTCTGTAACAGAAGGCTTCCTGGGGAGGTTTTATGAAGTCATATTTGGGCTGTTAGCCATCAAGTTTTCTTTTTGACAAGAACCTAAGTTAAACAAATACCCAGGCTGTCATTTGCCTGGCAGCATGATTCTGTGGTTCCCAGGGGCAGTTCTGGGCCTCTGTGGAAGCTTTTTGCTTACCAAGCTCACAGGTCCCCACAAATGCTAGATCCAGGATTGTAAATGGGGTACACATGGCAGCCAATGTGACTCCCTAGAGATGTAAAGCGATTCAGTTATAGAGGCTCAGAGTGAGTGGCATTTCTGTAAGAGTACTCTGTTGAGAGTGTGCCAGGTACTGTGCCAGGTACTTTCTACCTCTCTTTCCAAACTGCATAACTCTTACAGATCAGGAAAGGGAGGTTGAGTAAACTTAAAATTTAGTCAAAGTCACATAGCTGATAAAGGACAGGGGAATTCAGATCACACTCTGGCCAATGGGGAGGACTTGAGTGTCTCCCAGTATGTCTGAGCTTACTCAGGGCAATACCTGTCTATTCAGAACTCTCCTCAGTTGTTGCTCTGAAATGATCCAGCGGGGTAAATGGTTTTGATAACTTTGACACCATTTCATTCTGTGTCTCTGTAGGACCTTGGGCCTCGTTTTATAGTCCATGCCAGATTGGCTGAAGCTCCGTCTAAACCTAGTGGCTCTGTATTCCTGTCAGACTAACCACCAACCCCTTCCTCTTGACTTCTTGTCACTGGAGTTCTTGGTCTCTTCTTTCTGGTGTCTGCAGCTGTGCCAGAAGGTGTGTGCTGATGGCAGGGTATATTGATGGTCGTCATACACTCCTTGTAAAGGTGGTAGCCATAAATCTCATCTCTTTGTAGTGGCGTCTTGAATGGCTGGGTCATGGAAATTCATCAGGCACAAGGAGAAGTGGTTGATTCCAGCTGCCCTCGTGATCTGGAACTGATTGGGGCAGGGTTCTTGGCCCCAATAGCCTGAAGTGGCAGCTGAGGGTGCAGCCACCTCAGCTCCTGCATCTTGACCTCTCGTTGTCCGTGTGGATATAATAATGGATATAAAGGTCCTTCCTCAACACTTTGTCTTGACTCTTCCGCAGTGACTGGTATGAGTCTCTCTATGGGTTTGTTTTCTTCCTCATAATTCCTCTATGTCTTTTCATCAGTCACCCTTTCTGCTAGACACTTCTGCCCTCTCTACTGTACCATGGAGGGAGTCTGGACTAAATTAAGTTCTGTGACGAAACACAAGCACAAGGACACTCTGAAACTCTGCCTGTCCCTCCCAAGTAGAGACAGCCCTCCGAGCAGGTCGAGGCTAAGACACATGTGTACCAGGCAGGCTCATTATTTAGCTCCTCTTCAGATGGGAAACCTTTAGGTATGTGCTCTAGATTGATTTAAAAAGGAGGCATGGGGCTATGTTTCAGCTCTCCTTTGCCATTTTGATCTCCTTTATCTCAAGCAATACAGTGCAGATCTCAAACATACCTACCCTCCTGAGTCAAGCAAAACCCTATGCTTTCCTGGGTTCTATAGAAGACAGAGCATGACCATCTGTAGTTTCAAGACCCCCACCTAATGGAATCAATGCCTGTTACTCCAGTAGCGTTGAAGACTATCTGTTGTGATATTCTCATGCCCTGTATAGACTTAGCCTGTATGCCAAGGGCTGTGAGGATAGGAACCCATTTCCAGATCACCCTGACCCTGACTCAGTGTCTCATCCTACTCCTGTGTTCTCTGTGTATCCCAGGACCACTAGCACTGAGTGTAATCAGAGTAGCTTTCTCAGCCAGGCTCCATCAGACTGCTCTTATGTCCCAGCCAACACCTGCAGATGGGTGTTCTCTTCTGCTGAATACTAATTTATTCTTTCTCATCAGCATCAGTCCATAATTGTAATGGCAGTCGAAGTCTCAGAAGTAGGACTGACAGAATAATTAGGTCATCTGTTCAATTAAACTTTTTTTGTTATGACCGTTGCTGCTGTTATTTGGAAAAAGGAAGGAATGATAGGAACGTTTGTGGAGAATTGGCTAGAAGATACGTCTTGGGGTTGATTAGAATAGTGAGGAAGATGTTGCCTTTTGTCCTGGGGGCAGGGTGGGATGCTTAGGCTGTTCTCTGGGGTATGATTATATATCTTGGCATGAGTCTGTACCATCCTTGTGCCCACTCTACTGTAAAGTGGCATCCCTCAGGGGTGTCATGTGGATCCGTTAGTTAATATCTATTAAAATCTTTGAGGATAAGGTACACCATTGAACTGCCTGGCTCGTCAGCCTCATGATTGAACAGGTTCTGTGAGAACCTTGCATATGGTGACCTTACTGATTGCAACAGAGTACTGTGCAAATGTTCTACGCAGCTGTACCCACAGTTTTTAAGGGAGTACCTAGCTAGTAGCTCATGCATAAACCCTCAGTAGTTTTTGGTGGTGTGAGTATAAGAGGGAGCAAATATTTTCCCCCCTGTGTTTTTTGGCTCCTTTAACTCCTGACTCCATCAGAAATCCCAGAAACACAGTATCTGGCCCATTCATGAGTTTCCTGACATATGTGTTTGGTAATTGTAGTAGTGTGTAGTGAATTTTGAGACCCCCAGGGGAGTCCTCTGCTTTGCCAGGGCCTGTGATTAGAAGGTTTCTCTGTTATGTTTGTGTTGCAGCAGTTTGACTCAGCTGGAGTCTTTTGGGGGGAAATCTGGAGCTAGGCTTCAAATGGCTTCAGAATAACAGATTTCCTTCACCTCAGGTAAGGTTTTGGCTATGGTGGGCTAAGATGGTATGTGGGGATATGGCCCACTATGTTCTTTCAGGGACTTAGCACTTTTCTCTGAGGGTTGCCTGGATCTTTGAGAGAAGCATGCAAGCCTGTCTGTCTCCAGGGCTGTCAAAAGGAATACAAAGTCTCACCTGTCTGAGGCTGGTCTTGATCTCTTAACCCTCCTTCCCCAACACTTGGGATTACAGGCTTTATACAATGCTGGAGATCTAAACCAGGGTTTCATGCATACTGTACAGGGACTCTGCTAAATAAGCTGTATCTTGAGCCCTTCTAGGTTGTTTTGCTATGTGACTTAGCCTGCCTCAACCTTGTATTTCTTAGGGTAAGATTTAACCAGTTGAAGCCTTGAGGACCCATGGTCGGTAGCAGGAGTCTTATGTTGGTTTTGAATCTTGGGCAAAACCTTCTTTAGATTCTGTAAGGAGAGAGGAAAAAAGAAACCAGGGCAATGGACTGACTGTTTAATACCTGTTTGGAAGCTGATGACAGATGCCAGATCCTGCTCTTGTGACCTCCAAGGCATTTGGAAAGAGCCCGTTGAG
The DNA here is from genome assembly GCA_021653895.1 of Mastomys natalensis. NCBI lineage: Eukaryota > Metazoa > Chordata > Mammalia > Rodentia > Muridae > Mastomys > Mastomys natalensis. Next base: position 1,546,377 of record JAJTUV010000251.1, on the reverse strand, counting down.
ATGGTACCTCTAATGCTCCTGTGACTTTAGTCAGTTTCCTGCCTCTGTGTTTAGTTGTTATCTTTTCTTCTTACTCCTCCATTATACATCAGAACAAGAGATGAATCTGGCTTTATGGGCTGTTTAGAAAACGTCAGGATTACCTGGCCTTTGGAGATGAGGCAAGCTGGGGTAAGTTCTTCAGTGACCTAGTTGGTCAAGTCCACTCCCCTCTTCCTTGTCTCTGCCCTCACTCACATGCCTTTATCTCCCCTTAGGCCACATGACGAGCCATTTTGCCTAAAGTGAGCAAGGTCTGCAGAAGGGGTTGCGTACCTAGGGGAGCCTAGGGTTGATGAGGGACCTGTGGGTTTGCTTGGGGCTTCTGGGGAAGGATGTGGCTGTAATTATCTTCATGGGATTGAAAGGCTGATCCTGTTAGTGTGCTGGGCTAACCTCTTCCTCCTGGGCATTGCCTCCCAGGCAGTAAGAGTTTAATGGATCAAGACTGCACAGCATAAAGATGCCGTGTAATTAAGCTTGCTTCCCTCCCTGACTGGGGGACATCAGTACACAGCACCGATTGATTTCTTTCTTTGTGGTTACCTAGGATATCGTTGGCTATCCTTAGCATTTTTCTTCTCTGTCTCTCTGTTACTCTGTCTCTCATTGGTCTCTCCTTTGAGGGCATAATTTTAAGAAAAAAGGCCCCTTTATGAAGTTTTGATGTTAGGGTGGCAGTGTGTTCTGTGATGGCACCTAGTGGAGGCTTCTTTGGGAAAATAAGGAGTTCTGAAGAGAAACTTCGTCCTTGGGTCCCCAGATTACATCTTCCAATAAAAATAATATGTGAGTCTTACTGGACTCAGGGAAATTAGGTTTTTCCATTTGAGAAAAACCTGTCTTCTAATTTTTAAAAAATTTGTTACTAAATATATGTGTGCATTTGTGTATATGGTTTCGTGTGCGTGCTTGCTTATATATGGAGGTTAAAGGACCACTTATGGAACCAGTTCTCTCTCTCCACATTTCCTATGGATTCTTGGGGTTCGACTCAGGCTGGCAAGCTTGTTTAGCAAGCACTTTAACCTAATGAACCATTTTGTTAGCCTTCTGTTTTCTTTAGAAAATTTTGAAGTGGGGGTTGGTGATGTAGTTCAGTGGGTAAAGTACTTGCCTGGGATTCACAAAGGCCCAGGATAAGGTCAAAGCAACCACACAAAACTTGAGTGTGGTGACACCCTGGAGGATCGAAAGTTCAAGGTTAGCTGTATAGGGAGCTTGGGCTACAGGAAACATTACCTCAGAGATGGATGCCTGTAAACCCAGCAGCTGAAGACTGAAGCATGGTTTTGAGGCTAGCCTGGGCTGTATAGTGAGTTCTAGGATAGCCTGGACTAGTGAGTGAAATCCAAAGAAAAAAGTAAAGAAAATGTACAACTTAATTAATCCTACTCTGTGCCAGATATCCTAGACATTTTCTGTGTATTATCTATACAACTCCCAGACAGCTACTTGTTTATCATTTCCTGACAGAGATGACAACACGGAGGATCTGAGAGATTCAGCTTGCATTTGACCAAATCTCAGTGCTCTGTCTCCAACAACCACTCAACTTCCTACAGAATGTCAATACCACAGTACTGTTCAGTACCTGTTGGGTGCCAGCCCTGGCAAAGGAGTGTCCCATGTCACCACTGCTCTTCTAAGCCTCCATTCATGTGATAGGGAGAAAACTGGAGGTTAGGGATTAGCTGGAGGCTGGCAAACTAGAGGAGGCACTGGGTGTGGAACATCAGTTTAGCCTGACTCTAAAACAATGCTCCACTTTCCACACTCGTCCCTTTCACAGTGGGTCAGTGAGGGGCCAGTAGCTGCCATTCCACTGAACTGCATAGATCTGGTTATCTTTGACCAGCATGACAACTGATATCCTGGATAACCTGGAACTTGCTCTGTAGAGCAGGCAGACCACGAACTCAGAGATCTCCCTGCCTCTGCCTCCTGAGTGCTGGGATTCAAGGTGTGCACCCCACCGCTGCGCTCCAACCCTTTCTTACTCTTTACTTTGAGCCAGTCTCTTTGACAAGGCTGACTTTAAACCCTTGATCATCCTGCCTCAGCTTCCCAGATAGCTGGGATTATTGGCAAGCACTACCAAGACTGAGTCTTATTTCTCCATGAGTGAGTGGCTCATCTTTTAGGGATCCCTCTTGTGTCTCACCAACTGGCTGCCTTTTCCTAGGGATAGCGCCCCACCCCCGAGGATATTTGGAACCCATATCCCTGCATGACCCCATTTTGGGGGTTATTGGCAAGAAATGATACTTGGTAATGAGAGGAGGAACCAGGGGAGGGAGGGAGACCGACAGGCCGTGAATCTAAGCTTTGGAGGTGGGGCTGGGGTGTACTTAATGCCTTGTTTTCAGAGCACTTGGGATGGGGTAAAGAAGTGGGAACTGGAAGAGAGGACTTGGCAGAGCCACAGTGTGCTGGCCTTGCTCTTGGACCTTTTAAAATTCACCTCCACAGTCCCAGAAGGAGAATAAAGAGCCCTTAGCCATAAATCAGGCCACTGAGTACCCAGCTTCTTTGCCCAGGCCCAGTGCCTGTTGGGTGGAGATCTGGCTGATGTCTAAATTTACCCAGTGCAGCATGTTAATTAGGGGTGATGTGACTCAGGTGTAGTAGCCTCCAGCCTCACTTTCCTCATCCATAGAGGTCCCCAGGCCCAGGAGCCCCTTACTGAGATGGTGAACCTCAGGGAAAACTGAGCCTGGTGACTCAGACCTCTGTAGACCTACCTTTGGTTAGGGCCAGAAAGGCCGGAATAAGACTAAAGGCCTTATTTCACAAAGGGTATGTGTGTGGTGAGCAGATAGAAGAAAGGCTGAGCAGGGATCAAAGGAGGAAGGCAGAAGCGCACCGCCCTCCCCCCACTCCCATGCACATGGGTTGGGGGAAAGCTTTCCAGTTCCAGTCTCTTTCTTCCCCTTGGTGCTCAAAATTTCAAGGACAGCTCACATCCTGTTTTGACTCAGCAGTGTTTTTTTTAGGAACCTCTGCTTGCTGGGGTATAGGGATAGAGGGACGCTGCATCTCAGTCACATGTTTTTCTATGGGGACACAGAGAATTCTAGTTGCTCCTGGGGCATTATTATTCCCTCCTGACTCCTCTTCTTCCACCACTCTGCAGGACCTGCCTTCCTGGGGTCCTGTTCTGTTCCTGCCTCCTAGCCTTTTCCCCCACCCTTGATTCTAGAATGTAGCCAGCACAGAGGTTCAGCCTTACTGCGGTGCTGTCCACCCCTCAACCACCCAGAGCTTTCTTTTGCTCTCCTGCCTTTTCTCACTACCTTCTTCACATTCTTCCGAGGGAGCAGTGTCTCTCTGGGAAGACCCCAATATAAGGCTGCCAACTCTAAAAGTGATTCGAGGTCAGGAGAGCAGATCCTAGTGATGGAGTTCCATTCCTCCAAAATACACCCTCCCTCTGGTGCATCTCCACGGGTTGTTCTGTGAAGGTGGAAACAGTGATTGGAGGGAGGGAGCAAAGCAGGGTTGGGGAAATAGCCACAATTTAGTATCCTGTGGCATTATGTGTTCATTATGTGTCAGGAGAGAAGAGCCAGGGAGTTATGGAGGTCTAGGATGTCGCATTAAAAGGAATTTGCTCGTGGGTGGCCTGACCGGAAAAAGTCAGCTCTATACCCTTGTGATTTTTTTTTTTAAGTATTTAAGGGATGAATGGTATAAAAATATATGTGTGTGTGTGTGTGTGTGTGTGCGCGCGCGCGTTGGTTGTATGTGAGGATGCACATATACTGTAGTATGTGGGGGTGGGGGATGGAGGTAGGTGTCAGTATTTGTCCTGACCCTCCACCCTGTTTGAAGCAGGGTTCTTCCTGGTTGTCACTGTGCTTTGTACTCCAGGCTAGCAGGCCCTAGGACTTCCAAGGGATTCTTCTGTGTCTCCCCCCCCCCCCACCTCACTGTAGGAGTGCTGGAATTACAAGTCATCTACTGTGTCTGACTTTTAGATGGGTTCCAGAGGTCCAAACCCACATCACCAGGTTTGCAGGACGAGTACTTTTTCCAGCTGAGCTATCTTCCTGACCCTCTTACCATTCTTTTTAGTGACTTGCCGACTCTGTGGACTCTGAAGCCATTACATAAAGTATCTGTTCTCTGTGTGAGCCAGTGCATTACACAAACTGAAAAAAAAAAAAAAAAACAAACTTCACAGAACTGTTCATATTCCGTCACTGTCCTTCCTCTAGCAAATTCACAGTGAATTCATATTTTTATACTCTCCTAGCCTTTTCCCTTCCACCCCACTTAAATAAAGAACAGAAGTTGGTCATGATCGACAGTGTTTAAAACTAAATAATGGCGCTGATATTAAAGGACTCTCATTAGCTGGGGAGCAATAACTCAGCTGACTGCCGTCATTAATGTACTGCAGCTGTGGGGTTTGCCACACTCACTCTGGTATTACAGACTTAATGTTTTTCTTCCATTTGGTTTATCGTTTTAAGATATGACTTACTTAGGAAACAAATGAGAAATGCGGCATTTGTAATAAGTAAAAGGTTACCTTACAAATAAACATACTGAAAATTAAGTGGAGTTATTAGGGCTGGTTGCACATTGTTGTTCTTGGGAGGTTCTAATTTTGGGCCTTTTCACTTCTTTGTTGAGGAGACAGAGGATAGAGACCTTAAAGACTTGCTAGTTCCAATAGGGTTTTTTTTTTTCTCCTTACAAATATGAAAGATTGATTTTCTTAACCTGTGATTGGGCTTAACCGTACACCATGACTAGCAAGAGGATGCCATTCAAAGGACTCTGCATTGACTCCTACTTCCATCTAACCTCCGTGTTTCTTGTACGAAGAACAGGAAGGAAAAGAGATGGTTCGCCTAGGACCACATGCCTGGCGTAGCTTCTCACACTTCCATTGTGCATTGGAACCTCCCAGGGATCATTTGAGCTCTATTTAGTAGACCAGAGGTTCTGGATTCTGACAGGTGTCACTGCTGGGCTACTGCTAATTCAAGGAACATAGTTTGGGTAAGAGTGTCCCAGAATCCTTTATGCCCACGCAGAGAGGGCTGACTGGATTCTGAGCCAAGTCAGACCCTTTCTGTTCCTCTAGAGCAGTGGTTCTCAGCCTTCCTAATACTGCGACCTTTTAATATGGTTTCTCAAATTGTGGCGACCCCCAATCATAAAATTATTCCATTGCTACTTTATAGCTGTAATTTTGCTACTGTTATGAATTATAATGTAAATATCTGACATGCAGGATATCTGATATTTGACCCCCTAAACGGGTAGAGAGAATGACCACTTTAGATTCTAGGCAAGTAAAAATAACCCTTGGATTGGCATGGTGGCATACACCTGTAGTCCTGTCGTAGGTAGGGGATTGCACAGAGTTCATGGCTAGTTTGGGTTACATAGTGAGGACCAGTCAGGGTTGAGACCCTGTCTTTTCTTTTTTTTTGAGATTTATTATATTTATTTTATGTATATGAGTACACTGTAGCTGTCTTCAGACACATCAGATCCCATTACAGATGGTGGTGAGCCACCATGAGGTTGCTGGGAATTGAACTCAGGACCTCTGGAAGAGCAGTCGGTGTTCTTAACTGCTGAGCCATCTCTCCAGCCCAATGATACCCTGTCTTAAGAATTCTCCCCATCCCCCCTCAAAAAAGTAGACTTGAGCTAGCATTCTCACACTCATGATCTCTTTTAATCTGCAGTGTGTCAGTCAGCCTGTCTTCTCTGTGATAAAATACTTCACATAGATACTCCCTCTGTGGTGTGGTGTGTGTGTGTGTGTGTGTGTGTGTTGGGGGTCGGGGGAGTGGGGTGCATGTGCCAGCCATACACTGATGGCTGATACTGGGTGTCTTCCTCTATGACACCGGACCTTAGTTTTTCAGACAGGTACTAGATAAGTGCCATCTTAAGTCCATGGACTACAAAGCCATTATATAAAGCATACATTTTGCTTCATGACCAGGCTGGTCTTGAACTCACAGAGATCTGCCTGCCTCTGCTTCCTGCCTGCTGGAATTAAAAGTACACACCACATGTGCGGTGAGGCAGGGTCTCTTAATGAACCTGCAGATCACTGATTGGCTGGATGGGATTGCACCAATCCCTAGGGATCCTCCTATTTCTGTTCCCCATTACTAGAATTACATGTGCATGACGCCACGGCTTGCTTTCTGAGTGGATGCTGGAGATCTGAACTCAAGTTCTCATGCTTATGTGGCAACTACTTTATCCTCTGAGCCATCTCTCCCACCCCTACATAAATATCTTAAAGGCTTATTTTGGTTCAAGGTTTCAGAGCTTTAGTTCATTGGCCACTTGGCTTCATGTTTCTGGATGTGTGGTGATGTTGCATTTTATGCTACCGCCTTTGCTCTGAGACTGGCCATGCTACCAGCCCCCATCTGTCTTCTCTTTTGCTCTACCGCCTTTGCTAAGGGAAGTGGGCTGCACTACCAGCCCCCACTTGGCTTCCCTTGAATCCTTGGACAAAAGACACATACAGTTTATTCCTTTACAACTTGCTTTCTTGGCACAATTGCTGGGTGCTGGTCCCACCTAACTCCTGTCAAACATCCCTGGCCACCCGCTTGTAGTAGTGGCCACAGGCCCCAGCTCCCCTCGAGACCTCACATGGTTGCTGTGTTCTTCTTCCTCCAAAGCATGGCAGAAACTCCCTCTCTCTTTCCTTGTGTCTCCTTTACCTCCTGGGACCTGGAAGTCCCACCTGTACCTTCCACCCAGCAATTGGCCCTTGGCTTTCTTTACTGACAAATCAAGAACCAATTGGGGAACAGGACCTTAGCATCAGAACCACCCCCTTCATGGTGAGGCAGAGCACATGGTAAGAGAATATGGCAGGGAGAAGCTGAAATGAGATACACCCGGGGTGGCCACCTCCTGCTTTTTACCATCTCCTAAAAGCCATCAGTGGCTTACTCTGCTGTTGAATTTAGAACCCTCATGGTCCATTCACATCCCAGAAGCCTGTCAACCGGAAACCAAGCAAGCCTTCACTCAGTACATGAGTCTGAGACACTTCATTCTATGTTGCCCCTGTTTTAAGGGTGAAAGGGGACCTGGCATTGTGATTAGTCGCTGCTGGTGACTTCTGCCTTGGGGCACCCTCTGTAGGGGATGCTCAGGGTCTCCCTTCTTTCTGAGTGGCAGCCACATAGGCATCTGGTCTTTATGAGTGTCTCTGTCTAGACATAAACCTGTGTTCTCCCACCTCCATTTGCCCCCATGATGGGCCAAAGTGTGGTGTTAATGGAGCAGAAATGGTTGTTAATTTAGTAGTGCATCATTGAGAGGGTTAATGAGAGACCATCTGGTCTTCTACCCAATTGCTCAGAGCGGGCCTTCTCCCTTGATTCAGCCTGACAAGCATTTTGCAGACCCCGAGGCATCTCCTGAGTTAATGTTCCCTGTCTTGGAGGTTTGAGGGGCGCCCACCCTGATAGGCAGTAGGAGCAGTGTTCTGTCCCTAGTACAGAACCTTCAGTGAGTGAAAGCAAAAGGAAAGGAAGAATGGAACACAAGCTTTCTGTCAGAGCTGTTTGTGGCCTGAGGACTCTCGGTGGCTCTTTGTGGCTGTTGAGTTGCCCCCATACCCTGGACCTTGCAGCAGGTGCCTGCAAGCATCCTTCGCCCTTTCCCTGAGGCAAAGGCTTCAGTCCTTTCCTGTTGGGTGTGCATTTGTAGATTCAACCAACTGCAGATTGTAAATATTCAGAGGAAAATGCATATCTTGAGCACATGCAGACTTTTTTTTTTTCTTGTCACGATTCCCTAAACTAAAGAAATGAATAATGAACAAAGCTCAACCCATCTGCCTCTGCTTTTCTCAGAATATTCAACGGGGCCATTCTGTTCCCACCGTATCTGGTCCAAACTGTCTTTAAGATTTCCCCATGCCTAGAGACCCCCTCGTTATACACTCTGATTCCCCACACTCTCCAGGTTGTCGCCAATGCGACTCCTCACTGTCCCACAGCAAACCTGTGCTTCTAGAGAATGGCTCAGCATCCTGCCTTACCTCAGTCATCACCACCTCCAGGAGGCCTCCTGGCTTGACCTAGGGAGTATTCATCTTAACAAGCTGCTAACTGAGCCACATCCTTTAGCACTTCCTTATCTATTGTCTTACAGGGAAGTTGTGTTTCATGCTAGTTACCAGTTCTTCTTTGCCAGATTCTATCCTTAGAGGCTGTATTTGTAGGATGCTAGACACTGTTCTCAGCACCTCACAAACAATATCCCGTTTAAACTTCACCTACCTGCCAAAGTACCAATTGTTCTTGTTCTTTTTAAATGGAGGTGGTCATCTGCTCGTCCCCTACCATGCCTTCCTTAGGTCACTGCCCAGATAGCTGGGGGTGTTCATTCTGTAGATTCCCATAGGTGAGACCTTCTGGAGAACCTTATTGAGTGTTTGAGAAGCTCTACTTGCCCAGTCAGATTTGAAGATGGGGCACTTAGGTTTTTAACTCTTTTTCCATTCCTCTACCCTTGCTAGGTGCTGTGGCTGAGCTGCAAATGCTTGACATGAGACAGATGAGCAGGTGCAAAATGACTTTAATTTGGTGCCTATGCAGTGAGTCCCACAGAGGATGTGAGAGAATGCTCAGACGGCTGAAGTGTGTGTGCATATGGTTCCTTTCTATCTGTGACTTATACATCCGCAGATTCAAACAACTACAGACGACAAATATTAAGCAGAATGGGCAGTGTCTTTACTGTATGTCATGCAGTGAAGGTTTAGAGGACATAGGCTAGGGCATGTGCCTAACTGCTGAGCTGTAGCTCTAGCCCTTCCCCTGCCTTATTTACTTTTTGTAGTACTTGTGGTGAAACCCAGGACCTTGGGAAGACTAGGCAAGCACTGCATGATCAAGCTACTGCTCCTTCTTATGCTGTTTTATATGAAGGATTTCAGCGTCCAGGGGTTTTGAGATCCCTTGGGGATCCTGAGCTCAGACCCCTCCCCCAATCCTATATTAGTAGATTCCTGAGCTACACAGAGGAATAAAGACCTGGGACTTCTGGGATGGTGATGGCACAGGCTGGCGGGGTAGGGGGTGGGTAGGGAGGCTTTGTTTAGTGCATCCAGGTTATTTTGTTATGTGTTAGAACATCTGAGGTAATAAAAAATGGTCTGGACTAGCTCTCTTCCTGTCACAGATACTTTACTAACATAGATTTCCTTTGTAAATGTAAATTTATTTTAAAATGACATTTTTTTCCAGAGCTATTTCCTCATCTGAGTTGTCTTAGAATAACTAGCTTAAAATGTGCCAAAGGAGCCAGTCTGAGTTTATTCCCCAAGACCCACCACGTAGAAGGAGAGAACTGAGTCCAGCAAGTTATCCTCTGACCTTCACACACTGGTTGACACAGGGCACACCATCGTCTGTGCATGTGCACACACACATAACAAATAAAATAAATGTAATTTAAAATGTTTTTTTTAAAACAAAAACAAAGGAATACAGTTTAGGGTGGCATATTCTTGGGAGCGGTGCTCCGAGCTGAGCAGGTGGAAGGTTTGAGATGCTTTGTGATTGGTTGGGAGTGGGGGTAAAGCAAAGAAGCATGCTGGAGACAGCGATCTGTTTTTCCTTTTGAAACCTGTTTTCTAGCGCAGGAGCATCCAGGAGAACTGTGAGCAAGAAGGATGCCAGGAGGAGGGAGAGCTGGGTGCCAGGAGAGTAGAGGACAGTTGGGAAAAGATTGCAGAGCTCAGGTCCATGACCCTCTTTGTCCTGGCTGTAACTCAGGGTTGGCCTCGACCGATGACCGCTGTTAATCAGCTGAGTGTCCTGTGCAAGTGAGCATTCTCATTCTGCACCCGCAGGTTGAGCCTCCTGTTGTACCTTTACCGAGAGCCTCCAGGGATTCCTTGATGTCCACCCCAAGCGAGAAAGACCTAGATTCTAAAATCCGTTCCTGAGCTCATTTAGCCAGTGACTGACTGCCCTTTACCCCCCAGCTCCCCAGTTCTTGTAGGATAAGGTGTCAGCTCCTTAGAGTGACATAGGAAGCTAGTTCCATTGCTTCTTGGCCTTTCAGCTGAGATCAAGAACAAAGGCTGATGCCTACTCATCTCTAGCTCAGCCTTTCCTGATGCCCCATCCACATTAGGAACCTCTCACTTTATGGTTCAGACCCACTATGCATTTTGCAAATTCTGCTCTTTGCCTGTAGCATGCATTTGTGCCTTTCTGGGCCAGGCCAAGTTGAGGCTGACAGTCCTCTCAGTAGCAACTTAACTGGGGAGTGGGATCCAGACCTAGATTCCTGGCCCTAGAGAGAAGCTCTCCAGAAGTTTCTGGAGTCCATCCCTGTCCTTCTTCATAGAGGAGTCAGACATGGACCCTGGGCTTGCAGGTAGAGGTGAAATCAGGTGACTAAGTTGTCTTTCTTTGAACATTTGTTGTTTCTTGACACCGTTGAGTAAAAATAGAACCGAGAATGACTGAAGTGAAATGCTGCCTTGGATCCTGGAGATCAGAGGTGGAGAGGTGGGGCCTCCAGGGGAAGGTGTGTGCATGGCCCTCAGTGCGGGAGTCCTGAGCCAGAAGGGCCTTTCTGAGCTGGAGCCAGGCAGTGGGTGGGCCTTGGCCTTGGGCTGGTCCGACCCTCCAGACTCTAGAACAGAGATGCTCTTACTGGTACTTTCTGTCTCCCCTGGGGAATGGTTTCAGGATTTGCTGTAGGAATTCCTCTGGGGCTTCCTGAGTTTTATTTTGGACTTTCTGGGTTCAGGTTCTGGCCTCAGGCATGAATGGTTTCAGAAAAGCTATGAGTACCGCCCTTGGCTATTCCACTGCTGAAGACTTTCTGATAGTCTGGTTTGGGGGACCAGTAGCTCCTGCTCTTTGTGCAGGAGTTGAGGAGCAGGCTGGGGACACAGTTCTTTGCTTCAGCCTGTCCCCTCCTTTGGAAAAGGCAGGTGCTGTTGATTCATACAGACGTGGGCCTTGGGGACCTGCTGGGACTATTTCCTTCATTCTTTATTCCTTTGAGCATTCTTTCTGTATCTATAAAATGGTGAGGTAAGAAAAATTCCACATAATGGGCACGTTATCAAGTCCAGGAAAGGGTTGCTGAAATTTTTAGCAAATAAAAATATAAGATGCTTTCAAGTTTGAGATCTGCCTAGATCATCTACTTGCCTTTAACCAGTGTGGGCAATTTATTGATATATTGGGATTGGGGAAAAGAAGAGAGGAGAGGAGAAAAGAAAGGCTAGCTACGTAGCTCATTAGTAGAGCACTTTCCTTGCATATGCAAGGCACTGGGTTGGCCCCTCAGCATTGCAGGATGTTAATATCTGGTGAGCCGGTAGTCCTAGCCATTCTGTAGGCTGAAGCAGGATGATCCTTTGAGCCTGGGCAACATAATAAGATTCCTCTTACCCAAACAACAGTAGCAGTAGCAGCAACCAAACAAAACCTCCAAACCAGAGAATAAGCCAAAAGCACAAAGTCCTACCTAGAGTGCTCAGTTAAATTAGATCAGGAATTCGTTGATTGGTTTGCAGCCTGATTCAAATGGGAATCATCTAGGGAGAAGGAAACTGACTTGAGAAATACTTCTATCAGATTGGCTTCTAGGCAATCTGATGTGGAAGGACCCAGTTCACCATAGGCAGTGCCACCTCTGGGTATGTGGTCCTGGGTTATATAAAATGCAAGCTGAGTTAGTGATGGAGAGCAAGCCAGTAAGTGCATTTCTCTTTGTCTGTCCTTTGTCTGTCTCCATGTTCCTTCCTCTAGCTTCCTGCCTTGAGTCCTGCCCTGACTTTCCTTAGTGGTGGACATTGAAGTGTAAGCCAAATAAACTCTATCCTTCCCAAGTTGCCCTTGGTCAGAATGTTTTAGCATAGCAATAGAAAGCAAGTTAAGACAATAATGAACGAGTTAAAGAATACTGTACCATGCAAACTTTGGGACATATGTATATACTAAAAATCTATTTGTTATTTATCCAAAATTCACATTTAACTGGGTGTCTCACTTTTATTTTGTTTTATTTTAAGTCATGGTCTAACTATATAGTCCTGGCTGATCTGGAACTTGCTGAGATTAAAGGTGTGTACTACTGTGCCCTCATATGTTTAATCTGGTGTCCCTACCACTGGATTAAATGTTATCTATAACACTTCTGAGCATCCTTCTTTTATGTGCTATTCTCTCCTTATGCCCAAAGACCAAGCTGATAAAATTCTGGGAGTTGTCATAGAAATATTGAGATTGGGTTTTTTTTTTTTTTTGAGAATTGACACAAAAATAATGATGGGATTTATGGAAGGATGCCAGTGAAATTTCTTGAGCAATTTAGCACTTGCTGTGAGTCCTACGTGTTTCCCAGGACTTATGTGTCTGAAGGCCCTTATCACCAATGGACCATGAAGGAGACACAGTGGGTAAGCAATCTTTGTTCTTGCTTTTCAGTTTGTTTTGTTCTGTTTTGTTTTGTTTTTGGTGGGCGGTACTAGGGATAGAACCTAGGGCCAAGGCCTCTGGGGTGCTGCCACTGAGCTAGATCCCCAGCTCTGTGTTCTTGCTCCTAACCAGGATGCTGTATCGCTGTCTTGTTTGCCCAACTGCAGGAGTTCAAAGACTTACATTGTTTTCCAAGGTCAAGGACATGGAAACTTACAGGGGTGGGCTTCACAGAGCAGGTGATGCACAGCATACTCCCAGAAGGAGATGTGACGTACTGCCTGGGTGCCCTGTGATCTTTATATGGAGAGGAACAGCCTGGCCTAAGGAGCTGCCATGGGAGATCATATTTTCTTGCTTAACACCCTGACTGTCATGGAGACATGCAGAGTGCTAACCTATCCCAGGTGCAATAAACAGCACATTGCTGAGTGTTTACAGAGTCTCACTGAAGTGAAAATCCCCAACAGGCTGAAGTCCAGACCTGTCTGAAATCTGTGCTGGCAAATCCTGATGCTTGCTCCATTTCAGACTTACTAATTCACAAAGACTTGTGCCACTATGTGATGTCTTTCTTCGAGAGAGACTCACAGTAATTCTCCAAGACAAAAAATTTTCCCTTTAAAAAATTAGTTGTGCGGGGCGGTGGTGGCTCACGCCTTTAATCCCAGCACTTGGGAGGCAGAGGCAGGCAGATTTCTGAGTTCGAGGCCAGCCTGGTCTACAGAGTGAGTTCCAGGACAGCCAGGGCTATACAGAGAAACCCTGTCTCGGAAAAAAAAAAAAAAAAAAAAAGACCTTACTTTAAAAAAAAAAAAAAAAATGAGTTGTGTAGGCAAGGGTGGAGACGATGAAGTACGGTACTCAAGTATTCTCGAAAAAGACCAAGCGAGCGTGTAGAGTGATTAAAGTCAGTGTCCTCAGGTATGGCTGCACCTCTGGCCTCCCTAGCCCTGCCTCTTAGATTACTTCTACTCCCAGCCCCTTGCCATCCTCATTTTCTCTCTGCTCTGGCCCTGGTCCCCAAGGAACTCCCCAGTAATTGCTCGTTAGGAGATTTCGGAGGGGGTGGTCCAGGCCCTTACCTGATGACTCCCCATCCCATCCGTACAAGTAAGCAGGGAGCACGTGGCACAGTTAGATGGGGTGTGTGAGAGCTTCTAACAAGGACTGTGACCGCTGTGTGGTTAGGACGGGGCAGGGCCTGGCTTCTAGAGGTGGAGATAGAGGCAGTGAGCTCAGGGCTTCTAGGAAGGAGCTGTAACACAGTGGATCCATGGCTTGGGAGGCCACTGGGCGGAACTGGGGAGAGACCAGGATGGAGGTCCAGGAAGCCAGCCTGTGTCTGAAGTAAATACACGCTGAACTTCTTCCCATCACCGTGTCAGTGTAGGACACACGCACCCACCCACATGTGCCCTGATCTGTGTGAAAACCGGCCAAGATGAAGACCGCACAGCTGTTACTGCACAGCTTTATTCCAGAGCAAGGGATTATTGGTATTAGTGATGAGTGTTGGCTGGGTGCTCAGCTCCAATGAATCTTAAACATCTCATTTCTTCCCGGGTGCCTATAACCTCTAAAGGATTGTAGGTAGAGGAAAGAGAAGTCCCACAGCTGCAAAGACTAGATTTAAATCCCTGCACTCCCACTTAATGCCCAAGTAGCAGCATAAAGCAAGTTAGACAGGTACCTCCCTCTCCCTCCCTCCCCTGTTTCCTTCCTCCTTTCCTCCCTCCCTTTTCTTCCCTCTCTCCTTCTTCCTTATCCCCCCTTTATCTCTCTCTCCCTCTTCCTCATTCCCTCCCTCTGTCCGTCTGTCTGTCCGTCTGTCTGTCTGTCTCACAGAGGTTGACTTGCCTCTGCTGTTCTGAGTCCTGAGATTAAAGGTGTGCACCAGCCCAAGCAAGTCTTTTAATGACTCTCTCATCAGTGAAATACACTCACAAGGCTGGTTTGGAGGCTCAGAGGGGGACGGTACAGTACTATCTGGTGACAGAGGCTAGTTGGAGGACACAGTGAGCCTTTAGCCCAGTTCTTAAAAAGCCTCAATGTTTGGATTGTTGGGGCTTTCTGGAAAGCGCAGGTGAGGTGCTAGACAGGTGAACTTTGTGGGCCTCAACTCTGTGTCCTTGAGAAGGGACACTGTGTCTGGGTCTGAAGAAGGCCAGGGCACAGCCTCCTCCCACCCTCTTTTCTTGGCAGCAGCACCCTCTGGAGGCTGGAAAGTAAACAACAGTGTCTTATCTCAACTGTTTCCCACCCCACATATCCAGAGGAGATCACTGTGTACCTGATTTCCTTCTTGAAGTCCAAACCTTGTTAAGCTTCAGTCATTTGAAATGTCAGATACTACTGGGTGGATTCTCTATGGCCTTCACTTTTTCCATGGAGAAGGGTAACGTGTTAGCAGGGGCTCCACAGGGCAGCTGTTGTCCCAGTCATCTCTTCATGCACATGCGCACACGCACACACCAGTCTGGTTGGTGTTCACACTTTGTGTGCTGGTTGTGTAGACTTGGTGCCAAAGACTGGACATTTTGCCCGTTTGGTTCTGTTCTACCTGCACTTCCTGGGATAGTGTCTGAGACACAAGAATTACTTCTAGAGGAAAGGAGGGAGGGAGGGAGAGAAGGTGGGTGGTTCCAGATTCAGTATTTCCCTTAGAGCCATAGAGATGTGGGTATGAATATTGATTCGATGAAGCTGTTTTCTCATAGGTAAATTTGGGCTATAGTGTTTCCTGGCTAGAACAGCTACAGGTTGACTCTATTTAACTTCAGTTATAGCAGACATAAGTACCAGGCCCTTGGGAGGCATCTGCTAAGCCATTTTCTGCCTTTTACATGTGATCAGAGGTGCAAAGGGCAGTATCCAGGGCTCTGTTCTTGGCCGTGCTTGTGTTCCCTCCTGGGTCTTCCCCTTTGTCTTCAATCAGGGCTTGTTGTGGGTCTCTGTCCCTGTAGTCCCAAGAGACTAAGCCCCCAGGACCACAACCCTTTCACAGGAGTGGCTTTATTCATGGACCCTATAGGTCATGCACATCACCCCATCCTTGATTAAGTCCAAGGTCTGACCTTGGATCAAAGATACAGAAGGATATTTCCCCCTCTTAAACTTGAGATAGGATTTCACTATGTATCTAGGCTAGCCTTGAACTCAAAATCCTTCTGCCTCAGCCATCCCCGTGTTAGCATTATGAGCATTCACAGACATGCCTTGATCTACTCCTAATATTAGTGGCAAAAGTTGTCATTGGCTTTATTGTTTGATTATGGTCTACAAGTCTTATCTACTTAAGTCTTTCCAACTTATCCATGACTAGAGTAGCATTTTAGTAGAACTAGTTTCCTTTGTATACTTATTATATACTTATTCACTTACCCCCCACCCCGCCACACACACACTCCAGAGAAGAATCTGTTTCTCTTGACAGACTGCCCCCGGTCTATGGCACAAAAGGCTCAGAGTCCTGGCTCATTGTCTAAGTCCCAGGTTCCCTGTACTTTGAACATAATTGAGCCTTTTCAGAGCTCTGGGTCTGTGGCTTATAGCAGGGGCTCTTACTGATATGGGAGGCATAAAACATGGGTGTCGTTTATTTTGTTTTGTTTTGTTCTGTTTTTGAGCTGGCCTGGAACTCACAGAGATCCACCTGCTTCTGCTTCCTGAGTACTGGGATTACTTTAAAGCATGCATCACTGTACCCAGAGGAAACCTGAGTTCTTCTTATTCCACCTCAGCCACTTGCTGGCTGTGTGACCTCAGAAGGTCCTGTAAAAGCCATGAGTTAAACTACCCCCTACATGTTTTTCATTTCTATTCCATATGTGAAATACATCATATATGTAAAAGTACATGTGAAAGATCTGGTTTGGAT